>OY744520.1:126717425-126784925 GCA_963556195.1 Sepiola atlantica | reverse complement strand
ACGTGGGGGGGGGGGGGTAAAGGCGGAATGTCTATTCACTTTGATTGTCAAGTCTTCGATGTTTTACCCGATCCTATTTCGATCGGTGACGTAACTCTGCAATTTTGTTCAATACATTTCCCTGCCGACATACTTCGAAATAAAAATAATATGATGTTTACAATTAACATTTTAGTCTCAACTTTGCAATTATCAAAAAATCACAGTCGTATTCCAAACTCGACGTCAAACTACACATGACGTAATCTCGTTACCATCGAGTTATCATTCTTATTTACAATCCTGTTTTTTTTCTGATTACCCAGGGTAACCTCGTTACAATTTTAATTTACATCCGAATCAAACAGATAAATTAATAACCGGCATATCTTGCACAATGGTTATCGTGTCCGCTAATGAGTCACGGGAATGGGGTTACAATCGTCGATCGAGTCATACCAAAGACTATCAGAAATGTTACTGGATACCTCCTTGCTAAAGACACAACATTATAAGGTAAGGATCAATTGCAAGTGCAGCAATCCAGGAAAACGACTACTGCCTCCCCTATATCTTAGGTTAGTAGTCAATGACTACAGTCGATTCATTTATTTTCATTTTACATTCATGAATTGTATATGAAAATAAAAGTAGTAGTAATAGTAATATAGTTTTAAACAGTACACTTGTGTAATTATTTCGTCATTAGTTTAAGCTTCTACTAAATCAATCGTTTATTCTCGGTAATCACCGTTAATAGACGGTAACCTTATTCAACGTATGAAAATAATATAATAGTGAAGCCGGTCTTTCATGGCCTACAATTTCAATGTAATATTTACTGGACTTAACTCAAGTAAACGATAAAAGTACAGTTTAGTTTAATCTCTTTTTTAAAGATTTATCCACAAAATTTGTTATTTAAATTAATAAATGTGAAAGCTTTTTTCATTTATCACTACTATATTGCCACAAAAACGGGTTACTCTTATTATCTGAATAATAAAAAATGATGTATTGAAATACTCTCTATGAAGTTCAGACGAAAGGTCCAAATACAGCTACTTGAATATCTAATTTACATAACTATTTTTAAACAGTTCATAATAAATTCATGTTTGCTACTATTCATGTGTAATGTTATTGTGCTATTTTCCCTGTATATGCAATAGTTTCATCGATATTAACAGTAATTAATTAAAGAAATTCATAAATAAGGATACATTACTAAAAACCTTTCTTAAATAAAACTAACATTGCTAGCTAGAAACAAAGATAACGACAAGGCAGAGAGTGAGACAGATTGACTCTCCTTTCTCTCTCCGGTTTTTAAATTCGATTATTTAGTTTATCACATAGACAAAACGTTTCGCATTTGAGTTCAAATTTACCTTTCCAGATGTTAGCTGGACTAGCTTGATTTTGAACAAGTTGCAATCCGTGTCTAAATTGTAAGTTGGGAAAAAAGCACATATCATCGCTCAGGCGAATTGATTTCTTATTTCCTTTGATTTCATTACGATCGTATTTTTTTAGAAAAAACATCAACATTTCCAAAATGCTATTGTTTATCTATTATATGGATAAATATGAAAGTTGTAGTCATGTTATTACAAGTAACTTAGCTTGTTCGGCACAACAGACGCCATCAATTCAGAGAGGTCGATACCGCTGTATATTGCCTTCCTCGACCTGAGAATAGGCCTTCCACCGCATGCCACACAATGTGATATCGTAAGTGTTGTGATATCGAGGAGTCTGGTGCTAAGCGCCGCTGGTATGTCCAAAGACTTTCCTATCACGATTGGAGTACACGAAAGCTCGGCCATCTCTCGATTCTTCATTCTTGTCATGGATACAATCACCAAGGACGTGAACCGGACCGTGCCCTGGACACTCTTGCATGCAGATGATGTCCTGCTCGTCTCAAAGAGTAAATCCGACGTGCAACAACCAGCCCAGTCTTGGAGGGAAAGGCCGACGCAGTTTTGTCTGCGGCTGAACATCAGGAAGATTAGAACGAACATAGCACCATTCAAGTTGACCTACAGGATCTTCTACGAACGCACGCCTCCAAATATATCGGTTCGACACTCAGCAATAACGGCAACATCTTCAGAGATGTTACTGCGCGCATCAATGCGACGTGGCCCAATTAGCATACCACCACCGGCATCCTCTGTGTCCGCAAGATAAGCGACCGTCTAAAGTCAAAGATCAACCGGACTGTTGTGAGACACGTTGCTTTATACAGTTCAGAGTGCTTACCAACAACGAGGAGGCGGAGCGAAGATTCGCCGTTATATGAATTAAAATGCCCCGCTGGTTGTCTGGAATCACACTACTCGATGACGTCTGCAAAGGAGATATCAGAAAACGCTACGGCATTGCATAGATTAAGATGTTGCCATGTGCTGAGGGCCAACAATAACATCGTCGTAAAAGTTGCCTTTGCATAAGAAGTCGGCGGAAAGCGACCGAGGGGAAGGAAGATGATGAAATAGGAAGACATCCTGCACAAAGATCGCCTGAAAACCGGCATTCTCAAGTGCAAGCCTGTTATAGTGTCCACTGGAGACACAAATATATGATTGCATACCCCGTCGTAGCTCTGGATTAACGAAGAAGAAAAACGAAGAAGAAGATAAGGTTTACAAGAAACTTATTAATGAAATGTCTATTATTAAAGATATTTGTTTAAATTATTTCAAATAGTGAACTCTGCGAAGAGCCAGCTAAAATATATTAAAATGAAAAGAAAAACGATTATAGTTAATGGATACCCCTACTTTATTCATTAACACCAGGTTTCTCGATATGTTAATTAGCCGTAATATTCACGATTTTGTTGTATGCATGAATTGACTCTGGTAGTAAAGTTAAGTAGATAGGTCAACCGTGTAACTAATATAATATATTATTTAGTCATATTAAAACAATTAAAATAACAGTATCTGAAATAAGAGGTAAACATATATAGCAATCGTGACGTAGGACATGACGTGGTTTTGGTTACAGATCAACGATTATATACCCGTATCCTCGTTATGAATCCAGGTTCGTTATTGGACGCAGATATTAGTTTTTGAGAAAGGTGCAATTGTAAAAGAAAGATATTTGAATAAAACATAAGATCGACAGTCCACTTGTGTACGCGTGAGACAGAGAGAGAGAGAGAGAGAGAGAGAGAGAGAGAGAGAGAGTAAGAGTTACAGAGGGGTCGATAGATAGACAGAGAGATCGCTTGTCGTGTTGCACATAGTTACATTGCTTTAGTTCCCAACAAAAAAAAGACAGACACCCGTGGCCGGAAATTACATGGTTTCATTGACTTCTACTTTGAGGTCACCTCTGACCTTTAAGGTGTCACTAAAACATATATATATATATATGCATAATTATTTATGAATAAATATTATTTCTTTAATTGACCCATATACACATGTGTTTCATGCCAAGCCTGCAATTATCAGTATAGGAGGAGACAATCCCTGCCGGTCGCACGATGCGAACACCGATACGAAAGTAATTTTTAACTAATCATTGCGGTCAAAAGGGATTGACGTAGACATGGGGGAGTAGATTAACATCTAAACGTCAAATTCAGCGGGAATATCAGCAAGTTGTCAAACATAACTCAATATATATATATATATATATATATATATTTGTGTTATAATGGGATAATTCCAGGAGGAAATCTGGGTATGAGAGCTCAATGTAGTAAACAGAGCAAGAATAACATAAAATATAATAACACGAAATCACATAATTGTCGATGCAATAATTTATTTCAACCGTGCGGTTTTTTCAAGCATCACTCAGACAATTACATTCTTGAGACTGATAGAAAATTGAATTTCCCTACGACAATTCAAACACAACCAGAGAGAGTGGTTGCTACCACCACTCTCTCTGGTTGTGTTTGACAAGAAATCATAAACAACATTAAAATACAGAACGTTTCAAACCGAAGAAAAAAAGAAGCTTTTCATACTTACCTTCCAATTTACCTTCATACATTGTAGAAATATCGAGATAATTAGACATTCACTGTTCAATGAGTTTTCAAAAATGCATGTATTAACACAAAATGGACGTTTAACAAAAGAAAATACAACGAATTCTCAAACTGCTTCCCTTTTTAAAACTCAACTATTAATCAACAGGCCGCAACAATGAAAGCGACATTGTTGGTTAACTATTCACGCTGGAAACGTGTGCATGCTTCTTCGATGCAACATTTCAAGCATTCTACGTTGTTGGTACTAACACTTTCTGGAATTTAACGTGGCCCCTAACCAGAGGTTCACAGGTGTGAGGTCAGGGGCGTGTGGGTAATCTCCCTGTGAATTATGATTTAAAAACTAAGAAAAATGACGTACCACTTTTGGGTTATAAGGTGCTGCTCCGCCTTGCATGAATTTTACGGATAAAAAAGTTTCTCTTCGTTTTAGAACATGCTGTATACAGATGTGCCCCAATAAAGTTTAGTGAATGCCTTCATCATTTTTAGAACGAATAGAAGTTGCACTCCAAATATGTCAAACTATTTTATATTTTCGCTTAGTTTAAGAAAAGCGCTGCGTTTTTGATTACTTTAAAATATTTTGTACCAGATCTTTTTCATGTATTAACGGGTTCTAATGTGTTTCACTAATATAAAGGGCACGTGATTGGCCTAATGGATACCTTAGCGGACTCGGCTATGTCGAGTTAGAATACTTGCGGTGGTCATTAGTGGTCATTTACGCACTTACACTATTAATAAATGAATTAACCCATAATTTGCCATGGGCTGTGGGTAAAATAGCAAACGTATATCCAATCAATCGTACAAAATGATTCATTTACAACACTTAGTGTACGTAAATATTACATTACTAAAAAGTGTTGATATGCCGTAAAGCTGATAAAACAAACAAATCGATGAGACCATTTGAATAAGTGTTGTTTCCCAATAAATAACATTAAAAGGGTTGATATGCCGCAAAACAAGCACAAAAAGGAAATGAATGACTCGTTTGCAATATATATATTGCACTTCACCACAATATCATCCTCCCCCTTCTCCCGGTACGGCATACGTGCTGGACAGGTTGAGTCGTTTCCCTCCTTTAAGGTGGAAATCTCTAGAGAATATTTTATTCACAATCTATAGCTCGGCCAGTGGGTGTGATTTTAATGGCGTTAGTTTTTGCAGGCCAGTGTCGTCGTCCTTCTACATGCATCGTCTGCTATTCCAAAAGAGTCACCTATATTGTATTGACCCGGCTCAAGGTCGCTTAACTTTGGTAATCTAACGAGAACCAGCGTTCAACGTGATTATGTCGTATGTATTGCGCCATTAAATAACACACAAAAAGGTGATATGCCGTAAAACGGACAAAAAGCAAAACCAGCATTATAACTCCATTCTGCGATGAATATTCTAGCTAGTCAGTTTCACTATACCTTATATTTAAATTCTTATGAGGTTCTGTTGTTAAACACTAGATCAAAACCTTATCCAGCCCGCATTTCCAAAACAGGTAAATACGCTTCTGTTATAATATTCATTTCTCAAGTCTCGGTGCGAGTACCTAAATGGCCTTTTGCCGGATATTTTGCAAAGATAAATGAATAGTGTTGACACGGATTCAGGAAATAAATTCGAACGTCCCACGACAGATAAAATATCTTTCGTTTCCCCCCGAAACGAATGAGAAATCGATGCAAGGCTATGCTAGGCTGGGATGCGGTGAGTGAGGGTGACTTGGTGGAGCGGTTGGTTGATGTGTGAGCATTTGGGTGGGAGATGAGGATACGTCGTAAATACGAAGGAATCTGGAATGATCGCAAAGGCGAAACGAACATTGGAATTGAAATAGATCATTTGAAAGTAAATTGGAAATTTCACGGCTCACCAATGTTCAACAGAAAAAACCCTCCTCAGCCAAGTCGAACAGATGCGAATATCTGATTAGTAGCAATTCAATTCAAAGAAAAAATAACATTCCAACTGTTTTATTCTTCGTATTCTTATTCTTCGTATTCTAATTCTTCGTATTCTTATTCTTACTATCACCGCTAACCGGCAAAAGCATTCGCCATTAAATTCTTGGCGTTAAAGTCTGAAATGAAAGTCAAACAGTTTTCGTTTTCAGAGCGACCGTTGCAAATTACTGCTTTCTGCAGTTCATTAATCACAGTTCAACACGTATTTTGACTTTGTAAATAAGTTTTAGTAAGACTCAGTCAAGGATGGAGATCCAAGGTCTCTGTCTCTGTCTCTCTCTCTCTCCCTCTCTCTCTCTCTCTCTCTCTCTCTCTATATATATATATATATATATATATATATATATATATATATATATATATATATGTGTGAATAACGGTAGGGATAAAATAATCCAATGTAATAGAAAATTAAAAAAAGAAAAGCCAAAAACTATATTATTTGTGTATTCATAAACGTTTCATTTTTATTGTGAGACTTCTTAAGGTTAAAGAAAAATGAATAAAAAATAATCATACAATTATAAAATTTGATCTGCTCGAGAGCGGCTAGCCTGTGAGTGAAAAGAAATGTAAAAAATTATATATATATATATATATATATATATATATATATATATGCATATATATGTATGAATATATATATACATATATATATGACAGCTTATATATATATATATGCCAGCAGAGAGAGACAGGCAAGCAGAGAGGCAGAGAGGTAGAGGAATAACAGAGAGACAGACAAACCGACAGACAGAAAGAGGTGTATAAATTATATAAAAAGTTATATAATTATTTTAAAACTTAGAAAAATCTCGCTTGGGGCGATCTTCACGAATTTGATCTAAACTTGCAAAAATAAAGCGGGGGGTCTATATAGTTCTATCATGATAAAAGAGAGTTTATATATAAAGGTTTATATGTATCAAAATAGAATTTTAAATCAAGTTTTAGAAGTAAAAGAAATCCGAAAATCTGTCTACAGTAAATGTAAACTTGTTGTCGATAGTTTTCTACGCTCGAGAGGAACTTTGCTTTATCGCAGCATGACAATAATCTAATTGCAAACAAGTCTCTACTATTAAGACTGTTAAATATTAAAGGGGCATTAACTATAAATATTTTTATGTTTTATTCCTACAGACGACGTCGTTTCGGGTTTCTATCTTCCTCATTGCAGGAGTGGTGTTTGCAAGCTGTCGTATGGGCACAAATGCAGTTCGTAGATTCAGCTTAAAATTGCGAGCTTGGCGTCCAGACTGACACCACCGCAAGAAATCACCACAGACAGTAATTGAAATTAATCTACACTTACCCAGGAGGCGGGGACAAACATTATGCTGTTGATAGTGTTCTACGCTTGAGCGGAACTTAGTCACCTACAGACGTGTTTCGCTTTTTTAATACTAGTTTATATATATATATATATATATATATATATATATATATATATATATATACATATATATATATATATATACATATATATATATATATATATATATATATATATATATATATGAATTGGAAGAGGTGTGCACATCCTTATGAAAGCGTTTTTTGAAATGTATTATAGAATTTTTCAAAGAAACGTTATTTTTAAAAAATGTATTATTTATATTTATTAAATGAGTAAAATCATTTATCATAACTATATGTCTTTAAAACATTCGCTGTAAGACGGTCTTAATGAAGAGTTATTTATTTATTTTCTTTCTTTTTTTTTTCTTCCTCATTTTTCTGGTGTTAAAATCGCAAGTAAATCCACACGCGGTTCCAAGATCTCGTTGACGATTTTGAATTAAGTGAACATTTTAGATGTGTGTATTGGCGCGGTAACGCTCATATGAATTGGAAGAGGTGTACAAATTTTAAAGTTTTTAATAAATTGATATTCTCTAACATACCTTTCTACTTTATATTGTCAAATTTTCTTCTACATACGCAATCGTTTTATCGATAGTACTATTATTATAATCATAAATAAAATAAGATAAAGAGATTTTATTTTAAAAAATTATAGCGTTTAAAAAATTATTTAGAATTACATTTTCAAGGGAGATAATTTACTTCCGGCTTTCGTAAGGTGTCAACTATCGGTGAGATGTCGAACAGATACTGCACTTTGATCTTAGCCCCAAAATATATTTTTTGTGACTAGGCATGTTTAAATCAAAAAAACAAAACAAAAAAAATTGATTTAATTCGAAAATTTTAATGGGCGATGTAGTGTAGTATCGGTTCTGTTGTCATTAGACTGCCCTCCCAGGAATTACCTCCTCTGTTTATAAGGGTGTGTAGGAGAAATTCTCCCAGAATGAAAAATCCCCAAGACTCGATTTAGTCAGAATATCTTTTACGGGAGGGGGTAGTGTAGTATCGGTTCTGTTCTGTTCGGTTGTATTCGTTTATCATGATATTATCGTCTGTCAGGAGGGGTCAGTGTAGTATATGTTCTTTCATCATAATACTAGCCAAGGAAGAACGATAACTCAAGTTTATAATATACATGTCGTTTTTAACTAGAAAATAGCCAGCATATTCATCTTTGTTTATAAAGATGGCGACAATATTTTTTCAGCCAATTTTCATTTAAGCGTTTTACGTGGGCAATGAAAATACTGTCGTTTTTAATGTTATCTAAATAACTAAATGCAAAGGTGTTGTCCACCTATTCTTAGTATATTGACATTAAAACGGTTTATGCTTATTCTCTGTAGTATATTTTCATTCGTCATGATACATTCATCACAGGCATTACCTCCTTTACGGGGGGATGCCGTACAGTATACATTCGTTCCTCACGATACCATTTCCTCAGGATTACCAGTTTTGTGTGTGGGTGGAGTTAGTGTACTATCTATTCTGCTGTCATGATATCATCCTCCCAGGCAATAACACCTCCTTTATGGGGGGGGGTATGTAGTTCGTTCATTATGATATCATCCTCTCAACCTCTCATTTGCCTATTTATGTATTTTTAAGTTTCTAATGAATTAATATTTTCTAATCTATGCGTTTATTAATTTTTAATACATTTGTTGCTGTTGTTGTTGTTGTGGTTGTTGTTGTTGTTGCTGTTCCTATTCCCAGAGTAAGGCATAATGTCAATATTTAACGTGGAAATAATCCAGCTCCACCAAAATGGGCGCTCTGAATTGGAACAACATTTTCAATTGCTTCGGTCTAGAAGGATTTGTCTTCACTGACAGGGAACATAAAAACTAAGTGCAGATTCAGTACATATACTACATTTTGCTCTTAACCAAGAGGTCAAGTTAACATGTTGATGATGATGATGATGATGATGATGATGATGATGATGATGATGATGATGATGATGATTATTTGTTGTAGAAAAGAAATACACCTCCTCTAATCTACTTAGATTACAACAAACAATTTTTTTCTTTAATACTATTTACGTATTTTTCTTTCTTTTATAATAAAGGTGAAAAGTACAAATTACCCATTTCGAATTACTCAGTAATATAAAAGTGAAGTATTTGACCAATCGACGTTCCGCCTCTATGTTTATTCATTATATAACCAATTTTAATGGGGAATTCCTTTTTATGTTTATGCTGAAATGAAATAAAATTTAGCGACGTTGAATACCTTAAAGAACATCTCAATTGACCTTTTAGTTGTTTTTTTCCTAAATAACAAAATTTGACGATGTTCATGCACAGTATATTTCCCTAATATTGGAATATATCAAATAACACTACGACAATCATCATTTTTTTAATTTCCTCTAAATGACCAAAATGTCAAATGAAAATTACTTTTTGGTTTCTGTAATTTCCGCCTGGAGCGCGGATAGTTTTTTCTAATATATATATATATATATATATATATATATATATATATATATATATATATATATATATATGATAGGTTCAGCCTAGTATGAATTAAGGAAATTGTAAGCCGAGATCCTCACACCGGTTCTGGAGATATACTCTGGATTCTGCCTTCCTGACTCGTTTCGATTTCCAGAATTTATGCGTGAACTTAGGTGTTCTTGGGATACCGGGTACCTATGTTCTTATGATACATCTAGTTTGTTCACTAATGTGCTTCTCGATAAAACTCTCGGGATTTGGTCCGATAGTCACTATCGTAGTTCCCTCGCTAAGCTCCCTTTTCATGAACATACATTTCTAGAACTCATGGGTTTAGCCACTAAATCTGTTGAATTCTGCTTTGACGGGAACATGTATCGTCAAACTGATGGGGTAGCAATGGGTAGCCCTTTAGGCCCAGTTCTGTCAAACATTTTTGTTGGATTTCAAGAGCAACTGTTATTTGATCGGTTGCCGAAACCGATGTGCTATTTCAGTTATGTGGATGATATTTTTCTATATTTACATCCCGTACGAAGGCTAGGGGGTTCTTACATGTAAATTTACTTCACCCTAAACCCTTCATTGATGTTTACTATGGAAGGGGAGGTGAATAATTCACTACCATTCTTAGACGTTCTTGTCGAAAGATCGGATGTTTGTTTTGTCACCAGCATATACAAAAAACTACTTTCAAGGTCAGTAAATTAGCTGGGATTCATTCACCTCTAAAATCAGAAAAATAAATCTGATTCAAACTTTAGTACATCGGCTTTGTTGATTTGCTCTAGTGTTAAACTCGATGCAGAACTTATATAATTATAACAGAAATTCTTTCGTCTAATGGTTATCCTTTACATACCATCGACAGATGTATAAAGGACAAAATCGGAAGATTTTTTGGCCCCCAAAAATGTCCCGTTTATGTGAAGCTCCCATGGATTGGTATTAAAAGCCAGGAGTTATCACACAAAATTCCTTCAGCTGTGTCACTAAAGTTCGAAGAGTTTTTAGGACTAAGAGCACCTTCCCCTCTTTTCGGAAGGATTGTATCCCCACCATTCAATATAACATGGTTGTTTATCTCTTTCACGGTAAGTGCGAGGCTGACTACGTGGGGCGTACTATCCACTGCTTAGAGGTAAGAATTTCCTAGCATATCCCCCTTCGATACGCGGGCACAGGCAGTTTCCGACATCCGGGCGTTCACAAGCCCACGAGTCGACCATTGGTAAACATTTATTACAGTACCAAGTTTGCACTGGAGGGTATTCGGATGAGGCATTCTCTATTTTGCACAGAGCTCGTCCGGAATCGCATTTAAAAATTCTCGAAGCGGTTTCTATCAATTTACGACAACCGTCTCTGTTCAAACAAGAAGAGTACACACATAACTTAGAACTAATGGGTGTATGTTAAGAATGTCTTCTCCCATTTTTCTTTTTTATACTTAAAAAAATAAATGTATACCCTCGATAATTATGTATGGTCTTTTGACAACGTTTTTAATCGTGATTCCCCCTCGTAGTCGACGATTACCTTGAAAAGTGTCGATTGAAAGACGTCTCAGTAATTTTATTTATTTTTTTACCTCTTTTTTCTTCTCAATACTTGTTTAAAAAAAGACAAACAAAAAGCATCCTCATAGAGAAAATAAGAAACTTACGAACTGATTCTATCTTTGTTACCCTTCTCGTGGTTCTTTATTCCTCTCTTATAATATAAATTATTTTAAAAAATCCTCACTATAGATAATAATGGCAATGCGTCCAAATATTGTTTGATTGTTTATTAAAACTCTGTACCTACAAACATCTATTCATTCATTTATATATATATATATATATATTAATTTTTACGTAGGCATCGACATGCACGTATTTCGTAGTTATCCACAGGCATGTGCTTTGTGTTTTCTACACTAGTTCATATATATGCTGCTAATTCGTTCGATTTATTCTCGCTCTTCATATTCTCTCTCCCCTCCCTTTCCCTCTCTTTATCTTTGTTAGTTTCCACCTACTTGCCGTTCTCTATCCCCGCTCTTGCTGTTTCGCGAGACAGATAGGCGATTCTTTGATGTCGCTTATGTGTGTGTTTACTGCCTTCCCATTGGAACTAATGGATGCTTTAGAGAAAGCCAGAATCACGCCGACAAACCAGACTGCTGACGCCAGTCGCATGCTTTGCCGAGAAGATCGGGCCGACCTTAAACAGTGAACTCGAAATAACTAAAAGCAAATATCGGGATTTCGTTCGCGTGCGTCGACGACAATCGTCACAGGGAAGACAGTTCCATTTCGTCAATTATTACCTTTGATATGTTAAAATATCGTTCGATCAATATTTATCTGTAGTTGATGTACCCGTACATGCTTTGTTTCTGTCATTTTGATGTACTTTGAATTTAGGTTCATTTACCCGCTTTTCACTGTAGCAAATTTAGATATTACGTCACCTTTTTATTAGGGCCCCCAGATGGGAGTACTCCGTACGGGTCCAACATATGCTTTAATCTCAACTGTCTGCATCCCTTGGTAAGGGCACTTGGACGACCGGCGATAAACCGATCCTCTTACCCCGAATGAGTATGTAATGTCTGGGAGGACCACCATATGTAACAAGATTATAAGCGGCTGTGTACAAATAATATAACAAACTGTACTTTTCCACATGAGGCTAAAGTATTTATTTACCTCCTCTCCAGGAGGTTAGGCACAAGGCCAGTTTTATCTTACTCCTATAAGTAAGATATGACCCAAGGTTGGGTCGGGAAAGTGGGATTTGAAAAGCCAGCGCCCGAGAAAGTGAGCATTCTGGTCATTAAAAATTGCCTGGGCAGCCCTGTCGGCATCTCCCGGTAGGGGCGCCTCAGGCAGTAAGCAATAAACCTACTCCTCCCAAAAGAGGAGAGGCAAAACCTGGGAGGGTGGACCTCCTAGAACTGCACAGGACCGATCCATAGACCGGCGTAAATTAAGCCCCGAAGGCCAAGACGATACCAGCCTGTGGAGTGCAGCATCCATCGGAACAGATACTACACTTTGATCTTAGCCAAAAGGCCAAGAAGGCTAGAGTATTTATTTACTCCTCTCCAGCAGTTAGGCACAAGGCCAGTTTTAATCCTACTCTCTGAAGTAAGATGTGACCCAAGGTGGGGTCGGGAAAGTGGGGTTTGAAAAGCCAGCGCCCGAAAGGTGAGCACTCTGACCATTAAAAATTGCCTGGGCAGCCCCGTCGGCATTCCCCAGTAGGGGAGCTACAGGCAGTAAGCAATAAACTTACTCCTCCCCAAAGAGGGGAGGCAAAACCTGGGAGGATGGACCTCCTAGAACTGCACAGGACAGACCCATAGCCCGGCGTAAATCAAGTCCCGAAGGCCAAGACAATACCAGTTTATGGGGTGTAGTATCCATCGGAACAGATACTACACTTTGATCTTAGCCAAAAGGTCAAGAAGGCTAGATAAGCATAATGTGGAACAAGGGAAAGTTTCATCAGAAGTTAATAGACTAGATTACAGAATATTACGTCATGTGAGAAAGTACCTGCAGGGAAGCAAGATAGGTTCTGCTTTTATGTTTACGACGTCAAAATAATCAGACTTAGTTATTTTGGGGTGGTTGGTAAATTACAGCTCATCCATATACGCATTACTTGGAATTGCGGGAGTAAGTTTAAAATAACCATAGAGCAAATAATGGCTAATTCGTTTTTTTTATTACTCCACTACTATCAGAAGGAAATAAGAAAAACAGATACGAATCAAAATAATCACAGACACATTGCGACGTGTCAACAGAGCATCATTCAGACCAGGATGCCGACTAGGGATGTTTTCTTGCAGTTTCGTACCGAATAACATGCCACAGTCTGTTACATTACGGCCAAACCAAACCATACTCCACTCTGATCCAAGGGTAAAGCCTATGTGTCATAAAGTTAGGTTATCAAACTTATAATATAACTATACATTCTATTCAAGCGATATATGTAATCCTGCAAGACATCACTACTCAAGGCAAGAATATAAATGAGAACAATGGTAAATAAAAGAGTGACCCCCCTCCACACTGCCAGGGGTTCCCATATTTGGGTGTAACAATCGCAAGCCCGGTCACATAACAAGATAAAAGTCGTAATTACCTAGTACGTCTTGTATTGTTATTTCGTATAGTTTAGTTTTTATTTTAGACTCAACAAAACGAGCTGGAAACGTTAGTACATAAAGTTGCTTATGTAGAATATCAATTCTATATATTAGAACTAATAAAAGAGACACAATCAAAACACGCATGTAAAAATATATCGCTGCATAGTTCGTGAAAAAACAAGTTCCACTGTAAATAAGAGAATTATGAAGCAAATTAATAAAACCATGTTACGAATGACTTTGAATATTGATATGAGTTTCAGATTAAAATATCTTTTTCAGCTAAGAGAACAGGTCGGTCGATTTAAATGTATAAATAAAGTAGTGAGCCAACAAAGAAACACTTGACAATGTGGCCTCGAAATCGTCATCTAGCATCATTATTATGCCAACAAATCCTGTCGAAACAGGGGTGACATCACACGCAGTAGTCAAACAAAATAAACCCACCCTGATAGGTAACGCAGGTCGTGAGACTTGAGACATTTGCCCCCGGTGGCCATAGCAGCTATCATCACCAATTCTCACAACAAACTAATTCATCTCTCTATTTCTCATCAAGGTGTAGCACTAATTTTGCTTGGGTTCCATTTACATTGGTAACTATTGACCATTATTTTACTGTCGTGATGAACGTTTTCACTTTGCTTTTCACTCGCATCACAAAGGTCGGTTGGAAATGACAGTAATAATAGTACCTTCTTGATAATATCAATATAATGTTCCCAGTACAATGATGCACTACATCACAAAAAACATTCCAGGCTCTAATTTCTTCTACATTTATTGTTGCAATACAGCAGGGAATGTTGAGAAGTTTTTTTTTATTTCGGGTCTCTCAAATAATCCTTTATTTCTCTTCACTGAGAGCTAGAAAATGTGAACATCTGTAGCTGAACAATCTTCACTATGTTTAAAACATTTTACAAATTGCTTTATTACACTAGGCTATATATGCAGTGAGAAAAAGAGAATATGTTTTCCTCTGAAGCAGGTGGCCGTCAATGATGTTCTTATCACCAGGCATCAAACTTTCTTGGTGCCCATAACTTCTTTTACCTAGTTACGCATCGTAGCTGTACAGTCCCAGTAGCACAAGAAACATCCGTACTTTGTATCAGCACAAGAAGAAATTTTATAATTTTCAAATCTACACAAATTACCCATTGATAATCATGGTAGACCATTATATCCAAACGAATCGTAATGTAAGCATATTCTTCTTTTATATTTTTAGAATGCTCGATTGTGATTGAGCTTTACGTATTTTCATTATGACGTGAAACACGTATCAAGCTTCATTTAAAACTGTCAATAAAATGTCTCGACAGACTTGAATCATATACAGAACAATCCCAAAGTGAGAATTCTGTTAGCGTAATTGCAATAAACAAGTTACCAATCTGAATGGAAATATTCCCACAGCCATTGATTTCCGTTACGATCAAAAGCAAACAACTCTACCGGACTTATGTGGCATATACAAATCTCTGACCAAATCATTCGATTCAGGCTGGTTAAACATAAAACAAAAAAGGCTTATTACCAGATAGATTAAAGCTATCAGTCTAACCACGTTCGTCTGTAGAATTGAGGGATTCAACATCAATCTATGGCTACTCAGGAAATACAGAGACATGAAATTGTATCACCTTGTTGAGTAACAGATATAATATTTGGGTATTTCAAGTGTTGTTGAGTTTTCTTATTGAAACTGTTTTACATAGACAATACAGAAGTACAAAATTACCCAAATAGATTATCCGTTCTCCCCAAACGATCGACATACAAAACTTAAGCCTTCAATCTCTTTATAACATGATCGTTAAGTTTTTATACTAATTTTGAATAAATATTGAGGATCCCATCTTTTGTCTTGATCTCTAAATAGTACTTTAAAAGAGGAAACATACAGCTTTTTGACAAAGTAATTAATGTTAGCTTGTTGCAGGTGTGTGGGATATGTTGCAACTAAGAAAGGTGGACGCAGGCCAATTACGACAATGGCAAAGAAGAGAGGACAAACGCATATGAACAGTTTTAAAAAAAGAGGCGTTTATTTACCATAAGAGGTAATAACAGGTTGAGAAGGAAAAAGTAACGGGGGTGACGTCACTAGAAGCTAAAGGCTGGAATGGCGTCACTGGTACTGGAAAAGGAGATGCTGGAATGATGAGCAGGCAGGACGACAGAGTGTGCTGCAGAGCGCCGGGCAGCTGGAGAGTGCTGTGCCCGCCGGGGTAGCCGGTGGAGTGTCGTGTTGCTGAGTGCCGGGGTAGCTGGAAAGTGCTGGTGGAGTGTCATGGTGCTGAGTTCCAGGGTAGCTGTTGGAGCTTGCCGGGGATAGCTGGAGTCCATTCTCTCAGGCTTGCTACTGCAGCAGAATCCGAATGCGATGGAGCAGGAGCCGTTGGTGCAGGTGCTGGGGTCGAAGCAGGAACAGGAGACTGGAGAGGCAGGCTGAAGTTCAGAGGATGGAGCAGGGAGAAAAGTGTTAATCGCATTAGCAGTTTATATTTAGCTCTGAAAATGGTTAGTTGATTGTTGCCGCTGCTGCTGTCTGCTTCCTGCCTCGACGACTGGTCCACCCAGTCGAATGTGGGGTTTCCTACCCCCCGGCTGAACCCCTGTGTTATTTATCTACCTCCCACAAGGTAAGATGTGACACAAGGTCAGGAAAGTGGGATTAGATAAGCTAGCGCTCGGCATTCCCCGGTAGGGGCGCCTCAGACAGTAAGCAATAAACTTACTCCTCCCCAAAGAAGGGAGGCAAAGCCTGGGAGGGTGCACATCCTAGAACTGAACAGGACCGGTAACCCCCAATAGACCGGCGTAACTCCAGACCCAAGGACTGGACGATACCAGTTTATTAGGTGGGGTAAAAACCCCTGGCTGAACCCCTGGCTGAACCCCTTTTATTTATCAAATTGAATTTACAAAGAGATACAAATGATGTGGCACAAGGCCAAAAGGGGAAATGGGGGGGGGATATGGGGGTCGGGGGTAGTCCACTTGGTCTATGTCCTAGTTTCAGTCACCACAATACTACATTCCTTCTATGGACTTAAGCTACTTAAAATATCCCCAGGTGTTTGAAATTAATATTTATTTACAGAAATATGTACATGGTGAAATGCTGGGAGTGAGAGAACAAAAACTAAGCCTTAAATAATCCCCCCAAAATAAATTAAAATAAAAGTGATGATCAAAAATAAAGAACAAAACAAAATCATAATTATGGTAAGTTAGTAGAACCCCCCATCCTATTTAAGGTATGAGCTGCTCGCTGTCTTCCAGTGAAAGATCGAAAGCAAGAAAGTCAGCTCTTAGGTGGGAGTGGGCGTTGCTACGGGACAAAATAAATGGTGGGATGGGTTCTTTTAGGGATGTGCGGTGTCCTCCAGGATAAGAACCATTCGGACGGGTCTTGGATGAAAAGTAAAGTTGGGAGCGGGCATCCTGGAGGAGGTCTGACACCTAAAATAAAGATGGGGAATCGGAACACATTTGTACTACTAGCTAATAGGGAATGATCCAACAATTTGGATGGTCATGTAGAACTTTTTCAAAAAAGTACCTAAGGTCGGCGTGTGCCATGCCTATGCAGGGAACACGAACTCGAATCTATTCCGCGTGAATACGCATAAACTAGCGGTGTGTATCCACCTTCTTTTAAACAGTGAGGTAGACAACCTCCTTCTATCAGATTTGATTTTGATTTTAAGCTGATGTTTAAAATACAAATTCAAATGATGATGAGAAGACGGTGCTTCCCACGCCCTATTTCTAAGCGTGAAGTATACACAACGAGTCTAGCTACGGCTAAAATCGCGAGCAAAACCATACGTTTCTCCCTGCACCACAAGGGGTCCAAGTTGTAGACAACGGATGCTAAATACAGGCACGTCACCCGGTCGGGGGTGATGCGAGTCGTTACCTCGTTGACATACATCCAATATTCACGAAGTTTGGAGCAGGTGAAAAAGGCGTGCGCAGCCGTTTCAATTCAATCGTCCTCACAACGCGGGAAAAAGGGGTCCATGACCAGACCAATATTGAAGCGTATGCCATTGAGGGGTACCACATTTCGAGCCAATCGCCAGGTCAGAGATAACTCAGTATTATTGAGATGGCTCCGGCCTGGCGCCCAATTCCATTGAGAGCGACCCCCCCCCTCCGACAATCCAAGTTGTACCCGAAATGGATCCGAAGCGGTCCCCTCCACTAAATCCCAATATAGTGCCTTTCTAGACCGGGCGAGGTCACTGGTTTAAGGGGTTTTGGGAGACTGAGCAGAAGAGATGGTCATCTCTTTAGAATTGGGGTCGGGGGATTGGGGTCCAGCCTCCTTTATCGTTTTTGACTTGCGTTTTGCAGTAATCTTCACCCCCTTGTCACTGCTCTCTGTCACCAGAGCCGGGCCGGCGTCGTCCTCCATCCTCTCGCCTTCCGACTCTGATGAAGATGAAGACGTTGCTGACAAAAGGACCTCAGTCTTTCGTTTCGTAGCCGCTGCTGGGACGGATGTAGAAGGCTGCTTCTCCTTGGTGGGCATGTCCGCGTAAAGCGATTTTTTTGGACCCTGCTTGTCTGAGTCTTCAGGGGGCTGCTCATTTTTGGAGGAGGTCTTCGGCTGCTGAGGTCTAGAACCTTTCTTAACGACCAAGCTAAAGCCTTCTTCGTCAGTTGTTTTTGCGCCTCCTCCGGTCGATGGTGTAGGGGCTGCTGGTTTCACTGGAGCTCCTCCCGGGGCTGTGACAGAAGGGGTCTTCTGGATTAACACTTTTTGGGACAGTTCTTGGCCATATGCCACTTCTGTTCACAGTGCCAGCAATGTGGCCTCCTGCCCTCCACTATTATGGACATCGACCAGGGGTCACACTTGAGCAGTGGCGAGATGTTGTTGAAGCCTTTCCGGTCCAGGCGCATCTGAAGTTGGTTGTCCCCTACCATCAGGTTATGGGGACCACGGACCGGAATTATGGCTTCGACGTCCCCATATTGGCTAATCACAGCATCAAGCTATTCAGAGTCAATGAAACAGGGGACGACAAGGACGGAGACAGTGGTTCTTCTCCTGCTCAAGTACTCCGGCCTGAGAATTAAATTTGTATATCTCAGGTCGGCCCTGGCCACCTTTTCTGCATCTGCCGCGGTTGGGACCAAGATCTCCCAGGTGGCGAACCCTCTGCGACATACATATGATGCCGGGATTTTAAGATCCCACAGAAGGTTCGCCATTTTTTCTATCATGACCCCAGCCAAGCCCTTGGTTGTGGAATCGATGGTGACTAGCGAGACAATCCGTTTCTCTGGTCGATCCACCGCACCTGGAGCTGCTTTAATAGTAGCACCGTCGGTCAAATCCTTATACTTTGTTTCGAACAACCGACGGTACTACTCGGGATTTCGCTGGGACTGGGGTCCCCACTTGTCTTGACTTTGAGTTGACAGGGCAGGAGATTTGGTGGCCGCTGAAGTCGCTGATGGTAATTTTATCGGCGGCGATTTCTGCCCGGGAGGGATGAACCAGACGTTTGTCTCCTCTTGGCTTGTTATCGCAATGGACGGCCACTCCTTAGGTGATGCAGTTAGAGTTGAAACTATGGGAGTGGCCACTTTACTCCCTGTTTCCTTTCTTCCAGTGACATCAACTGCTCCAGTTTGTCGTTCAACCCCCGTCTTCCTTGGCCTGGACTGCCTGGTTTTGGTAGGGGTTTTTCTTTTTGACGAATAGTCCATTTTTTCGCTGCCGCTGCTCCTGCTTCGACTACTACTCCCACTGCTGCTGACAGGTTCTCCGAAGAGTTCAAAGTCTAGGTCCAACATGTGCATTAGAGCAGAGTCCCTGTCGCTTGGGGCTGGCGGCTGATCTGGACCGGTGGCACCTTTTTCCTGGAGATCCACCGACTTGGCTTCCCTTAATCCCGCGGGCAGGAGGCCTTTTCTCCTGCGGGCGGGCGGGCTGACAGTTGAAGCCCGTCGAGAAGTCGGTGCGGTGGGGAGTTTATCCCACCGAACCAGATCACAGCAGTGTTAAATTTAGAACTAGCAGGGCTAGGCCCTGGTCTACCTTCAGCGCGGGGGCATGTCCGTCGAAGAACTTGTGGTCTGTCCCTGCCCCGACATGCGACCGAGGCCTCATGTCGGAAAAGGAACCCGGACAAGACAAAAACTCTGCAGCAGAGTCCGGACTATTCCTCCCCTCTCTGCTCATCTAACTCTGGCTCGACCCGCCGATTCGGATCCGAGGAGATTTTCACCGTTTTACCGGTTCCTGAGTATCACGAAACCTGCCAGCTGCTTAAGTACCACTCGGAGGTTAGACCCTAAAAAGGAAAATTGTAATTGTTATTAAATGACGAATCACCCAAGAGGGGTGATCACCCAAAAGGGGTGGAAGGACAATGTGCCCAAAAGGGGCTTGGCAGGGGACAGAGAAAGTCCCCGGTCAAATAGGTCCTCACGGCCAAGGGAGGCCGAAGATAGTGAAACTGTTTGTTGTGATATTTCGTTTGGTGAAGCCCAGTATTTTTCCATTTGCCAGACGAAGAGTTAAAGGCATCCGCGACGGCAAAATACAGGCAGCAGCCAGTAGTTTTCCGTCTTACGTAGCATGCAAGGGGTTAAAAACCCGCTGCTGCTGCTGTCATCTTTTTAAGATAGCATCTGATCCAAAAGTAAACAAACATAGCGGTACAAACCGCGACAAGCTCTTTGATCCTTCAAGGTGAATTTACCCTAGATAAAGTAGAATATAGCTGGAACATTGCAACTCTTTCGTCTTTGAGATGTTGCAGTTATAACTGCTAACCTAAAGAGATTGTGCAATGCAATGTTAAAAAAGCGACAACATATGAGCGCTAGGATTAGGAGAAGAGTTTTAGACGGAATATGTGCAAAATTGTGATTGTATGTTAATTGGGAAGTAATCTCAAATTAGTTCATTTGTAGAAGAGGAAATAATGTAGGAATCAAGTAATAATACCGAATTAACTTCGTGGTTAGGACTGTGCAAAAATCATGGAAATTAGGTGTTATTCTATGAAATTAATGCATAAACAACTCACACACACACACACACACACACACACACACATATATATATTCTTTGTGTTCATGCTATATTTCAAGTATCTGACTTGATCTACTGGCCGTTTTTTAATGTGAATTAATTTCTTGCTCGTATTCTTTGACTTAATCTAGTAATTATAATCTTACCTATCGAACCAATGAAAAATAAATAAATGAGAACTAACACAACATACAATATAATTCATTTCAAGAAATGTATTAAAAATATTGAACACTTTTCACCAAATATACGGCAATGTACAACCCAAAAGTCTTAAAACTACTAACAATGATTATTTATTACTAAACGTATGGCAAATTGATATATTGATCGCACAAAGCCGAGTCAAGATTTGACTTTTGGCATCTCAAAATAAATCTAAATCAGCTCAAACTCTTTATCTCATAAAGAAAGGAGTTTAGGTTTACTAAAAAGCAATTATGATGAAATATATTTCTTTATAAAGATAGGTAGTATATAATACATTGCTATAATCAATATTTTACTCATTGATCATATAAATACACAAATATATGTATTATTTGGATTATTCCGACTACTATTCTAATCGTGAGTGTTAGATTGACAACGTTTTGGCCGATTTAACCTTCGACCTTCATGTGCATCTTTTCGAACTCGAGTACATACAGAGAATTTCGAACTGAACCTTACCCAAAGGTAGACAGTTCTTGTTCACTCAGCCATGACCGTGTAGAAGTGTTAAGTAAATAATTTTGCATTTTATTCTTAGTTAATATCGTCCCTAGTGGTGATTAAAACTTGAATCTCCACAAAACTATCAGGTAGAATTGTTTTAATTAAATGCCTTTATCCGTTGCACCTCGTGTTCATATGGACAATTATAGTATGAGTGTTTGTGTATTTCCGAGTTCGACATAAAAATTCCCGACTTGACATCGAAAAGGTGCACGTGATTAAAGTCGGAGATTACATCGTTTGAAACGTTGTGAAAATAATATCTAAGATGAGACAATTAGTCCGAATAATTCAAATCATAAGAATTATAAATTCTCATTAATAACTGTCGAACAAAAAATATGTATGTTTGATCTGAGTATTACATTTAAGTACATTCGGTGACGAAATCCCAATTTTGTAGAGCTCCGAGGATTATTAAATCACCCTTGAAATTATTATGACACATTTATAAATTTAAGTCAATTGCTTAACACATTTAAAAATTAAATTGATTTAAAAAAAAAAACATCGTTTTATTTAACAATTCAATATAATTGTATTATCTCCCTAGGATAAATATAATTTTACCGGAATTGTCTTGACTTAGTTATATCCCCTTTCGGAAATCTTTAATAACTCATCATGATTTCGGGATGGAAATATTAATACATAAATGTTGTTTCCTTTGAATTTTTCCTTCACATTGCTTTGTTTTAATTGAATCTTGGGTGTTTGATCGTTTGAATATTTTTAACGAACATAAGTACATCTGTTTTTGGATTGAATGATGAACAGATTTCTGATCCTGATATTTCAGATCTTAGTTCCTCCAGGTGATGCACTTACATTTTTTTTACTGTTTACACATTTTATCTAAGGATACTGATTAAAAGAATTTGTTTGTTTTTCATTGTAAACTACCTGCATTTATTTTTGTTTAATATGGGGGGTTCTGAAATAATTGTAAATCCGGTGACTTGTTTGGCGTATAAATAATCATAAAATTATGTAACAATAAAAATCTTGAAATGAATATATTTATAAGCTCCAACTAATTATTAAATATCGAGCTTGTTTTTTGTAATTAAGATAGGTTTTCCTCGTGATTCAATCTGATCTATAAAAATGTCATACATGATATCATAATCTCTTGTATATATATATATATATATATATATATATATATATATATATATATATATATATATATATATATATACAACCAAACTTCAGATTAGAAGAAAAGCCATAAAAAATATTGTACACAGATACATATCCCCAATTAACAATAACAATAAAATAAGACTCATAATTTACTAATTTACTCATGTTCTTCGCCGATGGATACTGCACCCCATAGACTGGTATTGTCTTGGCCTTCGGGGCTTGATTTACGCCGGTCTATGGGTCTGCCCTGTGCAGTTCTAGGAGGTCCACCCTCCCAGGCTTCGCCTCCCCTCTTTGGGGAGGAGTAAGTTTATTGCTTACTGCCTGAGGCTCTACCAGGGAATGCCGACTGGGCTGCCCAGGCAATATTTAAACCCCACTTTCCCGACCCGACCTTGGGTCACATCTTACTTGTGGGAGTAAGATAAAACTGGCCTCGTGCCTAACTCCTGGAGAGGAGTAAATCAATACTCATAATTAAAAACCCAAAACCTTGTAAAAAAACAATTCCCTCCCAACTCAAAAACCACTAGAAATAACCAATGTTATTGAAATGCCCTTTGTCAGGATGTAACTCCAATAATAATAATAAAGCTAATAGCTACATTGGTTTTACAAGCACTACACTATCCCGCCGCTTTACCATGCATCTTGTTAACTCTAGCTAAATTTACCAAAATTTACAAGAACATAACAGCGCTCTCTCTGATTGTAGATACATTGTAGTTAATAACATTAAAATTATACATTCTGAAACCAATTTAAAAAAGATTATAAATACTGGAAGCTATCTACATAAAAACACATCAACCTAAAATTAATAACATCACATATGAAACCAGTGGTAACATTTTGAAATGCTTAACGTAATGCGATTTTGTTCTGTGATGCCATTCAGCGTTGCTGAATTTAAATCGTCAATGATTTCCTGGTACAATGCGAAAACCGTTCTATGCGCGTTTATCCGCTGTCTTTCTAAAAGCTTCTTCTTTCTCCATTTTTTAAAATTTGCTTTTGAACCCTTGGATGATTCTACGAATAATCGGAAACGTTCGTGACCCATATGGGACATTCATTAATTTTGTTGATTTAAACACACAAAAGACCATCATAAAAATTGAAACAATAAAAAAAGGTATACATAAACTGACAAATTCTGTTATTTTTAACAAGGTTTGCATAAATGAAAAAATGCTGGTTAAATACACACACATTATATATATATATATATATATATATATATATATATATATATATATAGTGTGTAGATTTCAATTTTGTGTTGAGAATCTGAATAACAGAGCTCAATGTAATTTAAACAGAGCAAAACAGAATTATAAAAAAGAAAAAACTATACACACATTAAGGTTGTATACATTATAACTTATTTCGACCCGTTAATTAGGTCTCCTCAGATGTATAAACAACCACGTCAAAAAACCCAAAATTTTTTTGGTTTTTTGACGTGGTCGTTTATACATCTGAGGAGATCTAATTAACGGGTCGAAATAAGTTATAATGTATACAACCTTAATGTGTGTATAGTTTTTTTCTTTTTTATAATTCTATATATATATATATATATATATATATATATATATATGTATATATATATCTATATATATATATATATATATATATATATATCCTCTGAAGCTTGTAATATAACTTCATTGATATTGCAATTTGGAACATTTTTGGATATTATGAAGATTATAATACTTAAATATATGTATTTTTGTAAGAAGCCATAAATATATGTTAATATATTTGTGAGTTTTCATAAAAAAAAATAATATTCATATTTATAATCTTCGAAATTGTTTCAAATTTCAAATTATATGAGGTTGTGTTACAAACTTAAGAGCATATACATATTTTTAGTAATATTCCAATGACCAAAGGGAAAATCAATCCTTTACCATAATTTTTATTTATTAAATATTGTGAATTTCCCTAGTTTCCGACTTCGGCGAATACCTATATTTTTTTTTATCCACCTTACAATAAAAAAATGCATATTTATTTTTTCACATGTTTTAATTTTTTTATTAAAAATATTTTTGAATTTGAAATAATTTTTTATTAAAAAACTTTAAAAATTGGAAAGCATAATATATATATATATTGTTTGTAAGACGAAGGAAAAAATATACTTATTCGTCGACGTTGGAAACTGAGGAAATCTAGAAGAAATATAAATTTTAAAAAATTATGGTAATGGATGATTTTGTCTTTGGTCATTTGAATATAACTAATACATATATATATATATATATATATATATATATATATATATATATATATATATATATATATATATATTAGTTCTAAAACAAAATAATTTCTCGAATTAACGATATTATAAAGCTTTGTTTAATCAATATTATCACGAAAAAAATATGATTGCAAAATATATTCCATGTGGTTTTAAAGATAACAGTTTCAGAATAATTTACAAAACGCGATATTAGAATATGTCCTGTTTCGTCCATGAACGTGTCATTATCAGCGTATGAATTTTATTTTATAATTTTGAAAATAAAACAAAAATTGATAAAAATTGGGAAACTGTGACGTTCCGAAAAAATTAATGAAAACAATTTGATAATTTCTACTAACGATTAACTTGAATATGTATGGATGCCCAGTATTGTAATAACCAGATGGAATATGTACCGCAACCTGTCATCAGAATAAAAAAAAAACGCATGTCTCTATGACAGAGAAATGTAAACAACCTCGTTTTTATATCGTCTATTTTGCTCAAATTTTGAATACAATTGATTGTTGGTCATAATTATATTTCTTGTCATTAAATAAAATTCTAATTTACTTTTTAAAGTTTTGAGAAGCGAATCTTAATCTAATATTTTGGTGCAACATATTTATACGACGTACAATGTTTTCTAACATACAAAAAATAAAGTTTTTGACACAAAATAAACTTTGAAAATTTATTTAGACAAAAAAACTGTTTAAAACAAAATGAAAAGTCAAAGTTAACACATATTTGTCGATATTTAAAGAATTAAATATCACATTCCGTTGGAGCTCAATTATATATTAAATGACATTAATAAGTAAAAAATAAAGAACATATGATTCAATAATTATACAATTTCTATGAACAAAATAATATCTTCTTTATAAAAGTAAAAATAATAAAATAAGCGCTACATTAAGCGCTTATGAGCTTTCATATAATCTATGAATGTAGCAAGCAATCTTGTTTGCGTTTAATCGCTTACATATTTTATTATTATTCTGACATTTTTCTGGATAATTATACAAGTTTTAGTAAAAGTATGTAGATATATATATTTATTAATTATCTTTGAAATAGTTCCAGAAAACTGATATTTAGCTTTCTAGTAGCTGTTTCAATGAATTTCGTAAAGTTTCAATTTTGTATCTTTTAGTCGACGAGAGAACATTTTTCATTTTAAAATTTATTTTCACCGGTAAAATTACATATATTTTTCTTAAGGATTAACTATAGTATCTTTCAAACGCAATCAAAATTTAAATGGAAATTAATAAAAAATAATTTACAAGCCCGCTTTCATAACTATTGTTTGTATAAATCACGGTCATTTTGCACGTATCTAATATATATATATATATATATATATATATATATATATATATATATATATAGTACATGTATTATTTTTGTTTCCTAGATGTTAATACAATGAAACTCCAGTGGTCATAAAAAGTGCTCAATAACAAGTAAAGCTGTTTTTTAGCATAACTTTTTATTCATATTTGTTTATATTTATATTTATACACATATTAAATAAAAATTTATAATATATATACATAGAAAGAGAGAGAGAGAAAGAGAGAGAGAGAGAAAGAGAGAGAGAGAAAGAGTGAGATGGAGAGACAAAGCCAGAGCATGGCATATCTACAGACAGCTGTTTAACCGCATCACTGCTTTTCAGTTTGGCAAGATATGGCGAGTGTTTCGATCTGTGATTCAAAATACGATCGTTTGAGTCAATACTATTAGGTTTTATTCTATAAAATTAATGCATAATTAGACTCACCGCGAAAGTAAAGGAAATTATAATAGTTTCATATTTTTTCACATTACTGACTGCCTCAGGGGCTCAATCTGTTTATACGAAGAGAAATGATTTACGCTAAGTAGCAACCAATAATCACCTTACCAGAGAGCTCCACACACGAATTGAGCAAAACCACTTTTGCTCGCTAATTCGTTCATGTAGTTGAATTTCGCCTACATTTCTGTGTTTATGCAAAAAATTAAACGGGTGTGGTTCAAATTGGCGTTGTCGGGGACAGTTTCAGAGAAACTATCTCATCAAACATTGCATCTTGGCGTGTATCTCCTAAGCCTTTTTTTGTAATAAGTGCCAATGATTACCATAGACCCGTCTTTTTGCTCTTCTTTGAATTAATCTGTTTCTCACCCTCACCTCCATGAGTCTCGGGTCGGGTGGTTCCTAATCAGATGTGGTTAAGGCTTGTCACGAAAACAAACAATGTAGCTACTGCCATTCTCCCAGACGTGTCGGTAACAAGATAGTATTACTTATCCAACACGAAAGATAACACTGGCGCTAGTTCGCTTGTCAACAAATACGTTCAAAAAACAAAAACAAACACGGCTAACCTTGATAGCGCCGACTGATACGGCCTCCACGCTGATACGGCCATTCACCCAGTCGATGTGTGGCGGACCTACATTTTTTTAAAGATCCTATATAAAGTAACCTTTTCCGATTTTCGAAAACGAAAAGGACTCATAGCGTTCGAGATCACAGATAAGGCTTATATATATATATATATATATATATATATATATATATATATATATATATATATATATATATATATATATATATATTTATATTAGCGTTACATAAGATCAGAAAAACATAATAGATGTAATACATATATGAATCAATTTTATGTTCTTATTTTATATTTTTTCTTAATGATTTAGCACTCTGCTGGGGTTCTCCCCACTATTCTTACAAAGATACACACACACACATATATATATATATATATATATATATATATATATATATATATATATATATATATATATAATGGTATGCTAATTCCAATGATCAAATCTGTATTCATTTTTTCTTGCCGAATAACAAAATAATTATATATAACTTGACAATTGTTTCGCACACACAAACAAACAACCGTGAATAAACGTATGCCTGTAAAAGTTTGGGGAACATCGACATAGACCTATCTCAATTTACTGGTTACATATAAGATGGTAGAAGTTTTGCATATTCTGGGCAATCCCATGCAGCGAGGTTCGTTAGGAACTCTTTATTTAACGGTTTTGTTTAGCGACCCTTATTTATATATTCGAGGTAGGCCCCTGTAGGGGTTTTGGTCAGCGACTTTATATATATATATATATATATATATATATATATATATATATATATATATATATATATATATTTGGAGAATTGCCCTGCAAGGGTTTGGTTAACGATCTGTTTTTCCTGTATGTATTCTGAGCAGGCACCATATCTAAAGTTGCAAGCAGAGACGTCCCTCGTCGCCAAACAGTAGACGTACTTGGTAGGGGGTCACCTTTTCCTAAGAAGAAATAGAATTTTAAATGTTAATCGCAGCACTTATCCAGATTGCCAGTAACGTTTTGTTATGAAGTAGATGTCTGAATAAATAATAAAACAAAATTCCATTGTCATCGTGTTCTGATACAAGGGTTTAAACAATTCTATTTCTTTTTTCTTTTCTTTTCTTTTCTATATAAATATATATATATATAGACATATATATATATATATATATATATATATATATATATATATATATATATATATAAATAGGTCAATATTCTGCGTTATTGTGAATGATTTTGAGACACATTCGTTGACATACGTTTATATATATATATATATCAATCTATTATATGTGTGACGCGTGCGTGATTGTTTACTTGCTTGTCCACGAGAGGAAAATTAGACAAAAGGGCAGGTTTTTAATTCAGGGAAAATCCAGCTGTTAAATAGGAGCACCCACGATTAGGACAGACATTTAAAAATACCTTAGTCTAGAAGGATTACTCCTTTACTGACCGAAGAGAGAAATGATAAAATGTAGAACGGATATTACACTTTGTTCCCAGCTAAAAAGTTGTCCGCTTGTTTTGTTTTACGCCGTATCAACCCTTATCTGGTTACTTAATTCCAAATGCAGTAATTTTAGTAAATAAATGTGTATTATAAAAATTCCAATAAGAAAATACGTCAAACAAATTACCTAATTTTAGAAATAAAAAATAGTCAGTGTAAATAAAACTTTGAAAAAAGTGAGTAGCAAATATGTTATCGTTATTGGTCAAAAGACTTAGTCAGTATCGGTTTCAATTTGAAATAATACGTAATTTGTAAAAGAAAATCAAGGAATATATATGTGTGATTAAAAGTATATCTTCATTTCCGTCTCCCTCCATGGTGCCCTTGAGGGTCAAGCAGCGGTTGCGTTGTTATGTTTTATGTTGCCTATCCTTTAGCATTGTTTACACGTTGATACATCGTCTTTCTTTCATACCCTTTATCATCGATCCTTATTTCTGTCTGCGTTTCTCCCTCTATATCTCTCGCTGTCCACCTTTTTAGCTTCTCGTGTCTGTTGCTATTATCTACTCACATGCGTTTCTTTGATTGTATTGTGCTGGCTATTTGTTTTAGTAGTTGCATTAGCAGCCAAAAGGGAAATCAGAAAATGTATTAAAAAAATAGCAAAATAATAAAATTGAAAAAAGTAGCAGGTACGCCTATTACAAAAACTAAAAATGAACCACATCCAAGAAGAGTAATATGGTACACAGACCTACTAGGAGGCACCGGTAAATCATTATGTAACAAACTGAAAAACTCCTTATTAGAACAATGTTCTAAAACCAACAACTCTGAGCACGCGCCTTTTCCCTTTTTTTAAATGGCCGTTAGACAAGCCTAACATCGCGATCGCTTTGAACTCGGTAAATTATCATCGCTATCATCATATGGAAACTTCTCTGACATATTGATTCTCTGCATTAACCTATGGTAGGAACCACCATAATAAATTGAATGTCTGAGAATTGACTTATTTATAGCAAAATGCTTACATACACAAGGAGCTATAATGATGACGAACGGATACAGCGCGGATTTAAAACACGTCTACAGCGGAAAAATGCATGTATAGTCGACATCAATAGGATTATGGAAACGTACGAAAAAACAGCATCTTAGTATAAAAAACGAAACGATGTGTTCAAATAAATGCTAAGGGATAATAACAATATTTCAAGTACCGTATGTGGTAGTTTCTGAAAATTACACATCGAACTACGCAGAACTCTGATTAGATGGGCGGTAAAATGATTCGTCGACTAAGTTTTAAATCTTTAATATTTTGTCGGATTTAATAAAAAGTATTTTTCTTCAAATCCTATTACTTTTTTTAAAAGTTTCACTTAAGTAATTTCTCATTTATCTCTCTAGTAAAGTAGTTACCCATAATGGGTCCAACCTATTTTATTATCGATCATCTGTAGTCCTTTGTATTAGTTTGGTCACGTTGCTTTTTAATTTTAGTATTATACCAAATTCTAATGTCTAGCAATTATGTTATTAACTAAACACAAAAACAAAGAAAAACAAGTAAAAGATTTTCGAGATGACATTTAGTATATGTCAATATTGATAAGCTTTGTTTATCTTATCGAAAACAAACTTGTAATTATTTTCTTAGGTCAAGGATAACGAAAATCGAATATAGAGATAATCTCTAAGAACGTGAGGCCCAACGATCATCGAACTTACGTAGTTTATGTTCAACAAAGTTATAACTCGACCTGGTCTCTAATATCTTGCAAACACAACAATTTCGTCATAACGTTTCCTATTTCTACTGCAATATTTTCTTGAATATTTCTTAAATCTTTTCAGCTTTTATTTATTTTTCCTTGATGAATTTAAGCATTCCAATTCTCATGACGCATACTATAACATAGTATCTTCGATAGAAAACGATTATTCAGATATGGATTTCATATCGAATCGTATGTAGCCAGCAAATGTTGTATATATATATATATATATATATATATATATATATATATATATATATATATATATATATATTTATTGATTTTAAGTCAATAATATAAAATCATTTTTACCTACATACGATAGCGTTTCAAGATTTCGTTCTCATCAGTGTAGTGAATGAAAGTCTCAGACGGTTGCAAGGTTCAGGCATCGTAAGTCGAGGGCGAAAGAAAAAAGTAGGTATATGAAGGATTTTAAGAACTTTTAATGGTCACAACGTTACTTTAATTTTGTTTTGTTTTTAACACGAGAACATATGTAAAGCAATAGAATGCTAAATTCCAGTGACCATTTATTTATTCACCTTTTAAAAAACATATGCTTTTTGGCCCGTTTCGTCTACACATGAATATCCAAATATGGAGATATATTTCATAGATTTTCCATACGTGTAACTTTTCTGAAGTTCAAAAATCGTGTTCAAAAACCGACACCAACAACAATACTCAGATTGTTTAAGGATTTATAAATGACATTTTTAAAAAGACCATAACGTATTTTTTTGTTAAAATTAAATTAAATTTAATTTTAATTTTTTAACGGCCTTAATTTTTGAAATGTTAAAGTTCTTTTCTTCTTCTCTTTCTCTATCCCTCCACTTCATTCTCTCCAAATATGATCTGAGGTTAAGATCGGATTCTAACTCTGCCTGATGAGATCTCAGTTTATAGTAACTGTTGATCGATAACATCGACATGCCAGTGTCGCAGATTTTGTACATGTCTGTGTAAATAAAATTATCATATATATATATATATATATATATATATATATATATATATATATATATATATATATATATATATAGGCAGCATAATTTCTTAAATGCAAGTATTGTTAAATATAACAGACAAATTATGTCTGGATATCCTTTCGTAGATTCTGTCCATTGTCTGAATCAGAATTTTAGTTTCGTAGAAGAATTGACATATGAATCTGCCAGTGTTTTTTATTTGTGTCCCAAGAACTTTCAGACCCATAATAATAGTAAATCCAATTCTCTACTTTACACAACTCTTAAACTATTTTATCGCAACCAGTTTCATCACAATTATAAAATAGATGAACAAGTTCTAAGAAATATTATTAATAAAAACGTACTCCTTACTGACCCAAATAAAAAAGTAAAATAATCATTTTGCAAAGTAAAGTAAACCCACTAACCTAATATTATGAATAATTCTTCCCCCTCGATTAGAGTTTTGGATAAGACAAACCTTGTATATAAGTTCAAATGTCCTTTGGGAGACTGTGTTTCCGACAACCAAGAAAATACATATACATAGGCCTGACTACCACAACTTTGTCGAGGAGATTAACGATGCATTTGTCGGATACTAGCGCCATAGCCCAACACTTAACTAACGACCATTCCTGCCCCCGAGCGGAATTCAGAAAAATCTTAGTAGAAAATACCAAAATCTAACAAACACGAACTCTATATATTAGAAGCACTATACATGAAAAACGTAATTAACATATATTAGAAGCACTATATATGAAAAACGTAATTAACAGAATTAACTTCAATACCAGCAATAATATACTTACATCTCTATAATGATAACAATAGTTTCGTACTTATTAAATAATTACCGCCAAAACAATATATAAGACGAACACAGGCTCATTACCTGATCATCCTCATTCCCTTGAAGATGGACACGGATGAGTCTGAAGACACTTGGGACACAAATGAAAACTATGGCAGATTAATCGGCCAACTCCCTTCCCCCCGAAACTGAGATTCTGATTTGGACTATGTAAAGGATATCCAGACATAAGTGGTCTGTTATATATATATATATATATATACATATATATATATATATATATATATATATATATATATATATATATAAAATATAATAACACGAAATCACATAATTGTCGATGCAATAATTTATTTCAACCGTTCGGTTTTTTCAAGCATCACTCAGACAATTACATTTTTGAGACTGCAGTCTCAAAAATGTAATTGTCTGAGTGATGCTTGAAAAAACCGAACGGTTGAAATAAATTATTGCATCGACAATTATGTGATTTCGTGTTATTATATTTTATTATTGCTCTGTTTACTACATTGAGCTCTCATACCCGGATTTCCTCCTGGAATTATTCCACTATAACACAAATATATATATATATATATATATATATATATATATATATATATATATATATATATAAGCATAACCCTTTTTTGAATTATAATATAGTTAGGACAAGTGGAAAAAATTCGCATTACTCTATTATATATATATATATATATATATATATATATATATATATATATATATATATATATATATATATAAAATGAATAAATGCGAAACTTTTTATTTTAACTATATTACAATTAAAATCGGTTATGCTTATTTAATTTCATGATACATGATAACATTTTGTGATAGCATATATATGTGCACTGCAAACGTAATGTGCATAGGTATTTTAATTTTTTTCTAATAAATTAATATTCCGTAATATACATTTGTGATTTGCATTGTCATATTCTGTCTTTTATATTCGCAATATTTTCGTCGATAGTAAAACGTCTGAGCTGAAGAACATATACTACGGCTTGAAATATTTATTTGCAGAAAATATAAAAATTAACATTTAAAACAAATTAAGAACAACGCAATCAAAACTGTTTTGAAAAGAGGGGTGTAAGCCATCCTTGATCTAAAGTGAGAAAATATTTATCTTACGCTTAACTAAAATCATCGCAGTCACCCAATACCACATTTGTTCGAAGTTTGTATGAATTTTAAAAAAAATTATATTAACGTACAAAAATATAGCTGTATCTATGAATGACTGTCAAAAATTGGTATCCGGTCAATCAAGGACGAATTAAAGCAGAAGTAGATAAGTGCTATTTTTTTTCTTTCTATTTGCATATTTTATTTATTTTATTTATGTGGTAGTTATTTATGTATCTTTGTAACCATATTTAATTTGTTTTGAAAGAAATGAATGAATAAAACAAAGCTGTCAACGCTTTCAATTTACCCCCCCCCCTTTCAATCTATAATGAGAGGGGAACCTATCTTTAATTTAATTTTTATTTTTTTCGGAAGAGAGCAAAACTTATTTTATCTACACACACACACACACACATATATATATATATATATATATATATATATATATATATATATATATATATATATATATATATATATATATATATATATGGAAGATTTTTTTAAATACCTCCGGATGTTCTGAAATACCTGACTAGTACACAGACGCATAATTGCCCCTATCGGTGTTATGCACCCGTACACCTTGTCACATCACCAATTTAGGAGAAGGAAAATTCTGATATAAAATCTGTGCTACTGGCTACTTACATCCTGGCAGCAAACCGTTGGGGAAAGCCTTCTAAGTCCTGATCGAAAACCTTCCTAGAGCTGGAGTCTCGAACAAAATATCCGGATTGCAAACCTAAAATTGCTTAAGGAGTAGATGGGCTCAGTCTATCGTCTGACCGTTGCAATCTTTCTTTGTTTATTAGCCAAACACATATGTACTAGCGCGGGGACACCTTAAGGTGTACGTCAGTTCTTGGCCTTATTTTCTGAAAAGGGCAATGCAGACAGTCTCTCTTTCTCTCTATTTGGGCAACTTGGGTAACAATCTTTTGTCACTATGTCTAACATAGCTAGTTTGGGTCGCTCTTGTTCCGACAGGTTGAGGGTAAAGGTTAGACAGCTTCTTTGGTTGCAGTTACCGATTGGTAGTTCTAGGAGCCATAACTCTTATAGGTAGCGCTAAGAGCGGTTGTATAATATCGTGGGTGACTGTACGTGCTATGTCTCGCATGGAAAGGGACCCTTAAGTTATCTCCGATGGACTTTTCCGAGGCTACAACCATCATAGACACAGTCTCAACTAATGGTCTGTTTGTGTGAGCTTATTGGTACCAAACAAGCACCGACTTTACCCTCACAAATCTATCTAAAACCAAAATGGCAATACAAAGAAACAAGAACAAACATAAACAAGACACCCACTAGAAATATCTTCGCTTCCGCCCTTGAGGCTATCATTCGCAAATATTCGTAGGCTTCGAACCAACATCAATGGCGTAAAAACATTTCCTCATAGTAAACTCCCGGATATCCTAGCACTAAGTAAAATAAACTTACAATCCTCAATCTTCCCGAACCATTTTGACATGACTGAATACCTCCCACCATACCGTAAATATTCTGACACACATATGGACGGGCTACGAGTTTATGATTGGAACACCCCCACCCTTGAGTAGAGAACATAGGCTAGAATCAGATGATCAAGTATACATGTGCTTTAGATTAACCTTGCAGCACAGAATCAGTTACTTATATTTCTCATACCGTTCTCTTTCGAGCCAGGACTGAACCCTGCTTTACTTTGTCTCTGTAAGCATGGATACAGCATTCACTTGACTCAAGTACTCAAAGACATGTATTTGGGTATTTTAATGCACACTACCGTGACTGGCTCAGATTCCCAAGATATATAGACGCAGCTGGTAACTCCACATATAGTTTCTCCATAGCGTACTCCCTCTCACAATCTATAACTTTCCTAACCCGTGTCCTTGATCGGGTGGACCAACAAGCCTCCCCTCTTGACTTTTTTTTTTATCTAACTGCCCGAAGCTTGTTTGACGAATGCCCCTAGATCGCTCAGGAACACTTAACACTTTGTGGTAATGATTGATATCACCCTAACATCTCGTCCTAACGTTAATAAGCCGTTGTTGAAAACAACGATATACTACAAGAAAGCTGATTTGGGATTCCATCAGAGATCACACCAGAGATCACACCAGAGACGCCCCATGGAGTGAAACTGTTCCTCTCCCTGCTGATCAGTGGGCAAATACGTTAAATGAATGGCTCAAAGCAGACATTAAAGCCCATGTCCCCATCCGAAAATTCTACAGCAAGCCCCCAGTCTCCACAATGGTTCACCTCGATCTGTGCGGCTGCTATTACCAGCGGCAGCAAGCATCCCGACAATTCAATCTCCATCAGTCAACTACGAATAGACAGAAATTTGTAAACTGTGAAGAAAAGAGAAGGTGAACAGAGATAACCAGAAATCGCTTTCAGTCGCAGAAAATAGAAACTCATGATTTGTAGAAAATCCTCAATAGTGTCGTGAACAATGGACAATCAACAATCCTCCCCACGATCCAACCACAATGATGTCGTTTGCAGGGCAATTGATATGGCTGAACTACTTGCCCAGCGTTTCGCATTAAACTCTACTTTGGACTCTGCAAACAACTACCTCACACATTTTCTCGTTGCGGACTGAAGCCAAATTCGATGACCTGACTATTACCCCCATCTCATGTATGGGGCATCATAAAAAAACTTGACACATCCATTACATGTGGCCCTGATCTTATACCAGTAATAGTTATAAAGAAATGTTCTGCTGAACTGGCCCTTGTCCTCTCCAAATTCTACATAAGATGCCTTGCAGAATCTTGCTTCCCTAATAATTGAAAAATTGCCTCTGTGGTACCAGTCTTCAAGAATTCTGAAGATAGAATTGACCCCATAAATAATCGCAACATCAGTCTACTTCCTCTCTTCGCTAAAATATTTGAAACATTAATCAATCTAGCGATAGTCCGGCACCTTGTTAATGCTAAACATATTTCTTGCCATCAGTATGGATTTAGGCAAGCACGATCTACTGCTGATATCTTAACGGTCATCTGTGAACGCATATAACATACACTGGACAAGGCAGATGAAGCTAGGGCGGTAGCGCTTGATATATTCAAAGCATTTGACAACGTCTGACATAAATGTCTTCTCATAAAAATTAATTCATATGGTATTACTGGACGAATATTTTATATAATTAGATCCTTCTTAACCAAAATAAAGATCATGGTTGTCCTCGATGGCCATTCATCCAAACATAACATAAATGCAGATTTACCCCAGGAATTCCTCATTGGACATTTATAGTTCCTGATTTTCATAAACGACCTCCCTGATGACATTGTGTCTGAGATGAGTATAGATGCTGACGACATTACGCTCTACTCTCGTCAGTTGGGTAAAACGAACACTCACATATCCGTGGCAATGGCTGAATTCTTAGAAAGTAACAGCCAGTCTTTAGATAAAATGGTTCATAAATTGATTGTTACATTTAATGCTTCTAGAATGTATATTGGGCGTTGTGATTGTTTCATAACGTGTGAGATCTACTACATGTATCAGAAGCACCACAGATACATGGTGATGTTGTCGTTGAATGCAGAAACTCTAGCTCGCGCCCTGCCATGCAAGGTATTTCTGCGTAGGACCGAACTTACTTTCTCGCTCATTCGCTTACGCAGTAACGGCCCTAAAGAGAGGATGTAGAGCATGAGCGACAGCAAACAGCCTTGACAAACAGACCGGAAGATAGCTAAAGTTTGCAAACGCTTTCCGTTTACCTGCATCGCTACAGTCGGCGAGCAATACAGAACGGAGATCCATTTGCGTAAGTCCGGTTTAAAACCGGTGGTATCTAAAACAGATGCCAAGAAACGATGTTCGACCTTTTAGAAAGCTTTGGACTGATCAATATTGGTCAGCGAGGTCTCCGTGTCGTCTTCTTTTCTCTCTAGGATCGTACGAATCAGAGGCAAGTTATTCTGAATCTGATTTAAACTGGCGTGGAGGCAGCGTCGGATGAAGTATCCGGTGTTCGCGCTCAGAAAGTGAGATAGAGAGGGGAGAAAGGTTTTTTTAAAAAAAGAGAGAAAGTGAAGGTTGCATCTCAACCCCGGAGGGAAGAAACGGGATAGTCCATCTAGTTTTGCTGCTGCCAACAAAAGTAAAAGGTGTTACAGTATTCTCCAACTCACGGAAGAAGGACGAGGAACCAGAAACTTCGGCATGAAACATTTGGTTAAGATCAGAAAACAGATACTACATTTTGAGTATAGCAAAAGGGCCAAAGAAACCATAAATGTGATGTTTTTATGCCTAAACATTCTCAGATCAATGAAAAAAAACCTGATTTTATCTATTATTGTATTATCTTTTAATAAGGTTGGTAGTGCCATATTGGTTCTATTGTAAGAAGACAGTCCTCCCAGAAAGTAACCCCTCCTTTTCTAAGGTGATCCTCCCAAGTATTTATTGAGGAAGGCGGTTAATTAGTATATGTTGTGTTTTTATGATATAACATCTCCTATTTTCCAGGAGAAGAGGAGTAGTCCATTTTTTTTTTTTGTTGCTATGTTACCATTCTCACGGGAATTACCTTTTATATTAGGGTTCTTCCAACTATTCCCTCCTCTATTTTGGATAGTGTATTGTAGTATCAGTTCTGTTATCATCATACCATTCTACCAGGCATTACATCCCTCTTTGTAAGGTAGTATAGTATGTGTTCGTTCATCATGATACCATCCTCCCATGATTTACCACTTCCGTTTGGAGGAAGTAGGTATGAATCCTTCCAGGCTTTACCTCCTCTTTTGGGGAGTAATGTAGTATATTTTCATTCGTCATTATCCATGTCCCCCAGACATTACTTCCTCTTTGGTGGTAGCAGTAGTGTACTATCGATGTTTTCATGATATCTTCGTCCTAGGTATTAACGTTTTTTTTAGGGGAGTAGTGTTCGTTCGTTATGATATCATCTTCTTAGTCGTTAACTCCTCTTTGGGGGTTTGTGGATATAGTTCCTTCACCATGATATCATCTTCCCAATCTAGAAAAAATATGCAACGGAGGTAGCATATATTTGCTAGTTAAAAAGGTTGAAATAGTTGAAAATACGACACTTTATAAATATTATTAAACAAGGCTACTCTATATGTCATAAATGATAGAAAAAGATGACCATTCGCTAGTGTTAGCACTTATACTCATATTAATATGAAATAAAGTTTGAATCGGTGAAGTAAAAAAAAAAAATAAATAAAAGAGTTTCAAACCGAAAAGTTTTTAAACGAACAAAAGTAAGAAAAACGTATAAATCGCTGTAGAAAGCCAAAAAAAGACACCGTTCTTATTAGGAAAGAAAATGGATTTAATTTCTGAATTCCTCTAAATACTTTAAATGGTTTCGACGGACAGATTGTACCCAGTAACTTTTCTGTTACAGGACGGTTATATATATATATATATATATATATATATATATATATATATATATATAAATGAATACATGCGAACACTTTTTTTTATTCATTACTCCTATATAGCCATCAATACTTCGACCATTATTATTCCTGAGTTTCATAAACGATTTCCCTGGTAAAATTGTGTCCGAGACGGGTATATTTGCTGACGACACTACGCTCTATTCTCGAAATGGTGAAAAACAGACACACACACATATAAGAAAATGTCTTATTTTGTGACCACTAGTCTGTATTTGAATGGGGACAAAAACGGATGATAACATGTAATTCTACTAAACCAAAGCTCATTTGTTTTAACAATTATAAGAAACCTTTTCAACCACTGGGTTTCATAGCTAATAGCACCCTATCGAAGAGTCCCTCAGTCAAACTACTAGGCTCACCATTCACAGGTCACATGAATTGGAACACATATATAGAAGTCATTGCAAGGGCGGTGGGCTCCCTCTACTATGCTACAACACTTATCTATCCTGCCAGTATTCGATATCTCTACAAAGCCATCATCCGCCAATGCATGGAGTATTGGTGTCACATCTGGGCTTGTGCACAAACTACTAGCCTCTTGCTCTTAGACAGTGAACAAATATCCCGCTGCTAAACTCCATACTTAGGATGCTCCTGTAAGTATGATCCTAATTCACAGCAACCGCTTACGTCACAGTGGCATCGTGCCTTTTTGGGGTTGAATAAAAGTAACACAACAAAATAGAAAGAGCTGAAGATATCCATTTGAATTCCTTAGTTTCTTAATTATTTTTAAGCAGTCTATTATAAATCAAGGCTTGGTGTTTATCTATTTGCAATTTTATTGCTCTTTTTTCCATATATGTTGATATTAACAGTAATGAATAAAAATGATTTAATAAATATGGATAAATTACGAGAACTTTTCTTACTGTCATATTTTAAAGATAAATACATTTGTATCAAAAAGGTGTATACGTTCATAGAGAGAGGGGGCTGACTGCTCTCTCTCTCTCACACTAATTGTCTTCCTTTGTCTCTCACTGCCTCTCCTTCTCCTCTCTTTCTAACAACACCAAATTTTACTTTTTTTTGTTTTAAAGGGGCACCACTCCGACATACGCACCAGGCAAATTGATTCTTCTTTAGTCATATCTTTACGGTCTTATTTAAAAGATAAGTAAATGTCTATCAAAAATGCTTAAAAGTTTATAGTAAGATGTAAGGAGGTGACTTTCCTCTCTCTTTCTCTCCCTTGTTTTCTTTCCCTCTCTCTCATTCCCTTTTCTTTCTCCCCCTTCTCAATCTATCCGCAATCTCTCTCTCGAGCAACGTTAAATCTGTATTTTGTTGAAAAGCCCCCCCCCTCAACACACATTTGCTCAAGCAAATTGATATTTTCTTTCTGTTTTTGTATTTACGGTTTGATTTAAAAAGTAAATAAATTAATATCGAAATTATCAAAAGTATTCATATTGATCTATGAAGATAAATAAATGTGAATGTTTATTTATTTATATGAATAAATACGAAAGTGTTTGTATCATATTTACAAGAAACGTATGAATAAAATGTCCATCATTTTAAATTTAACTTTCAAGTAGCGAAATTTTCGAAGCGGTAGCGAACTGGCAAAACCAGTTTATATATATATATATATATATATATATATATATATATATATATATATATATATATATATATATGTAGGGTTCGCGCCATATCACCGTCTGAGATTGTAATTTCCCTTCGCTGATTAGAGCCATAAACTCAAAACGACGTCGTACGTAGGTAAAATATTAAAAAATATTTAATATTATTTAATATTATTATAAGCAACTTCCAAGTAAAATTGAAAGTTTAACACTGTCCGAAAGATTAAAGATAAACATTCACCTAAAAGCTTCAGTGCGACGCTCCGACTCTGTCGTTAAGTGATATCGAATGTTTAGATGTCTATGCTCTCTGCTTTAAGAGTAAACATCACTTAATTTCTCCGTTATTACGTGAAAATCTCTTGTGGCCTAATGGGACTACAAGGTGTATCTGTGAAACGGGTTCGCGTCCAATGACCGCCTGAGATTGTTATTTCGTTACGGTGATGAGAGCCGTAAGCTTGAAAAGACGTCGTACGCATGTAAAATATTAACAGATAATGTAATATTATTAATATATATAAACATTGCCCTTCTTTTATTGAGTAAAAGATAGTAAAACAAAATATTCAAATCATTAAATACTTTTTTATTTAGTCATACAGTGTACATTTCGATCAATGACACCTTAAAAAATAAAATACTATATTTCTTTTTAGTATATATTTAGCATATCACCTTTGCTGATTGATAGTTTCCGCGCAAACGCAGACCCTATATTATCATAAAACAGAAGCTGATTCTGATTACACCCGGTTCCTCATTTTTTCGAATGCACAACATTATTAAACATGTATCAATTTTTTTATTGGAGGAAAACTTCCATGAGTAAGTGCTTCTCTGAGCTTAAATTTGTCATGGCTACTTTCTAAGGAAATTACTTCTCTGAGATCTGACCTTTCATACCATCTTTTATGAAATTGCTCATATAAGTTCTAATCTATCATGGCAACTTCCATGTTATATTGCTTCTCTGAGCGCTGACATATCAAGTCACGTGTCATAAGAACTTGCCTATCTTAGCGTTGACGTTTATGGCAACTTCTATGATTGCCTCTCTAAGCTCTGACCTATCATGGAACCTGCCATGTGAAATTATTTCGATGAGCTCTAACATACGATGGGATTTTTTTTTTGAGAAATTGTTTTTCTGATATTTCATCGAAAACTTCTATGAGATTTCTACTCTGGGCTTCGAGCTATCAAATCAGCTTTTATAAGGTATCACTTCTGATAGCTTTGATCTATCATGTTAACTTCGATAAGAAACTGCTATAGTTTTAACTGATCCTGACAATACCATGATATATTATTTCTCTGAGCCTTTACTTATCATGGACACTTCCATTGGAAATTACGCTTTGACATTTACAATAATGAGAAATTCTATAACAAATGTCTTCTTTAAGCGCTGAGGTTTCATGCAATTTTTCATGAGATATTTTTTAGCTTTGACCTAACATGGCAACTATTATGAGAAATTGCTATCTTAAGCTCTGACCGTTCAAGGCAATTCTACTGACATTGCTTCTCTGAGTAATCATAACTTTTGAGATACTGTTTTTCTAATAGATTGCCTCTCATGGGAACTTCCAAGCTATTGCTTATCTGAGCTATGAGTTATCATGACAACTTCTATAAGAAATTGCTACTCTGAGCTCTGACCGTTCATGATAATATTTAGTGCTTCCTTGACCTCTCGCTTATCATGACAATTTTAATTAGATATTGATTCTCTGGACTATCATATCAGCTGAAACTGTTATTCTTACCTTTAGAACAATTATGCTTTTTACGGAATAACAACGCTTTTGGAGCAATTTAATTCTGAAACATCATGACTAATATAAACACTTAATCGTATACAATTAGTTGAACACAATTTGCTATTTATCTAAAGTACGTTGCTTTAATGCGTAATTGAACACAATCTATCCAACAGAATTTAAAATCGGTATTGCTCGTTCTGTAACTCGCGACGGTATTCATCCGGCTAACTACGCACCCTCTTCCTGACCTTAACTCTCTAAAAATATCAACCTTTCACCTCTTGTGACATTCACATTTGTATGCACAATTTTGTTAGAATAAACATGGAGATTACGAGTACATGGTGTACAACCAGGCAGATTCAGAGATACAGACACGGACGCTCCTTTTTATTAGATTAATGAACCAATTTTTGATGGAATTAAATTTTAATTCAATTATTTTTAATTGAATTCATTTTTCGTTGCATCTAATAATCTATATCGAAGGTTCTGTCCGTCGGTCTGTCAATTCCATTGTCTTTAATGTTTAAGTTTGAAATAATATTATCAGCTATATATGTGCAAATTAACAAGACGCATCTGATTTCTTCTTCTTTACATGTACGTTTTACTCTACCCCCTCATGTGTTCTCACATTGACAACCATAGAATTTTATCGAAGATGAGCTGGAATTTTGCCTACGATGAAAGTCTAGTATCTGAATTATATATAGATATATTTATAAATAAAATTAAATTTTCACAACACTTTGGGGATTTGTTAATTAAAATGTAAATGCGGTATTGTAGTGAATGCAATGATTCTAGCAAAAAGTAGAACAGACAAATAGAGTAGACAAAGGATGACCAACTACCCCCATTTACCCCAGATTCATAAGAATTCAAAGTGTAGCATATGGTCTTCTATCTGTTAGTTAAGTAAAAATCCTTCTAGATTGAGCCAATATTTAGTTTTGTCCTAATTCTGAGTTCCCTTTTCAGGTTAGCTGGATTTTCCACACATTAAAAACTGACTTTGTGCCTTACTGTCCCTAGTGGGGAGGCAAGTCAATAGGTACATTTTATAAAGAATAACTTCTATTTGCGCTTGACAATTCGCAATCCCTTTTATACTATTTAATTCATAGCTAAAGGAAGATATGTGAATTGATACTTTTCCCAGAGTAATTAGTGCACGTAATGCAATAGCCACGACAGAACTGGAAACCCGGCTCTCCAAGCCTAAAATCCGCACCTATAACAATCAAACCACGCCACTTCCAAATGACTCTAAGAGATTCTTACGTTTGAACTAGCATTTTCCTTGTTCTGTTACAATTGTTTGAAATAAAATGTTTGTTGGTCTGTCACGCTTAAACATTAAATAGCATACTCCTAGCTAAACGCGCAGATCAAATGGACGCATCTTAAGAATATCCGTTTATATTTATCGTGGTATAAATTAAGGTCCATACGCCTTCAAGTGACGCCTTTGGTAAAACTATCTGTCCGATTGCAAATATAAATTGATAATTATTAATTGGGTTTGGTGATTAACCAATGAGACGCCATCTTGAAATGTCTTGAAATTCCTCAGGGTCATGGCAAGAAGGCATAATGCGGTTATTGTGCACGGAGTTTATGTGGGGTTTTATCGAAAATAAAGCAATTACTAATTATTAGATCTTTATTAAATGTCAAATATGCGAAGATATTTTGCTCTCGAAGCTGGAGAAACACAGGAATACAAGCAAACATACACACACACACTATATATATATATATATATATATATATATATATATATATATATATATATATATGTATATCTTAATATTTCTAGTATCTTTATATGTCTGTATAATTGTCATTATACATTTTGTATCACAGCTGCTAGTCGTAATGTATTCAACTATTGGCTATATTTTGTTTTATTTATTTTAATGCAAATAAAGAACAACTAGGTGAAAATTCAGATACTTTAATATGAATAAATATTCCCCCAGTTTCAGTTCCTTTTGAGTATTTTAGAGGGGTTTTATAATATAGGCAAAACCTCATATTTGAAAATACAAATATTTCAGAGTAGCCTCGAATCTTATCCATAGACATTGGACCAATTAAGATTTGTTAAATTTTAATTTCTACTTAAGGTCACTTAATCTTTAATCCTTACATTTGAGATATTTTCTAGAATAAAAATCATATAATGGATATTGTTACAAAATTGGAATAAGAATTCTAGACATAAGGTTTAGTAGTATTATATCACGATTTTAATCTTAGTAAGGTCATAAATGTGATGCAAAACTTTTCTGTTCGTGGAATTAATTTTATCCTGTCTTGGGACGGGTACTCTTCTAAATGCACTAACAATATATATATATATATATATATATATATATATATATATATATATATATATATATATATATATATGTGTGTGTGTGTGTGTGTGTGTGTGTGTGTGTTTGAAAATATGGGTTTTGACATATATTTATATACTTTATGTTTACCAACCTCTTCCCATTTAAGCTCTATGATTGTCAACTAGTAACAAGTAGGGTCCCGAATTATAATCCTCGATGTAACTGTAGAGATGAAAACGAGTGCCTATTAGAAAGATTCTTAATCTCAGATGTTATATATAAATGCAACCTTATAGAAAGCAATAGAATTAGAATATATATATATCGTCGACGGAATGTAGTTTCAAGGACATATTCAGAAACCATATACAATCATTTAAGGACCTAGCTCTAAATCAGAGAAGACACCTACAACTTTAGCTACATATGTTAGGGACCTACGTAGTAAAACACCCAGTTCAGCCTTAAGTTTTCTAATTAAGGTTAAGCAGGGAAGTACAAACCTAGCTAATCAAAGAGATGCAACCTCTGCACTCTAGAATGTTACTATATACTTATGTCCATGGACAATTTACTGAATAAGAGACATGAGGTTGTTCATAAATGTTTGCATAGAAACGCATATATTCTCTCTCGTCACAGATGTGTATTGATTCCTGAAATAGAATTCCCCCATACACGTAAATTAGAGAGTTGTTAACAGTATATGGAACATTTAAGATTAGGTACGAAAAAATAAACTGAACGCCAAAGATTCGATTAGGAACAAGAATATCTGGGATCATGAAATACTGAATATGGATGAGATCATCTATATCATTAATAGGGACCGCAGCATATGATAAATTTATTCATGCACATGCAATGGACGGAGGGGTAGATCATAAGTAAGATATGAGGTGGAATGTCCGAGGTTGGTATGTAGGGGAAATAGAATAGAATATAGCCGGCATTTAAGATTACTGAGAAAATATAAGGTATGGTTTTAAGAACCAAGAAACAGTTAGCGTCTGATATGCACCCTACATAAATGTTGGATGTAGACAGGAAAGCATGAGGCTAAATATTGAATACACTCTAATATAGATATATACGTGCGCTTGAAGTCATTAGATTAGTTGGGTGGGGTAGGATGGGATAAATTTACTGATTACTCGGGGTAACTCCTAATTCCGACTGTAATGATTAATTGTATAAAATTGATTTTTAAATTTGACAACAAGGAATACTATATACCTCCTAATATATCTAGGGGATAACTGCTCTAATAGTAAAGAGTGGGGGTCTCTACTAGTGTGTGTATCTAGGCATGAAACATCAAGTCAGATAAAATGCTAATCAGTAAGTTGTATCTATGAATACATAATACTAGACAGATTTAGAATGATTGAGGTTCAGTAGTGTAGGAAGGGCGACGGTTGAATCTTTATTCCCAACTATTTCCCAACTTATGAACCACCTAGGGAGCCGAAATGTAGTATACAAGCGGTAAATAAATTCTTGTTTGGCTGTCTTAGACGTTTATTGGGCAAATCGCTGGAATATTTGATAAAGGAGAAAATAAAAGCCTATGAAGAGTTGATTCACCCGTATCTACGATGATCGGCATTTGTTTCGACTCGGAGTTCGTGTTGTTTTTAAAAGTAATTAAATGAATATTCTTTATTAAATAATATTCGACCAATGTTTAAATGTTACTATTAGAAAGTAACGGCATTCGTCAAGGATAATACCTCAAATTAATTGGGTTATAAAAACCCATCATCACTACTAAAACAACTTTAGCAAAAATTCCTAAGTTTAATACCCAGATATTTTGAATTAATACCCCCATTGCAAATAGCGCAAATTATACAAGGAATTTTATCTAAAAGTTAGAACATGTATTTTATTTTAAATAGGAACTATTATAGTATTTTAACCAATCTAAATATAAGGCAAAAAGAAAAAAATCCCAGCAAAAGTGAATACATATTTTTATTAACTCCGCACTTAATGTCGTATTCAGATGAAGTAAATAGATAGCCACAATATTAATGACGTAAATCGTGTGATGAGAATTATCTTCGAGTTGATTTTAATTATCTTCGAGTCAATTTTAGTATATTATAGGTAAACAATAATGATCATATATACTGGAGAATTACACTAGAATAACGATTACCGGCGAAAGTTATGCGAATTAGTGTTGACTCTGCATTGAGGTTTTCAAGATGACAGACTGCCACACATGGTGGAACAATGCTGAAAAGCTCATGTGAGTACACGCTTGATTTATGGACGTTTATCTTTTATGCCACGCTAAAATGTATGATTTTCCAAACTGAGAACTTTGTAATTTGAAGCCAAACAACGCATATATTTTGTTTTGAGTAAATATTTATTTATTAAACTAAGTTTCCACTTTATAATAAGTCAACGTCAGGAATATTAACATTTTTTTACTTTTTTCCTTTTGTTTCGTGACATGATATAACTAGAAAACCTAAAGTTTTTAAAATGCATTTGTTATGAGAGAAGCCCAGGCGCGTGTAGATACATTAGAAGATGGTCAGCGTTTTGAAAGCGTTGGCTATTATGGATAAGAAATTGTGCTTTGAAGCCAAACCTCGCACATATTTTGTTTTAAATAAATATTTATTTATTTAAATTCAACTAAGTTTCGACTTAACAAGTCAGACGGATTTTCAATAGGTGTTATAGGTGAATAAACAATGCTCAATTGTGTAAGAGCATGTATATTTTTTAAATTTCAATTGAAGCCATATATTAGTTTGATGTTCCATTGATACCTATTATCTGAAACTATCATATATATATATATTTATATATATATATATATATATATATATATATATATATATATATATATATATATATATATATATTAGCAAAGAACACACATTCACACACCTGTAAACACATTTAAAAAAATAAATAACAAAACTGGCTCACCCACTTACAAATGGAAATGTATACATACACAAGAAATGTAAACAACATATTTCACACAGAAGCAAGAAACAAACTATCGAAATGGCTGGGGTCATAACAGCTAACAAATTTATTACTGTTCTCCATAAAAAACACAGTCTTAGGAGGATATTATAACCGAAATGCGTATAGCAAATAACATGGAAAATACATATTCAAACCTTCACGGCCTCCTATTTAAAAAAAAATACACATACATACCCAACATTGCCCGATATTTGATGAGGAATATTTATCCCATAACACTCTATTTCATTTGTAATTCTTATTCTTTACATTTGGTCATCTACAATTTTTTGTGTTATGCCTATGGATGTATTTAGCTCTTATTGGATAACAGAGGACATAAGTAATTAATATTAATTGAAAATCGGATAATTCTCAAGTAATACCCTCGAGGCAAATTTGCCATTACGCGAGAATGACTGAGGACCCCTGCTTTCATGCTCCAAGCACTAAACCTCTAATCAAAATTTCTTTAAACCGGTAGCATATTTTTACAAGGCTGAGAGGATGTTATCATGGTGAACGAACTGTATTCATTGACTCTAAACGAGGGGGTAATGACTGGAATTATGTTATAATGACGAACGAACACACCCCCACCATCACTAAAGGAAAGTAAGAGTTAATGCTTGGGAGGATGATATCATGACAACATAATAGATAGTACACTACTCCCCACAACCACTACAACCATCACTACAAAAAATGTAATACTAGGAGGATAGTATTGTGAGGAACAAACGTATACTATACTGCCCCCTCCCCGAGGAAATAATGTCTGGGAGGAATATATCATGCCAAATGAAAATATACTTCAGAGAATTAAATAAACATTAACCGTTTTAATTTAATATAGTTAGGTTAGGTGGAAAACATTTTCGTATTAATTCCTCTAGATGACATTAAAATCAATGGCAAGTGTCCACGATAAACGCCTTAATGACAATTGTCTGGAAAAATATAGTCATCATCTTTATAAACAACAAAAAAGTGTGCTAGCTACGGAATTTTCCCATAATTTTATAGTTAAAAAAACATGTTTATTATAAACTTGAGTCATCGTTCTTTCTTAGCTAGTATTTTGGTGACCGAACATATACTACACTGACCCCTTGACTTTGAGGTTAATATCATGACAAACGAACACTACTTCACTCCCTCCAAAATGGAGCAGGTAATTACTGCGAGGACGGTCTTATGAGAACAGAACCGATACTTCATTACGCCCTTTAAATATATTTCGATTAAATGGAGTTGTTTTTTTGGGGGGGAGGGGGTCATTCTGGGAGTATTCCTTCCCACCGACTCCCTTAAAAACGGTCTTATGAAAACAGAAAGGATACTACACTACACTGGCCATTAAAAAATATTCCCATTAAATCAATTTTTTTTGTCGTTTAAAAATGCGTAGTCACCAAAAATATGTTTATCATTCCTTGGCCTATTGGCTAAGATCCAAGTGTAGTATCTGTTCCCGACAGCTCAAGTATATTTAACGCTTTACTAAAGTCGGAAGTAAATTATTTCTTTTGAAAATAATTTTTTTCAAAAAGTTTTTAACACAGTATCATATTTTATATGTTTTATTTGATTTTATTTATAATTATTATTATAGCACTATTGATAAAACGGTTGTGTATGTTGATGAACATTTTAGCAATACAAATTAGAAAAGTATATTGCAGAATATTTATTTATTAGTAAATAATCAATTATGCAAATGAGAAATATCGAGATTTTTTGTAGTGAGTTAGAGATGCCTATACATATACAGTATTTAAATTAGAATTAAATAAGCCTCACCGGTTTTGATGTAAATATAGTAAGGAAAGATGTAAAAAGAAATTCGCATTTATTTATTTAGATTCATATATATATATATATATATATATATATATATATATATATATATATATATATATAAGAAAGGAAGGATGAAAGTAATCCGACGTAATAGGAAATGAAAAAGGAAAATCCAAGAGATAGTTTTAATATATTGATCAACGTTTCGTCTTTATTGTAAGACTACCTCAGCATGATAATTTGTAAAAAAAATGTCATGCAAGTACATCGAAGTTTGGGGTTGACATGGTGGAGAGATTTGTAGCTATAAATATATTGATGTATATATTTAAACACGTATACACACATATATATATATGCATATATATGCATATACATATACATATATATACATACACACACACACATACACACACAAAAAAATATATATATGTATATATATACATATATATATGTATATATATATATATGTATATATATATATGTATGTATATGTATATATATATATATGTATATATATATGTATATATATGTATATATATATATATATATATATATATATATATATATATATATATATATATGGCATGCAAATAAACAGTGACATAGAGCTGGTAAGTACTGGGCGAAAATGTCAACTTTAAGTAGCTCGGCCTTTGATGTATGTCTCCTCGTCATATTACTGATGGTCTTACGCCAGTTTAAACGTCAAACTAAAGAGATGAGGCGCTTTTGTGAAGAGGAAAGAAATAACAAACGTCAATAGAACAATCGGAGAGAATTCAAAAGACGTTTTATCTGGACAAAAATGATAATTAAATGTCCTCGTCTTCAAAGGAATGAATTGTCTTCCGCGAATGATGTTTAAATGAAATTGAATGTTCCATCCGATAATCTCCATTTAAGAAACAGCTTTTTTATTATAGGTCTGAGAGGTCATAATTTTGTTATTTAAATTTCTAGCAAATACAGGCTGCCTACGGTCACATGATATTGCTAGACTACAGCATCACCTCCTTTTCTCTCTGGCTGTCTGCGAGAGGGTATCCTATTTACTTGTCTAGAATGATATAACTGTAAAGAAATCTACACAAAATACATATTTAAAGCCAAATAAATTATTTTGGATTAATAAAATAATTTAAGTTTAAGTTTACCTATTAATTTATTTTATTATCGCTTAGGTTTGAATTCATGCTTTGAAACATAACGTAAATTATTAAGATATGACGTTACGCCAATTCTATCATTATTTTGTTAAGGGAATATTTTAAGATCTATGTACAAGAAATGCAAATAGCTCAGTTTGGTAGAACGTCTGGTTTAATATATCAATGTTTCGGTTTAGATTTCCGGCCTTGACATCCGCTTTATTTTTTTGGAATTTATTATTTACTATTGATGCAATATTTTCTATTTCTAGTTAAGATATCTTATATTCTTAAATTAGACAAATCCGCAATGTATTTATTACGTTTAAACAAATTGTGACAGACAGACAGACAGATAGACGGACAAAATCCCTATTTATATAAGATTTACAAGACCCTGAATGTTTTTCTTGTTACACTTATCGGAACGTTTCGGTCGTTGTTCATCCCGCTCAGTTTTCACCAGGGCTTTATCTCGTTAGTCTGTAAACCGCCCCCCCCCCGAAAAGTCTAAATCAGACGTTCGCTTAATCCACTCGAGTAGACAGACACCTCTTCAGAGATCAATTTCTCATTTACTTGACTCCACTCAATGGTAATGTCAGAAACTATGAAAAATAAATGTTTTCTTCCATTAAATACCGACCTTGTCTAGTATTTGGATTTTTAAAACTACTGTTCTCATCGTGTATGTTATTCTCATAACGTTTCTGTCGACGTATACTCCGACCTTCTCCGTGTGCATTTTGTCGAATTCGGGCATCTTTACGGAATTTCGAACGGAAACATTCATTTAATTCACGGGGGTTGCTTGTTCTTGTTCCGCCAGCAATGGCACGGAAGAATTTTAAGTAATCATTAATTGTATAATTAGACCAAACAAAAAATTCCATCAACCTAGAACGTTTGTTCCTCATCAGACCCAAGACAGAACATATACTAGACTTTGATATTAGTCAGAATGACGGTGTTAAATATAAAGCGAGTATAATTTTGTAAGTTAAGAATAACAGTAAAAAGAGTTCAGTCGGGGTCAGCTTAGTGCACTTGAAGGTTATTTCGACCTATTGTTGGAATTGATAAAAGCAGACCTAACATCACATGACTCAAAGAAGAAAAGGAACAGAAAAAAGCAGTTATTCCACCCTCAGCCTCACTGGTCAGTGAATTAGAACAGACGATCTCAGGCGAATAAACCGTTCTTCTCTTTACCTGGTACTTATTTCGGGGGATGCATGAACTTGTTTGTAGGCGGCGCTTCCTCAGTCTGTCACGATCACAATGACGGACGCGTTATGTTATGGACGTTCATGCATTTTGTTCGGTTCTGACTTACGAGACACTAAGCCTCCACTACGAGTGGGGGTATATGTAAACCCAGATTTGTTTACCTGTCCCCCACAGCGATAAGGTTAAGCATAGGGTTAGTTTATAGTGGAAATCTGGCTCCCCCAGAAGACGGAACTCTTGTCCGGCTGTATCATTATTTTACGGTCAATCCGTCGATTTCATTACCCCTTATCCTCGAGTGGCTTTTAGATGTCATCAGTGGTGATTCATTATTAAAAATAAAGATATCGATGTACAAATGTGTATACTACTACTACATTTTATAGTTGAGATATACCAGCGTGAGTTAGGTCTATGCTTTGATACGATTCTAAACTGATTTAGCTAGTAGTTCCTGTTCTCTCGGCCGGTCATCTATCATTAGGACCGTGCACGTGAGTCGGCCTGAAACGAAAGACTATCGAAGAAAAATCAACCTCTTGTTACGGTTCACAGTTTTATTCATGTTTCCGGAAAATAAAAGCAGTAAGCCGTAGTTGTTGAAAGTAGTATGGAGTTGAAATGTGGACATGCTCTCAGACCGATGCAGCAGCGTGAAGAGAGAGAGAGAGAGAGAGAGAGAGAGAGAGAAAGAGAGAGAGAGAGAAATCGGAAGAAAACTAAATCTTCTTTCGAGTTCTACCGTCATTTCTTACGACTAGATCGTCTATAGTAGACGAGGGAACAGTGAACAGCTCGCCTTCTTCCTAATTGTAGTGGGGACTCGTGACGAACAGAAATGTTCACAGTCAGCGAGGGGAAAGAAAAGAATGTCAAGCCCCTCATTTGACAACATTACTGCTTATCTTAGGAAAATACACTATTGTAGAGAATTACACTATGTTTCACTATGAAGACCCCTTGCGATGCCGATTAGGGAGAAAATGGGAGTTTATAATATAGATTCCAAGATTTGATGACATACACTTCATCTCAATTATAATATTAATCAATGTGTCCATCATCATCATCATCATCATCATCATCATCATCATCATCATCATCATCATCATCATCATCATCATAATAATAATAGATTTTTTTTAGTTCGGTAATTTACGAAATGCTGAGTCCGGTTAAAAGTATTTTCATTTCATTTTATTTTATATATATATATATATATATATATATATATATATATATATATATATATATATATATATATATATATATATATATATTAAAATATGACTATCCGAAGTTGTTATTTCAAAGACGCTGGAGATAGCAGAAATTCGATGTCAGTTTGCTGTGATTTTCGAACTTGTAATTTTCTCACATCGCAATGTATAATTTTTTTCTAATTTCTCAATTACAATTGTTTGTCGTTCGTATGAGTTCATACAGGACAGATCCGATATTGACATACATATGTTGGTCGATCCATTGCTGAAGAAAACGGAACTGTAAAATTGTACCGAAAAACTGATTGTTTTGAAAAAAGGTTTCGTAAGATAAATAAAATGTTGGCATTTGGAATGGAAAAAATGTTGGTTTATTTATATATGCTCTGTTGTTACATGTTAACAATCATCGAGCTTTTAATTGGAAGAGGTTGATATGCATAAAAATAGAAATATATGCTAAAACATATATTTTCTCACACCTATATATATATATATATATATATATATATATATATATATATATATATATATATATGTGTGTGTGTGTGTGTGTGTGTGTGTGTGTGTGTGCGTTATAAAGTGAAAGTTCTTGAAGCATTTTTAGTAATGTAAAATAGACACACAACTGCCTTTGGAGACCTCGTTTTGAGATGCATTCCAAAACATGGTACCCAAACGTTGTATATTTTACACTATATATATATATATATATATATATATATATATATATATATATATATCTGACAAGAGGTGTGGAGACATACAAGGAGATTGGTCAATGCTTTTGATATTTTACAACTGCACATACGCAGGTAGGACGTGAAACAAGGAGAAGCGCCGTTCGTCTTCCTATGCTTATTACACTGGTCTACGTTTCAAAACTTTTACAAAACGTCAAGAGTTTTCTAAGGACCATGTTTGCATGCTAAATTTAAAAAAATACTTTATTGTTCTTAGTCTGGTTTCTAACATATAGTCTTCTTTTCCCGCATATTTTCCTAAAATATCGCTATCTAAGCGTTTATGGTCTTTGCTTTTGCAAATCTGGATTGTGAGTAACCTTAAATAATTATTTTTATTTCTCTTTTAGGGTCTGGGAAAATGGAATGGAAGTGTAAATAACATCCGTAGAGGTTCTATCACATCAGCAGACATGTATTTCTTCCAAACCGTCCGGCAAATTTTCACGGATTTTGTTAAGAAGACATATGACGCTTACTTTGAAGTCAAACTAGGGGACAATGATAAGCCATTCGCTCTCCATATATGCCGCTAAATATGTGTAGAGAACTGACGGAATTAGAGAGATAAGGAAAGAAGTATGTGCCATTTGGTGTCATAATGGTGTGGAGGGAAGGCAAAGATTACGTTGCCGACTGCTACATTTGCATGACAAATCTTAAAGGCATCAAATCACACGAACGATCCCTTTGATGTTCATAACTCTGATGTTCCTGGTGCTGTAAAGCCAGTCCTCTATGGACCTGATCTTACTTTTCCTAAGCCAAATATCATCTTGGAATCAAGTTCGGATTACGAATCTAGTGACATGATTGATACAGCATAGTGTGATTAATACAGGTAAGAAGAAGACGACAAACCGGTTTCTTTTGAACCAAGATGCACTCAATGACCTGACATGAGATCTGAACCTCCTGAAGGAGACTGCCCAGCTACTTGGTCTTCGTTTTCGAAAGAAACGTCTACTGGCACCAGGATAAACACTCTATTGGTACAGGGAACGCAAGAAAGAATTTAGTAAATTATTCATGTTTGATAAACCATCTTCACTGGTTTACGGTAGCAATATTGCTGATCTGATTGAATTACTTATAAGTATGATGCTATCGAATGGAGGCTTTTCATTGACTCATCTAACATAAATCCACAAAGTATTCATGATTTCTGTGCTCATGGGATAGCCGTACTGATGATTAGCATCATGTCAGACAAGAGTGGTCATCAAAACAAGGATTAAAATCTGGATCGCACAACGTTTTGTTCCACCCTCTGTTTGAACCAAGCAAGATATTTCTTCCAACCCTTCACATCAAACTCGGTTTCACAAAGCACTTTGGACTGTGAAGGTGAAGGATTTGCTTTTCTCCATCAAAAGTCTCAATGAAAAAAGCATAGAGAAAATGAAGGCACGTATATTTGATGGTACTCACATACCGGAACTCATCAAGGATACTAGTTTTGATGATGCATTGAATCCTGCTTAACACTCTGACAGGTTGTTCCTTAAGTCAGTCATTGACAACATCTTTGGAAACAACAGAAGTTCCCAGTATCAGAAGGTAGTTCATGAGTCTATGGACAATTTTTACTAACTTAGTACGCGCATGATAGTGTAAATGCACTTCCTGCGGTCCAATCTGGACTTTCTTCCGGAGAATGGTGGAGACTTCAGTGAAGAACAGGGGGAGCGCTTTCACCAGGATATCAATGTCATGGAGAAACGCTATCAAGGCCGATGGGATGTTGACATTCTGGCCGACTATTGCTGGTGCCTAAAGAGAGATGCACAGTCTGCTCAGCACAAACGGAAGTTCCTGAAGAGAGAGTAGTTTCCTTAATTCATCATACTCTTCTTGCTGTCTATGCAAAATATTTTGTAAGCCTTCTGTGAATAAATCAGTCTTAATATTTTCAATATAGCCTTTTATTCACCTACAAATAGATCGGAATTAAGCATATTTTTTAATGTGCTAATATTATATTTACATGATCTGATTAAAATGAGCATGATTTTTTAGTTCAGCCGTGACCCATATGCCCCGTTGGAATTTCTGAATGGCACACCTAATATCACGTGTAAAATAACGTTCATCGAATGCCTAATTGTCCCGGTGGCTCAGTCGGTTAGCGCTCTGTACTTACAGACATAGGTGTTTTCGAACGTAAGTATTTTAACTGATTTTGTCCTAAAATGATCATAAACATTTCCTATTACAATATGACGAAGATCGCTTCGCTTTACTTTTTTTCTGTAATCTACCTAATTTACGGATATAAAGATCGCGGGCGACGCTGGGTAGCCTTGCTAGTAGTGTCTAAGCTAACTCCATTCAAAAGAAAAAAGAAGTATGTACTGTGTTCTTTTGTATCATTACTTCGTGCGCCAAATATGAACGATAGATTGATAAAAGTTCAAAGATCAATACAATGTTGACCTCTGCGAAAGAATCAGCGTAAGTTGGCTTTGCTTTCGGCGTGCGATAAATTTTCTTCGTCGAGCCAATTGGGTCGGGCACAAAGCTTAAACTATGCCGCCGTGCTGCGACCGAGGCGAACATCTTTATTCGTAGGCCAAGCCATAACTCTGACGCACGCACACGTGGGCCGGTGCTTCGGCGTCGTCATTTTCGTTCGGCTTTCCATCTTTCGTTCCACGGGTGCGTTCAGAAAGTCGAAGTAACACGAAAGAGAAAATAAGGGCGCATGCGAGTTGAGAATCTAGACAACGAACCAACACGCTGGAAAAATTGATCGCCTCTTTTCAATCTCTTGCCAGCTTGTTATATCGGAAGCAGTGCGTTTCCGGATATTGCCTTGACGACTATCTATCTATCTATCTATATATATATATATACATATATATATATATATATATATATATATATATATATATATATATATAGAATAATGTTAATATCTAGCTACATAGCTTGCTAGCTATCTAGATAGCTAGCTCTACATAGCTAGGTTATGACATTTGCATAGCGAACTGTTTATGTATCTCTCTATTATACTTTCTTTCTTTCTCTCTCTCCCCTCTCCCTATATATATATATATATATATATATATATATATATATATATATATATATATATATATATATATATATATATATACAGGGAGAGGGGAGAGTGAGATAGAAAGAAAGTATAATAGAGAGATACATAAATAGTTCGCTATGCAAATGTTATTATATATATATATATATATATATATATATATATATATATATATATATATATAACGATCAAGTTAGCTATATATCTACTATAAATCTATCTAGCTAGATAGCTTGCTAGCTATCTAGATAGCTAGCTCTACATAGGTAGGTAATAGTACTTGCATTTATCTAGCGAACTGTTTATGTATCTCTCTATTATACTTTCTTTCCTTCTTTCTCTCCTCTCTCTCTGCATATATATATATATATATATATATATATATATATACATATATATATATATATCAAGTTAGCTATCTATCTATTATCAATCTACCTATTTATGTTAATATTTAGCTGTCTATCAAGATAAATAATAATGCTTGTCTCATGTTTACTGCTGCTTTAGTCTTTTCATTTTTTCTTTATTTACATTATTTATTTATATGATTTTTACTGCCGTTCTCCGACACTGCTGTTACTACTACTCGCTCTATTCTCTTCTTTCCACCATTTCTTTTCCCACACTACTCTCACACTACTCCTCCACAACATTTCGTCTCATTCATCCTTCCTTCAAACATTCAATGCGCAAACAAGTACGATTATCAGTTTTAGTATGATACTAAATCTATAAAATATCGTAATCTATACCTATCTAGATTTAACATTTATCTATCTATCTATCTATCTATCTATCTATCTATCTATTTATCTTAGCAGGAGATATGTGATTGGCACGCAATTTTTCTCTGTTATTATTATTATTATTATTATTTTCATTATTATTATTTTCATTATTATTATTTTCATTATTATTATTATCATTATGATTTTTATCATTATTATTATTATTACTAGCAAATATATGCTCACTCCGGTTGTGTATTTTTGCTAGTTGTTTAATTTAATTACTCTCTCTTTCTCTTTCTCTTTCTCTTTTTTTTTCTCTCTCTCTCTCTCTCTCTTTTCTCTCTTTCTTGAAATATAACTTTCTGTGCGTTAGAAAAATCAGAGAGCGGGTAACCAAATATATATATATAGATTAAGATAAAACAATGTCTTTAATGTATTCTATTTATAATTTTTATTAAGATTATTATCGATGAAAATATTTTAAACTAATCTGGAAAACTGAAAAAAAAATCATGAGTGTAATTTGCGAATATTAATTTATTAGAAGCTTTAAAACAAATTAATTATGTAAATTTGAAAGAAGCGTGATGTTTGCAAAATGTTTGGAATAGGTATATAGGGGCTGATAAGTAGATATAAAAAGAGAGCGATCAAAACTAATAATATATTTTCGGCTTCAAGTCGATATAAAAAGAGAACAATCAAAACTAATAATATAGTTCTAATATAGTTCTAATATCACCAGTGATTGATAATAACCGGTACAAGTCTACTCTAATATCCAATACTCTCGACCTCTGTCAGTAAGCATTGTAAATGAACTTGCGTTATCGCAATAAGGCAATAAGTATTGTTCTTCACTACTCATCGCACTCTTCTAGTGGAGGTCTAGTTAGTGCTCTCTTTCCGCGGTGTTTGACCCTTTACGACTAATTGTTTGGTTTCAGACACGGCTGCTGCTTTTTTATTGAGATAAAGGGACAGTTTATAGGATTTCTTGCAAATTCAGTTCCCTCGAGTTCACACCGTGTTCCTTCCTTTCTGTTGCAACTTCCATGTGACTAGTTAGTGTTTGTAGTTTATGTCAGTTGGTTTCCGCATTAGACGATTTTTCTTGAGATTTCAGCTGTTTTCGTAATTGCCGTCCGTTGTATATTCTCAGTCTTCCCGTTAATTCCAGTTTTTCCCAGTTTTCTGGGGACTGTTTATAGCGGTCTTACGATTATTGGTATTGTATTGGCTTTTTTTATATTCCAAATCCATCTAGTTCTCGTGCAAGTTCCGTGTATTTTCTTCATTTTTCCATTTCCTTGGTATTTACCCTTTGGTCTGCTGGGACGGCAAAATCTATAATTTGGCAGCTTATTTCCTTTTTGTAAATTATTATGACGTCTAGTCTCCTTGCTTGTATGAGTTTATCCGTTTCTACCTTCATGTCCAATAGGATTTTGTGATTTTCGTTTTTCAGTACTGTCTCCGGTTTATATATGTACCATTCGTATGTGTGTTTAAAATGCAGGCGTTTACCTAGTGTATTGCTTTCCTCACGCAATCGTGTCTATCATTGTATTTTTCTGGGGGGTAGTTTGCTACATTCACATATTATGTGATTTACCATTTCATCTCTTTGTCTACAGAGTCTACATTTACTTTTTACATGGGTTTCATCTATTTTTGTTTTAATGTAGTTAATTCTAATCGCAGTTTTCTGTGTAGTCGTCCGTAGCGATTCCGTTTCTCTGTTCAAGTGTCGTTTTCTTAGCAATGTCCACGTGTTTCCGTATGTCTTTTTTTGTGTCGCTCTTATGAATCGTTCATATAGCTGTTTCTCTTATCACTTTTCTATTCTTGTCTTTTTGTTTCTGGCTGCGTTGCTTTCTGTATTGTTTTTTGACGGTCTATCTTGCTGCATTGATTATTATTGTTTGTTCTCACTAGGTGTTCTCACACAGCTCATCGTCTGTGATTGCTCACCGACAACAACCAGTAGTAGTTCCTGGAGTCTTAGTGACAACAAGCCTCTCCAGATGTCCAGTATCATTCACCTCTTTTCGATATCCACCGCAAATAATCTTGTGATATCGCAATAGCTTATTACCATTGATTTATCGCTGGTAATGACCATTGGTATTCTCTGGGATTTGGGTGGCAATTAGCCACCCCAAGCCCCAACATTCTCTGTACTCTTCCAGTGGAGGTCTGGTGTGTGCTGTTCATCCTCGGTCTTATCCTCCTCGACCCTCTAAAAATATTTTGGTTTGTGTCAGCCTAGGCCGGAACAATTTTTGGGGACGGGCGGAATGAAAGGGGGGGGGGGAGCTTATGGTGTTTCTTATAATTGTTGTTCCTTGGTTCAATTTTGTGTGGTATTAGCTAAGACCGGTATAATTTATTGGAAGGGGTAGGGGGATTATGAAGTGATGTTTCTTGCAGTGTTTGTTCCTTGGTTCGTATTGTGGTGTTCTCCGTATACTTTGTTTTCACTCTGTTGTAAATTCATTGTTACTGGTTACACTTTGAAGTTTATGCGTGTTGGTTTCAACATTCAATTTTCCGTAAGATTACAGCTGTTTTGATCATTTCCGTCCTTTGTATGGTTTCGAATGTCCCTTTGATTCCAATTTCTCCCAGTCTTTTCTCCAGGTTTTTTTTTTTTTGGATTGTTCCTAGTTCCCCTATGATTATTGGTATTATACTGCCTTTCTTCATACTCCTTATTCCTTTCAGTTCTCTGGCTAGTTCTGTTTATTTGCTTCGTTTTTCCGTGTCTTTGATCTTCACTCTGTGGTCTGCTGGAACAGCGAAGTCTATAGTTTGGCAGGATATTTTCTTTCTTGTCGATTATAATAACATCAGGTCTCCTTGCTTGTATGCGTTCATCTGTTTTTATATCCATATCCCAGATGATTTTGTGTTTTTCATTATCAAGTACTGTTTCTGGTTTATGTTTATACCATTTGTGTGCATATTCGAAATTCAATTGTTTGCACAGTTTCCGATGTACTGCTTTTCCCATACAGTCATCTATGTTCTTGTATTCTTTTTGGGCGAGTTTGCTACATTCACTTATTATATGATTTACGGTTTCGTCTCTTTGTCCAAACAGTCTGCATTTACTGGTTTCCTGGGTTTGATCTATTTTAGCTTTAATGTAGTTTGTCCTAATTGCATTGTTCTATGCAGCCATCAGTAAAGATTCCGTTTCTCTGTTCAAGTTACCTTTTCTAAGTATGTCCAGCTATTTTCGTTGGTTTCTTCTCTTGTCAGTCTTCTGAATCGTCCATGTAGTTGTTTTTCTTCCCATTTTTATTTTCTTGTCTTTTGGTTTCTGGTGACGGTGCTTCCCGAGTTCCGAGTTGAGACAGTGTCTCTTGCTGAGTTATGTATTTCTCCTGCTCTTTTCTTGAGTCTTCCACACACTCTTCTATACTTACCAGTCCTTTTCCCCCTTCATTTATTTTCATGTAGAGTCTGTCCATGCCATATCATGGGTGTAGAGTATCGTGCATGGTCATTAATTTACTAGTCCTCTGGTCAAGGTGCCCGAGTTCTTCTTTAGTCCAGCCTATGAATGGTCCAGAATATCTTATTAGCGATACTGCCCAGGTGTTTATACCTTTTACTAGATTCCTGCTATATAATTTAGTTTCTAGAAGTTTTCTTGTTATTCGTAAATATTCTTTTCCAATCTTCTCATTCATTTCTGTAGATTTGATGGTGGCTGCTTCTAGAACTCCCAAATATTTTTTAGATATCTTGCTCATCTAGCACCCACATCTCTTCTTGGTTGGGGAGCTCCATGCCCTCTGTTGTGTCTGGTTTTTCTCTTTTCATTTCTAGTAGTGCACATTATTCCATTCCGAATTCTATTTGAATGTCTTGACTGAAGATTCTGGTTGTATTTATCAGTTTTTCCAGTTCCTTTTTACTTTTTGCAAATTGTTTCAGGTCGTCCATCTACATCATATGGTTTACTCTTAGTTCAGTGTCTGTAAACTTGTATCCAGTATCACATTTTCTGAGTATGTAATTGAGCGGCGTCATGACTACAGTAGTTCTGATAGGAAGTCTTCTTGGAAAATGCCTCTATGTATTTTATCTCAGTCAGGTGTTGTCTTTCGGCTATCAGTTCTAGTCCACATTTTTCTAGTGCTTTCTTGATAAGATTAATAATCCTGTCGAGTTTCTTGTATATTTTTAAATATTCAATTATCCATGCTTCAGGGATTCTGTCGTAAGCTTTTTTGTAGTCAATCCATGCCATGGATATGTTCTTTTTTTCTGCTTTTTACTTCCTTCAGGATCTTTTGATCGATGTATAGAAGAGCGTGCTTCCCCTTTTTCCCTTTTCAGATCCCTTTTTTTTTCTTCGGGGAATAATCTACGATTGTTCAGGGATTGGTAGATTTGTTCTCTAAGTTGTGCTGTAAAAAGTTTCCAGATTGTTCGTAAACAGGTTATTGGTCTGTAGTTGCTTGTGATCGTCCCTTCCTTTGGTCATCCATTCTGGTACATCTGTTTTGTGGATACATCCTCTCAGTTTCTGCGCTAGTCTTTCCTGTTAGGTCGTGAATTTCTTAAAATCAGTATGTGTGTATTCCATCGTTGCCTGGTGCTTTCCAGTTTGCCATTTTCCTTAGGGTTGCCTTAATTGTTTCTCCATGTATTTCTGTTGCTATTCCTTCTTTAATTTCCTGGAGTTCATATTTCATGTCTTCGCATTATGTTGTGTTGTTGTTTGTTCAGATTTGTATCTAAATCGCTTCAGTATTTCCTCTATTGCTGCTATCTTTTGTTGTAACAATTCATGATTCTTATTGAGTATTTCCTTGTGAACCGAATTTCTGCTCTTCCATCCTTTCCTATTCTCTTTCATCCTGTTTACGGTGTTAGCTTCTTTTCGGAGTTTAGCAATCTGGGTGTCCAGTCTGATTTCCTATCCGGGTATTGTCGGTCAATTCTTTTTGTCAGTCTTTTTTCTATTTTTAGTTTCATACTTCCCGATTTTGCCCCTGTATATATCAATTTGTTAAGGTATGTGATAGTGTCTGTTGAGATGTACGCGAGTACTTTGTTGATTGTCTCTGTTTCAACTTTTAACTTCTTCCAATTTTCGTTACTTAGGGATGTGAGTTTTGTTTTTTCCTCGGACATGATCTGTTTGATGTTTTCCACTTCTATGTCTTCTTACTCAGTGAGTTCTGTTGTTTCATAATCTTCGTCCTCTTGTGCTTCAGTGTTTATCTTTTTGTCCCTCTTCTTCCTGAGTGTTTTCGTCAAGTGCTGTTTCTTGATCTCTCAAGCTAGTACTATTTTGTTTGATTTCCGTTAATTCCATCTCAGAGAACCGCCCTTTCTTGATTATCTGCCTTGCTTGATCTGCTATCCTCTGTTCTGTTGCATGGTAGTCAGTAGAAATGTCCCATAGATCTTTCATTCGTTTTCGATATCCTCTTTCAGTGGGGTAGTGGCTTCTGTGGTAGCATCCCATTACCAATATGTTCTCATTTGTGGTCCATTTTTTTCTATTGCTTTCTGGTTTTATCTTTTTGATCCTGCTTTCTTGTGTTTGGTCCGTGCCCTTGTCATACCTAGAATTAGAGAGGTTTCTTACCTGTATTTTGTCCGTGATCTTGTTTCTGAAATTAAAAGAGCCAACATTCGCAGGACCGGGTTCCCCATGTTGGCCCTCAGGGGAGCACCTGCCTATCATGACACTCAGATCTTTCCTCTAGGTCCCACGGCGTTTATTTGTATTTGTAGACATTTTTCATGATTTAGTGTTTGTAGCAACACCAGGCTCAAGCTAAGTTTACCTGTGATTCTGTCACAGGGATAGTGTTTGTCTCATTTTTATGAAGGTCAAGGTGCACTACCACACATACATGACATTTACAAAAAAAACATATATATATATATATATATATATATATATATATATATATGCTACCTAATTACTTAGTATAAGGTTTCTAGGATTGTCTAAAAAAGTACTAAAAAGATGATAGATTCCCATCCCATGTTTCCCTGATGAATTGAAGTTTGATTAATACAGAATTTTTGTTCCCACTCGCATCACGTGACTAATCAATCAATTTTTTTTTAATTTCCAGAACATTCTCTTATTGTCTCCACTGAAAGTCAGGTTTAAGTTGTTTTAAATTATTAGTTAAAACAAAAAAATAATAATTGTTAAGAAATCACCATACCACCATAACATCTCGAGTAATAAAGTCAGGGTTTTCAAATAAATAAATATATATATATATATATATATATATATATATATATATATATATATATATATATATATATATATTCCAAAGATGAAAGATAGGAATAAACAAATTGCAAAGATACAATATTTATAAAAACATCAAAAGTCCAAAGCAAGGAGTCCCACATCCTTAATTCATGGATTTTTAAAGACGAACTCTTTTCATCAGGGGATAAAAAACCGATAATGTAATTGTAAATATTATCTACATCATTTAACTTTGAAAAATTTATACACAAAATGAAACAAAAATTAAAAGATAAAGAATTTTTTGTTCAGAAGAAAAAGTAGATCCTCATATGAAAAGAGTTTGTCTTTGAAAATCCATGGGTTAAGGATATGGGATTCCTTGTTTTAAACTTCTGATGTTTTAATAAATACTTATGTTTGCAATTTTTAGACTCATCTTTCATCTCTTGCTTGATTGCTCTATTCAATATATTGAGCTTTATTTTATCACAATAGATTATTATTAAACGATAAATTTAATATTCTAATATATATATATATATATATATATATATATTCCTGTTCCTAGTGATTTGCACGTAGAACCTTATATCTTTGTCTATGAGAAGCGCCTTTAAGTCGCAACGGATTTCGTCTACCTTGATAGTATTTTTATCCAATGATTGTTTCTTTGATGCAGAAATCATACTGAGAATCATCAAGGCATTAAAAGCGTTTGCCATGTTGTAAAATAGAGTCTGGTCTGATGGTGATATAACTCTGCAACTAAAATGCCAGTATATCGAGCATGTGTTGTCATCCTTACGCTATGCCTCTAATACATAGACATTGTATCAATCACACATAAATTGGCTTATAAGATCTCATTAGCACTGTCTTACACAAATTATTTGCCTTAAGTGGTTCAGTGTTGTACCTGACACAAGTCTTTTAACCAAAGCCCAACCCACCAGTATTGCTACATTTTTAACAAGAAACGAAATGCGTTAGGCTTGTACTCTTGTCTGGCTTGAGACTGTAGACTCTCAAAACAGTTGTTTTATGATGAGCTTCTTTCAATCAAAAGACCCCAGCACAAGTCAAAAACCGATTTCGAGATAATGTCAAGTATGCTGTGGCGTCCTTTGCTATCCCAACAGAAAATTGAGAGTCCCCAGCATCTAATCTTAGGCAGTGGAGCATTAACCCTTTCCAAACAATTGTGTATATGCGTGGATCTGTGTGGTGTGTGATCGGACTGTTGTCAAAGGTAGGTCTTGTAAATCATATGAAGTCACATAGAAGCATTTCATCTACAGATATGTCTTTCTCGAAAAAGGCACACAAACACAACTTTCTCTCTCTCTCTCTCTCTCTATATATATATATATATATAGTGTGTATGTGTGTGAGTGTGGGTGTGTGTGTGTTGGATACGCGATGGATAGAGACATTATTGTAGGACATCTTCAGTCGGAGAGCTCAATGCAAAACAGAGCAAGAATAGAGGTTAAAGAGAAATTACAGTTATTTCACGTTATAATTTTCTTCATCTCATCAGGACGAGACTCATAAGTGTGGTACAATGGCTGGTGGTGTTTAACTGTTAGTAACCACCAGCTATCGTACCACGCCTGGTAATTTTTGTCCAGACGAGATGAAATAAAATTATAACGTGAAATGGCTACAATGTTGGTCTGAGTTATTTCTTTTTAACAGACAGACAGACATACAGACAGACAAACAGACAGACAGACTGACAGAGACAGAGAGACAGAGAGATTATAAATATAGTATTTATATTAAATGTCAACATTTATAACCGAAAAAATAACAGCGATTTATATCCTCGCTCGACAATCCCAATCGTGTGTCCGTGTGGGAAATATCTTAACAACAACAACAGCAACAACAACAAACGCAGCAGTAGCACTAACCCACCAGCAAAAAGGATACCTACCTATACGACTGTGCAAGCGTGTGTTGTGTTTGCTAGCGTGAGGAACTAAAGAAACGCGAGTCTATCATGTAATGGATGAATAGGGGGGGGGGGGACACTGGGAAGAAAATAATAAAAAAAGTCCCAGAAGTGAAATAAAAAGCTTGTACAAAATCGAATAAATATTCTGGAAAAGGATGATAAATAATACAAAAAAAAAATTTAATGAGAAATGTCTATATTTTGTTTTATCTTTGGGTTTGATTTTTCCGCTTTGAACTGCGGAAAGATCAAAGGCGATTTTTTTATTTATTTATTTATTTGTTTTGTCTGCCTCTTTCGATTGATTTTAACAGTACGACTCAACCGTTCGAACGCCGACCAGAATCCAATATATTAAAGATAAGAGGGCGTGCATCCAAATTTCATACAAATTAGAATCGATCTTTCTTTTCTTCTTTTTTTATTCACTTGTCATACGGCCAAATACATCAAAGCTGTCTTCTCTCTCACAAACACACTCTCTCTCTCTTTCTCTCTTTCTTTCTCTCTCTCTCTCTCTCTATCTCTCTCCCTCTCTCTTACTGACAAACGCATACCGCAGACAACCTGTGTGCATATCTCATTTGATATCTATATTTATCTAAATATGTATATGTCTGTATCTCTATCTAGATATTTTATTCATCAATGTATTTATCTACATATATATATATATATATATATATATATATGTCTATATCTTTATATATTTTTAAATATTTATCTAGCTTAGCTCTCTCTCTCTTTATATATCTATCTATCTATCTATATATATATCTAGAGAGAGAGGTAGAAAGAGTGAGAGACATAAGAGAAGTACGTAGACAGTCGTATTATAATTAATAACGAAATCTCCTGTCATATGCACTGATATTATACATATATATATATATATATATATATATATATATATATATATATATATATATATATATATATATATAATTATTAATAAATAACTAGTTTTATATCCATAGACATATATGTTTTGCATTTTTATTTTACGCTCTTCAGTATGGAAATACGTAAGCGCATCACTGGCCGGATAGATCTTGGTATGTTAACCATCAGGCCACCGACTCGATCACGCTTTTAACTTGAGAGAAATGACTTGTATATTTATGAAAACACAAATAGTGTCATTCTTAAGAGAATTTAATTTCCCAAAAGAAGGCAATCATGCAGAGATACAAAGATAACCAAAAAACGCATTCAGTCACATAAACTAGGTACTCGTGATTTATAGGAAATCTATAATAGTGTGATGAATAATGGACAATCGACAATTTCCCCGCTATTAAATCACAACGATGTTGTTTGCACGGTAACTGATTAGTCTGAACTACTTGCCCAGCGTTTCGCCTTAAACCCCTTTCCCTA
>OY744520.1:126562425-126714925 GCA_963556195.1 Sepiola atlantica | reverse complement strand
TATATATATATATATATATAAGCAAAATTGTTAAATATAACATAATTCTTCTGTTTACTCATACTTTTTTATTTTTACAATTGTTCTAATAATCAAGTTAGTGTGTGTATGTTGAATATGTATCACGAACGTTTTCGATTCTTCGTTGAATCATCATCAGGTGAAAAGCATATGCACAAAAAGCTAAAGAAAAGAAGAGAATTTTAAAAGATAGACAAGAAACAGGTACGAGGAGTCAGTTAGACGCCAAGAGAACGTTTTATATTTCAGTCCTCAAATTTCCAGACTCAGTTTTCAAACACCTGAAAACTATGTTCTGTGGCTGTCTGAAAGACGCGTTCTGTATGTATAAGCTTCGGTTGAAGTTGCCTCGCGCCATTCTAACCATAATCTCGCGTAATTTGTTCAACCGCTTTTGAAAAGTGCGTGCATTTACATGTATGTATATGGGTGGGTATTTTCGTATGTGCATGGCATCCGTCGGCCAGAGGCGACCAAGGGTGATGCATCCTTAGCCAAGTTGTCCTGGTGTGTTGCTTGAGTGTTGTCGGATGCTAGCGTAGCTGGTGTGATATGAAGGCAGGCTGTTACTCACGTAGCACGTGCTCCCTCTCCACGTCGCTGATAAATCCCCAAAACAACAAGGTTGATATAATTTTGCACCAACACCGTCGCAAGAACTGGTAGAACAAAGTTGTGAGCAACGTCGAACTGCTTTAAGGGCTCCAATCGTGATTTTTAATCGAGGTTTTCTCATGGAGTCTTTATCCAAAGCAGCGGAGGTTTCAAAGCAGGGTTTTGCTTACCTTAGATAGACTGCCTTCCAGGACTGAGCTCAACGTACCCGAACCATCTTTATATGCATGTGTATGAATAGAGTGTTGGTGCATACGATATACGTGTGTATATGTGGGCTTTACATAAGCCCTTGTAATGAATGTGACGATGTGTACATTGGTGAAACCTAGTTTCTACTCAGAAAAAGAATGAAATGAAAGTTGGCGATAATAAACCGCTTTCGTCTCACACATTAATCAGATATGCAGATGATGTTAAAGAAAGACAACTTATAGAATCTAATATCAATACCGAAATCACACCAAACAGAAAACAGGCTGGCATCAAATGTCTTTAGTCATAGCGAATAACTTACGTCCTAAACACTTTATTGATTTCAATATTAGTTCAATCTCTTGTATTTCCCTACTTTTACATTTTACACAACAAATGCACATTCCTTTTATCCTAATTTCTACTTCTAGCGCAAACCCTCTTTCTTCCGAAAAGATGAAAGCATCCACGGAGCATATAATGCATTTCCTCTTATATCAGTTTAGGTAAATCAATAATTAATAAGTAATCAGTTGTTTTTTATTGCTTAAATTATTATAGTGACAATGGTCTGAAACTGGCTACGGTATTTCAGTTATTTTCCTAATTCTACCTTATGAGGTGTTAGCAGGGTGAGTCTTTATGCGATAACCTGTGACCATGAGGGCACACGTACGAAGACTTATTCATCTGGCGTTTTTCTACAGAAGGACCAAACATGCCACAAATCACCCCTCAAACATCTTGTAGGCGTATCTAAAGAGAAAATCGAGAATTACCACCTTCAATCCCCGTCCAAGGTCCATTTACCAAAAATTAAATGAATTAAAACTCCCTGTTCAACCCTGATTCCAGCTCTGAACTGCATACAAATATTTACATTATTATTTTATATAATTTACAATTTTAAATTTTCAAGTGATAAATATAGTAAAATAAAATAAAATGGCGTATTTGCTTTTTCGGTGATGTCCTGAGCGACAAAATGCATGACACGAAAAAATTCACCCAAGAAAAGTCGTATGATCTTGATATAGGACTTTTTAAAATGTCATTCTTCTAGAATGATATGAAGGCATTCCTTATTCATTCTAGTTAAGAGTGAAGAACAGTTACATGAAACATTACTTTGTTCGCTCAACTTGCCGGGTAGAACAACTACCTCTGATATATTTAAAGAACTTGATAGTTATTACCTGGAACACAGAATTGAATGGACACATATTAGTATATGAGAGACACTCCCGTAATCATGACTGGGCACCGTTCAAGGTTGTAAAAGTTGACAACTAATGGTTACCCAGAAATTCCGTCTACACACTTCATTATAAATCGTGAGAATTTTATGGCGGGAGAATATTCCCAACAATTACACGGAGAATTATAAACTACTATTAGAATAATGCAGGAAATTCGACATGAAGTGTGATTTGACGCACGTTTTGAAAACATCGGTTCTCGGTATGATAACCTTCTTTCTCACGCTGAGGTGAGATGATTTTTGAGGGCAAAATGCTGACTCAGCTGTTAGTCCTGCATAAAGAAATTGAATCATTTTCAGCAGGGAAATATTTCGAAATTTCAAGAACTTTTGTCTGGCAATCAGAGGGTAGAAAGGTTTGCATACGTGACAGATTTCTATTCGCTGTTACATGGATTACATATATCATTGCTAGTATAATTAAGAACGTGAATACAGAACGAGGTAAACTAGATGTTTTCAAAAGAAAATATCACTTGAGTAGACGCGGTTTTCAGAAAGAAATCTACAAATGTTTAAACATTTTTGTGAATATATGGGAAGGAATATGCCAACAGGCAATTGGTATCCACTGTGTAACAACACTGACAGTCAATGACATTTTTTTTTGGGGGGGGGGGGTAATATTACCCAACAAAAATATGTGCATAATAGATCCATTTATACAATCATTAGAAATAGCAATGTAATCATCGAATAAAAATGAAAACCTTATCGATCTATTTTGCGACAACAGTCTGAAAGCTAAATTACAGTCATCCTTATCAAGGCCGAGATATAAAAATGAATACGCTTTACCCTTATTATCAATTAAAATGTGTAATACTTGAATAAAGTTCAATTTTACATTTGTTTTATTTAAATGATTACACTATAAGTGTGTTACCTTTGATGGGTTCATTTCATATAAAAAAATAAAAGTCTTTCGATTTTACTGTCTACTGTTTCTCCAACTCCATGACGCTATTTAAGAATTTTAATTAATATATTTTAATTTTTATACATTTCTATTTAAAATAAAGTAAAATGCGAACAATCTTGTCTGAGTCTAATACAAAATGAATAACAACATTGGGTTCATGTAATATTTTATTCGAATAAAAAAACCCATTACACTATGTTTCAATGGAGGTACAGGTCCAATAATTTTAATAATTTATTAATAATAGAGATTATGTATCTGTCTGTCTGTCTGAAGCCAAAACTATACTATTTAAGACTATTGTACTTATTATGAAATAGTATAGTATATATACTATTTCAGACTATATCCTCATTTTTAGAGGAGTGAAGGTAGTGAAGTATCTGTACTGTTATTATGATATCGTCTTCCCAGGCAATACCTCCTCCTTTTTTGAGGAGGGGGCTTAATGTTGTATATGTCTTACCCGCTTTCTGATTATTAAGTATAATGTTCTATTTCGAACGCACAGAAAGTTCTATTTCAAGAAAGAGAGAAAGACACACACAAGAGAGGGGCGCTTTATTTGAGTAATAACATATAAACAACATATTCTCCGCAATTAATCGTACGAGACGCTCAAAAATGATATATGTACATTTTTTATTGAAACGTTTTGGGTTTGTTTTTTTGTAATATTAGAAATTATGTTTTAAAGCACGTATTTATTGTATCAAATTATTTAATTTAAAAATAATTGATTAAAAAAATACTATTTTTTGTAAGAAAAAACAAACACATTTTACTGAGCAATTAAATAACTTTATTTTGGTTTTAAAATTTAATTCATGCACACCTTTTTTTTATTTGATAAACTTAAAATATTATTATCTATTTGCGAACTTAAGTGAAATTAGGATTTTTTGTTTTACATTTTACGCCGTAGAGGGTAAATTTTGTTTAAACAGTATGTTTTTATTATTCCGTGTTTTATTAATTAAAATTAAGGATGGGGTAATTTTCTTTCTTTTTTTGTAAAAAACAAACACACACATTTTACTGAGGAATTAAATAAAACAAATGGAAAAAATATGCGTCTGGAGGAGCATATATTTGCTGCTGCTGCTGCCGCTGCTGCTGCTGATTATAATAATAATAATAATAATAATAATAATAATAATAATAATAATAATAATAATAATAATAATAATAATAATAATAATAATAATAATAATAATAATGATGATGATAATGATGATGATGATGATTAAGATGAACACTTTTTCAACTATTTCACTCTGAATCACGAGGGAAGTGCCTCCTTCATCGTTGTTAAGGTTGTTTTGACATCATACTAGCACATCAGGAACTGGACCTTATTGTGATTTGAAACAAGCTCCTACCGCTAAAGTGACACGGTACGGAACTATACATCATGCTATTCAATATCACGTTGAACTTTATTTCTAAAATTGGGGAAAACACAACTTGAAAAGACAGAGTAAGGACACGTAGTTTATTGTCCTGAATCATCCTTTACACCTTATTATACATTTTGAGATATTTCATACTGTTCTTGAATACTTTTAAACCGTGCATGTTTTCCACAAAATCTGTTGAGGGCTTAACAGTGTAGTGCAATATCGCGCAGATGTCAGTGACATAACAAATTGTGAGAGAAATCTCACGATTTCTTTTCATGTAGCTAAGTCCTTCCTTATTTAAGATGACGAGAACATAAGGAATAGAGCATATAATTCGTTTAAAATTGAAAACCTTTGATGTCTGCTTTTTTTATGAGGTCAAGTTTACATTGCATTATTGTTTTCCACTCCAAGACACAAGCTAACGTTTATTGGCCTTCAACAACGCGATAATAATGCAGTATAAATAATGGAAAAACGTAATTGAAACTTTTATTCATTTCGTTTAACAAATTAGGCACTTTATATTTTTACTTCAGGAAAAAAAGAAAGAAAGAAAAACAAAATGGTGCGATGTTGTTAAATAATATTTCTTTTGAACATGCCGACAATAAAATATTTTCAGTCTCTTTTATTTTATTTTTTGCTAATTTTGTTATTTTATTTCTTAATTTTTATTTTTGTCTGCGTAGATAATTCGGCAGGTTTATTTAGTGGAAGATTTTTTGTAAATTAACAAATTTAAAAAATAAACAGAAAGAAAAGAAAAAGCACTACACTTCTCTATGCTAATTCCCCTGGGCAAAGTTAGACACAAGCTTGATTTTTAATGTGGGGAAAACTCCAATTTCTTTCTCAAAATGGGGCAATAAGTATAGTCACAACAATAAATAGTGAACCAGTCCAGAAGGGTGTTTCCTTTTTTGACCAAGGACAGAACAGTTACAGCATTTTGACTCTAGCCCGAAGGTCAGAATGTATTACCTGTCTCTATTAGCCACAAGATTTAGATGTAGGTCATTTTGTAGTTAAAATTCAGTTTGCTTAAAAGAGGCATTCAGGTCCGGCCGCAAAATAGCATGGTCGGTCCCATCAGAATTCCTTCACGCATGAGGACGCCATCCATTTATGACCCTATTCCACTATATACTGGAGGTCACTTTCTAAGGATTCAGTCATTGCCTCAGATATGTGCGCGTCCGTTTTGCCCAAATGACGAGAGTTGAGCGTAATGTCGTCAGAAAATATACCAATCTCAGACTTAATGTAATCAGGGAGGTCGTTTATGAAAATCAGGAACAGTACAGGTCCAACGATACATCCCTGGGGTACACAAGCAATTATGTCAGGTTGCTTGGATGAACAGCCATCGAGGACAACCTGGATTTTTCTTTTCTTTCAGAAAGATCTAATTATATTAAATATTCGTCTAGTAATATCACATGAGTTTACTTTAATAAGTATATCTTTATTCCAGATCTTGTCAATGGCGTTGGAAAATAAAACAAAACAACTCAAATCGTATTCATTCCAATATTCTGAGAATAAAATCTTCTTTTCAGGGGACAATTAACAACTTACTTTTGTTTCCTTGTAGTTTATTTTCTTCAGATCTGTTGTTTAATGAATCCGGTCTGACCATGAGGTGTTATACCAGCGTTTAGGAAATGTGTATTCATTGCTTGTTTTCCTGGTCTTTTTAACAATTTTAAAACAATGGGATAACATGATTAGCCGCATAGTTAAGAGAATTGAGTTATGTTGTAATGATTGCCATTGTAAAGGCGTAAATAAATAAATTAAATAGTTTAATTTGGAGCCTGCGTTTCCACGAAATAGAAACGCACTTTTTACGATGCCAATCTTTTGTTTTCATCATCCTATGCCATAAAAAGCACTAAAAGAATTCAACCGCCCAAGAAAGTAACGGAAACCTGATGAAACAGTCAAGTACGTCTAGAGATAGAGTACTGCTGCCATATATGAGAGCACTCTTTTCTAGGTTGAAAGTTTAGAAAATCGACTTCGATGTGTAGTGCGGGGATAATCTTTACTTTTCCTTACAGTCTGTTAATCACAGAAGAGACGTTGCTAGTCTTTCTCTACTTTATCGCTATTTTCATGTTCAGTGCTTGACTGAGCTCTAATCTCTGATCCCCCCTTCAAAGATTCACAGCGAAAAATCTATTTCCTACTGCAACTATTAAGAACGTTCTATTTTTCAAAATCCAGACGGAGTTTCCATGAACATACTTTATTTCCAAGAACATCTAATATGTGGAACACATTGTCGCGGTATTGCTTCCCTGCAGAATAAAACATGGTCGCCTTCAATTACATTGCTAACACAACTAACAATCTCATTAACTCTTATTTTTGAGTAGTATTTGACTTTGATAAGTGGTGACTCATTAGTATAAAAATTTACCGTAAAAGAGTTGATATGTCATCGAAAAGAGAAACTAAACCATTTTCTTGGAAACTGCTCATGTTTCTTACGACAGTTAAAACAACACCCGGACACAATTCGTATGAATCAGCAAGTTACAACTTTTTACATTCGTGATTCTCTTTTCGGAACTTTGGTGTAATTATATAGAATTGTAGAAATGTCCTGTCTGTAAGGAATGAGGAAGAGTCGTCAATTCATTGATATCCATCATCTTGCCATGCTGGGTATGAAGAAAAACAGGTTACCATAGTTTGTTTATGAGGAAAATCAATTACATCCATAGTTTCATCAACACAACAGACATGACCGGGAAAGAGTTATATAGACAAGAATACAAAAATATGCTAAGTCAGTAGATATGCATTTACTATAAAGGTGAGTTTGAGTCTTGGTCTTTCATCTCGCTTAGCCTAAGTCGTGGCTAATGGCGAAACAGGAATATAATGTCTTGTTAACTTGATGTTAAAAAAATTAATAGTGAAAAGGTGTGGGAAAAGGTGTAGCGGAAGTTCCTCCCATGCAAAAGCCTTCTGACCGAACAGCGTAACAATTATAACGCCAGTGAGAACATGCTAGCGCAAAAGAAAATAGATCGTAATTATATAACTGCTATAGAATAAAATACTTACTAAAAGATCTAGTGAAAGTTGTGCTTCAGACCCGAGAGGACGTGAATACTGCACGCCGAGTTAAAAGTCCGCGCCGATATCAATTTAACAACCGCCACCTTCCTTAAGAAAATTGAACTCAAGGCTTCTTTCCAATATTTGTAGCATCTTTAATTCAGGCTAATGTTCTCAGACTCCAGATTATCGGGTGTATCAGAAAGTTGATCGGAGGGTTTAAACCTTTGGCGATCTTTTTTCATACCGAATTCAGCAACTCTAACAGGTAGGGAAATAAGTGCTAATTTCGAAAATGTATTCATGTTTATTATGAACTAGAAAATAAGGACAAAGAAAAAATTTACAGTATTCGAACAAATAAATTAAACATAGGTAAGGGAGGCAACATTTTTATATAAGAATAAGATTTACATCGCATTCATTAAAATTATATTCATCATAATAGTGGTGTATTACGATAAGCGACCACAATTTAAAGGGTTATATACTATACCACTCGTGCCACTATGAGGGTCATCATTTATTGTGTTATATTGGGCAAGTAGACCAACTAGCATATACAATTGTTAGTTGACAATAACAGAAAATGAACGTTCAGCCTGGGTCAAAATGATGAACTCGAGGTTAGGATATGGCGGCACATTACTTAAAGAAAAGGTGTGATAGAGAAGAAAATGCGTTTACAAGCACGCCATGCGTGAAGATGCAAAATTGAGAAAGGCTGACAAAGCAATGATTATCGATCTCGGTTCGATCTCACCACTCCACACCACGGACTAATGATTTCAAACGTAGATCAAGTTGAATGAACCTCTTCTGTCTTCCATTAAGTTTTGGTCGACTTAGTTATTTTGAAAGTATAAATAAAGAGCTTTCATTTCAGGACAGCAAGCAGTTAGGAAGGATAACTCAGTGGCGCGTAGAAGCAGATCAAGCAGCAACTAGGGTATGAATACAATTCGTTTCTGTATATCGGTACTAAGATATAAGCAAGCAAAATAAGATCCACCGTAGTACATTAAACCTCCAGGGGTGCAGTGGTTCGACTACTACACAACCCGTTGCTCTTCATCGTGCTCTGTTTTAATAGACTACGTCATCAAGTTGTTATGTCATCATTTGTGACGTCATCAGTTTTGACGTCACTTTTTAATGACGCTATTCGTTATAACTTCGTTAATTGTGAACGGGGAAACACATAAAATACAATCTAACACGCTCTACAGTTTTAGTAGTATTTAGATAGATTATACTAGAGTAAGAAATAACGAATAAAATGTTATATTTTATAGACACATCAATATAGAATTGGAAAAATGAGTTATGTTTTATATTATTCCTTCATTAATGCATTTCTCTTTACACAATAAAGTGATAACATCATACTGAGCAATATTATTTGTCTAATCTATATATATATATATATATATATATATATATATATATATATATATATATATATATATATATATATATACACGTTTATTTATGTATATATATATATATATATATATATATATATATATTTATATATATATATATATATATATAATAAACATAGTTTGAGTATCCGATAATTGTTTCAGAACCTCTTCGGCTCCTCCTCGGGGATATACTGATGAGCAAAGATTAGATCCGCCAATACACAATCATAAAAAAGAAAAGACAAAAATCAAACAGACAAATTACATTAAAAATTTTTCAGACGAGAAACCCTTTGCGTAAGATGACATCTTGACACCTACCTATCGACGTTTAAGAAAGTCGGTCAGATCAAACTATAGGCAGGACTGGCTAGAATCGGCCCGTCTCCCCTTTCTTAACTACATGCGCACACACCCAGACATACGCACACTCACACATACACACAACCACGCTTATACATACACTCACATACATATATACACACCTATATACATATACAAATAAAAACGTATATATACTTATTAAAGTTGTGTAATGTCTTAAGTGATTTTAACTTGTTTATGTTATCTTTTTTTATTATTAATCATGATCTTTATAAGCTGCCAAATAGAGTGTTATATACATTAAGACAATCATTATTGATTAATCAATTAAACATCTTAATAAATATCAATCCTATTTACCAACGACCTAAGTTGATCAAACAATAATAGTATTCCACTAATTAATTGAGAATTAGAAACCAAGTTTTTAATATCGACTAGTTATTATTTTTATCTAGTTCTTTATGATAATCTACTTAATACTTTATTATTAGTAATGATTTTGCGTTATGTTATAAAGGAATTGCATATTTTATTTTATTTTATTTTTGATTAATCATATACTCTCTTTGAAGTGATCTTAAATTATGTGTCCATCTATATTTATTTAGCCTAACGGACGTTTAATTGGTATTAATTTAAGTTCACTACTTTTATCATTATGTTCACTCTTCAACAAATCCTTTCTTTCAATGTAAAGTCTAAACCTTGTAACTTATTAATTTATAAATCTCCTGGTTACTAATATCCCATCATTCGGAGTTATACCAATACGACCAGTTACACAATATATTATGTATGATAATTACATACTAAAATAATCTGGAAACAATATCCATAATCCTAACATTAATATATATACATGTCCAAAATTTAAATTAATAGTGGTTTTCATTAACCTATGTTTGTTTTAATTTAACTTAAAACAAATAAAGGATAAAAAAATAAAAGATATATATTATTGTTATTAATTACATATTTAAGATCTCTACATCAAGTTATCCTATTAACTAGTTAGTTGACCAAATCCTACCTTACATTGTTAATTATGATACATTAATTACGCGATCCTATATAATTTGTAGTAATGTAATGTTATGTTTAAAGAGATAGTGATTTTAATGTTTATTCTTTATTTTTTCAATGTTTTAAAGTTATGTTTACATCGTTCTTACAATACTTATCTAAGGTGAACCTTTTGAAGTGTCTGCAATTGTAACCTACCTCGCCCCTCTGGTTTAGTAAAGCATTTTTATTAGGCAACAGAATTATAGCCAGTTTTTCATTTAAACACAGAGAACATATGTTAACAATTTACAAACATCTACAAACTCATAACTGCCCTCCCTCTTATTTATGACAAATTCTAGTTAATAACACTAAAATAATACATTCCTAAACCAATTTTTTAAAAATACTGGAAATTATCTACATAAAAACACAACAACCTACGATTAATAGCATCACTTATGATTTGATTCTGTGGTTCCACTGCGACGCTACTTAATTTAAATTGTCAACGTCTTTCCAATGCGACAACGTTGTCACTGCCGTCCTTTTAAAAAATATCTTCTTTCTCCAATTTTTTGTTCATTTGCTTTTAGCAACTTAGGAGGATTCGATGAAAAATCGAAAACGTTCGTGACACTTATGTGGCTTTTTTTATCTTAATACAAAAAGCACCATAAGAAAAATTTGAAAGATAAAACAACGTATAATTAAACAGAAGAATTCTGTTATTTTTAACAAGGTTTCACACACACACACACACACACACACACACACACACACACACATATATATATATATATATATATATATATATGTATAAGTGTGTGTGTATGTATGTCTGTGTCTGTGTCTGTCGTGCATAGACAGCTGTTTCGCCATAAAACCGCTCTTCAGCCGAGCGAGCACCCCAAGCTAAAGTTTAAACTCGACTGTTCTGTATGTGGTCATGACCTATTTTCTACCTTAGCTACAAAGTAAGGCATTTATAATAATCATATATGTTTACATTTGCATCATCGACTGCTGCAAGTGCTCTATTTTCTCGAAGAGCTATACCATTTTTGTTAGGATTAAGAAAGATAACTTTTCGATCCCTATCTTACTCGCTAATTGCCTTAAATAGCAAGTAGAAAGAATAGCCATGCTTTCTCTGATGACGCGACTGTTATAAATTTCGGAAAAATAAATACATATACAGATGCACAACGGCTGTTGTTATAGTAGATGTGGCTGTACACGTATCTCTATTTTGTTAATCACAATTTGATTGGTTAGAAATGCAGCAATGGATATAGACGCGTACAAAACTGTGAAAACTCAACAACAACCCAAACACGATATAAACATACGAAGGAATGCTTAAATAAATGACATTATGTGAATCCGGTAAAAAACGTTATCAATTTTGTATGCTAAGTCTTCACTCAAATGACCCTTCGAGAACTCCGGAAGTCAAGTATTCACTATCAGTGTTGACCTTTTAAGTTTCCGTTACAAGACAATTTATTTAAAAAAAATTTTTTTTTTTTAAGAACAACTTTAGAAAAGGACAGAAAATCACAGTAAAGCAACGCATATATACAGTGTCGTTGACCAGATTTACTTTCTTTTTATTTTACGGCATAATTCATTCGATTTTTGTAGAGTGTTCTTCGAACGTATGAAAGAAACGAGTTTAACAAATATGTGATTTAACATCATTCGAACTTCACTCTTTTCTAAAAGTTATCAAAAGATCTATTTTCAAATTAACTTCTCAGAATAAATATTTATAATTTAAACAATTTATAATTAGTTCATTCCATTATTTTTACAAATATTCAACATATCTACTTTAAAATGTTATCTAAAGACCACACAAGAGATAACTATAGGTTAAAGATCATACAAGGGTTATAGTCATTATAATTTTAGAATTAAATCAAGGGAGACAATAGAAAACCCCATTAAAATATTACCTGGGAAAGAATTCGACTTTCGTTCCAACGATAATGTTAACAATAAGAATGCAAACAGCAAATACGAAAATATCAACCAGAAATTAACGAATTCGAACCAATCGAACATATTCTAATGAATATAATAAACACTTTAGAATTGAGGAAAATAAAACAAATTAAAGAAAACATATAACATTTATGAAAACTCGCAAAAATATTGGCATGGGCACATGCATCTTGAAAGACTTACAAACTCAATAAAATTGTATTACAATGTATAACAACGTGATAAACAAGGAAGTCACGAAATTCTATAAAAAAAAACAATGAAAAAGAATCAGCTACAAATAGAGAGGCAACATTAATGGCATCCGTACTAAAATCAGATAACTAAGTGCATAGGAGAGTCACAACCGTTTTATCTGTTAGAAAACCACAGTGTAAACTCTGTACATAAACCGTCTTGCTTATAATTAACAAGAAGATCGAAGCTAACAAATAATTTAGAAAACAAAAATAAAAATAAATAATTCAAATAGGTTTTGAAGTTGAATCAATTAAAAACATCAATGCTACAATGAAATGGTTTAACAATAAAGGAAATTCACATTTACACAATTCAATATAAAGGGCGTTTACCATTGTATCAAATAATGCATCTTAGATAACGCACTATAAACTATATATTCATATCATAAAATATTGCAGGAAACCCATACTGGTCTTTATCAATATCATAAGGATTATAAAGTTAAAACCAACCGAAAACTTTGATGTCCTAGTGAAGTGCCACAATCGTTCATGGGTTTAAAAGAATATATATAATTAATAGCATGTAATCTATAATCAACGAGGAAAATATTAATATTTACGAGGCTGATTGCAATAACTTAAATAAATATATTATATATATTTCTAAAAAATCTTACCATCCACCCCCAGGTTTCAAACAATTCCCTAGATCAATATGTCTTACACAAGCTATTAATTCCAGAAATATGAATAAATTAAACCAACATAAAACAGTACATGAAACAGTTTTTACTAATAGCGGATATAATGACAAATTTACATTTAATAATAGAAACAAAAATAATAGATAACAAAATGATTATGATTTACTGTTGGACACTATGGGAGCGCAACTGTCGTGTTTGATGGTTATGAAGTTTGACCAAGTATGTACTCACCAGCGGCGAAGTCGAAAACTGAATGCAGGAAAGGTGAACATTACCGAGTTAACAAAATTTGCTGGGAAAAAGGAGGACTTCTTGTCTAATGTAGCAAACAAGCAGTTTCTGATCCAGACGATCATCGAACGAATGCGGCAGAAAGGTTGTGACGTTATTCAAGCGGAAGGAGATGCAAAGGCAGCCATCAATATGTCTACTTTCAAATCAACCACCCTAATTGGAGAAGACACACACCTTCTCCTGCTGTTCCGTCCATATGCTTATAAATGTATTTTATTTTTGCTCTGACAAGGCGAAATCCTACATCTACAATATTAAAGTTCTCAAGCAGGTGTTTGTGAAGCAGTTTGTAATGATCTGTAGTTCCTGCATGCCTTTACGGGATGCGATTCCGTGTCCAGAGTATTCGGAATAGGAAAGACGGGTACCAACAAATTATCAAGAGAGAAAAGACAATGAAAGACTGTTCAAAAGCATTTTACTTTACCAAAGAAAAGCCAATATGTTGTGGAAACCAATGGTTGTAAGGCAGTGGTAGTTTTGTTCAATGTAGATAGAGAAAGACTCCCTGGCATCTATTGGATACAATATGCTCTGCAAGAAGAGGCGAGAGTTAAGACGTTCGTCACGCCAAATCGACTCCCACCAACGTCCTCTGTCTCTAAATTTAATTCTTTGTAGACTTACTACCAGGTCATGGAGTGGATGGGATGTAGTGATGAAATGGGACCATCTGAGTGGGGGTGTAACGTGAAAGGGAGCAAACTTGTTCCAATGATGACAGACAAAAGCCCTGCTCCAGATGCACTGATTCAGATAATTTATTGCAACTGTTCGGAAGGATACAATAACCTAAGGTGTAACTGCAGGAGGCAAGAATGTACAAGTGCATGATGGCATTGCTAAGATGGAAAGTGTGACAATAAAAAAGTAATCCAGTGGAAAAGAATGATGAGGAGTTAAAAGTTTTGAAAAATTACTGTGATGTAAGTGAATCAGGGTGGATACAACATGGGTAATGGGTGTGGGAACCCATTGATATTGTATAAGGGTGTATTTGGCATCACTGGTACCCTTTCATATGAAAGATTGACCCTGAAAACTTGGGTAAAAATATGAAATGTATTGATTTATCATGAAAATTGACCCAGTTAGTGCTTCACATGTAAATGGAAAATGCCTTGTAAACCAACAAAAGTCATATTCGACATTCGAAACTTTCCCATACGGCAATCTTGTCCAACTTTTAGTATGTTGTTCGCCAGACCCAACCTAAGAAGAAGACACCAAAAAAACAAATTGTTACGACTTTTGGGGTTAATCAGTATCTTGACCCGTCTAAATAGTGTTTTACTTTTTGATAGGAATGGGACGTTCAAAATCACTAACTGAGGGAAAAAATAAATTATAATAACAGAAACAGCTAAAGGGGCCTCCTTTGGTGTAATTGCCCGAAAAATAAGTCATCATGTGAATATTGTAAAAAGTTTTCTGAAGGACCCTTCCCCAAGGACGAAACGATCAGGTGCTGGAATATCCAAGACTCCCACCAACAGAAAGTTGAGACAAATTGGTCGATAGCTTCGTAGAAAATCTGGGGAATCAGGTAAATTAATCCCCACAGCAGCTGAGTGTCCTGACATACCAAAATAAACAAGAAATGCAATTCTTCAAACAATGGCTTATGTGAAAGTTACACTTGGAAACCCTCTTATTACACCAATACACAATAATTTCAGAATTAAATTCACACAGATATATATGAAGATGGATATGAGTATGGTTCTTTACACTGATTAGACCCGGGCAACCTTTGATGGACCTGGTGGCTGGGCAAAAGGAGGAGTTGATTCAGGAGATGCGAGTTGATCTTTTTAGAGTACCCGAAGAAGTAACAATTACGTATGCTGCCTTTTGCAACATCTTGAGAAAATCTCTGGTACCATGGCTAGATGCTCTATTAAGAAACTTTGTGTTAGGCACGGCAATGCTCTTTCTCGCCCTGACCATGCTACTCAATCCTTATTAGCATCTTTGGGCATCAAATTTACAAAGTTCATGATTTGGCCTCTATGCTGCCCAGATTTAAAACCTAATAGAAAACTTTTGTTCTTTATTAAACGAGAAGTTTATGCCGATGGACATTAATTTTCGTCAGAAAACGGACTAATTGGAAGCCATTAATACTGCAGCAATGGCAGTGCCACATCCATTATTAAAAATTTGACTGATTCAGTCAATATAAGCCCTAAGGGTCGAGGAAGGTTATGTGGGAAAATTAGGTATTTTTTGATTCTATGTTGATTATATGAATTAATTATTAAATATAATCATCAGTTATCTTTATTTTATTTATTTATTCCTAATTTTCACTAAAAAACGTTAATTTTGGTCGTTTTAATTGAAAAGCTATAACATTTGTCGGTAAACATTCAGTGATTTCAACATATATTTTATTTTGTCAAGACTCGCTATCACTTGATACTTATTATCTTAGCAATACTTTTATAACGGAGTGCTAGATTACCTGTGAAAAAAAACTTCTGAAATGAAGTCATGAAAAATTGAGAAAAAAATATTATCGCTGGTCACAGTGTATCAATGAAGATAACATAAATTAAAGAAGTCTGTGCGGATGGCCGGTTCGAATGCTAACACCACGATGTCATAGCAAAAAAATATATATTCTTACAATTTACACGGGAAAAGTCACTTGCTCTTGGCATAGGGCTTTTTTACACTTGCATGTAGAGATAGAGCTACTTTTTTTTAGAACGTCACTGTCCATGTTGTCAGATATGCGTCTTAGCAGGTCTTAGATGTGAATTCGTATTATAAAGGAATGCTTAAAGTACTTTCTGTTCTCTCCCACCACCACCACCACCACCACTACCAGCACCACCACCACTGAGGCCGATGCAAGGCGTCGTTATGTCTACGGTCGTCTAGCTGACAAGAAGCGACTTGCTTGCTTTCCTGACAAGGTCATGGCGGTGAGCAAATAAGGGGCTCAGCTTTCATGAAACATTTATTGTCATTAAGACGGAAGCTTGCTTCCGACGGCCATTTGTTTTTCAGACTATTGTAAAACGCTGATGGTCCGAGGTAAAATAATTAAATCTACCGAGGGTGTTTACGCACGCTCATACAAAGACGAGTCTGGTACATATTTGGCAATATTAGAGCATATGTTCTTTTTGTTGCTTTGTTTTACGGCATATCAACCATTTCGGTTTATTTAATACCAAATTCGGTAATTTCGGTAATGGTTTTATGTTTCAAGTTCTTAATATCGTTAAACATCTATTATGTTTGTATTAACTAATACTTTTATGTCAAATTGGGATCACGCTATCAGATAAAATTCTATGTGATACAGAGGACAGGTGCCATTTACAACAAGGGTGTTTTGTGACTAAAATGAGTCTGCAAAATATAAAAATGAAAAAATTACCATCGCTAGATACGTGCATTGCGTGCACATACCCCCGGCCTAATTGTTTGAGTTATGTTTAAACATGCGTCGTATTAAGGTAATGGTTTGCCTCAGGTTGGATTAGAGTTAGTGTTAAGCTGTATAAAATGCAGCATAAACGCCACTGTAGAACACATCGTGGAATGGTGGGCAGCTATCAGTGTAAGTTTATATGAGGCAGAAATATCAGGGAAACAATTTTTAAAGAAAATCTACAAACATATAAATTGATCTAACTCTCTGGAATAAGTATCAAACGTGTTTTATTTTACTACAATCCGCATTAAGTCTGTTTTTTTCTGGAGGGGAAGTATTTTTAGCGAGGTTCGTTAAAAAACGAGTCTTACTATTTTGGGTCAGAGTGAATCTAGGATTAATTACACTTAAGGGATAACTTCACACCCCAGAAAACTCCCAACGCGAAGTTTCACTGATGTAGTTCATGTTCTACTACGGACAGTTAGTGAGATACATTTTATAGAAAACACTCCGCCCATAATTGGATAGAGGCCAGTTTTTAGATAATAGAGATAATATATCCTAATTCCCGCATTGCAAAAGAAAAAACGAATTTTTGTTTTTAGAAAAGACCCCTCCCACAAACAAACTCTGACAAAATGCGGATTCTAGTAAAATAAAAAAAGTTTTTATTACTAGCTGTAGAGAATAGAATTCATTCAGGGCATTGAGTGTTTACATAAAAAAGATATTTTCGCTTATAGTTCTGTATGTACAAATAGTTGTCCACCATTCTGCGATGTGTTTAACAGTGGCGTTTATATTGTATTGCCTAAACCTATTCGTAACCCCACGCATATCTAGACAAGACTTACAACAGCAGAGTAAAGGTGTGTGTGTGTGCGCACTGTTCATAACTGACAAGACTTAAAAAAATATTATTTGCAAAACTTATTTTTTAATTAGGAGCGAAGCTTTTCTACAAAACATCCCTCAAAATGAGAGCATTTTAAGGTCAAGTGACGCAATATTCGTGCGACCGTGAAGAAACATGAAAAGACAGATAAACATTGAACTCTTTCGTTCGTTTAAATTCTGCTGTAAACCAACGAACATAGACTTTACGGATTTAATAAGAAATGAATCAGTTTATGTCCATAATTCGAAGTTCCAGTGATTCTATATACAAGATGTCCGCTACTGGAATCTAGTTTAGCACAATGTTGCAGGGGTTTAGCACTTTCTTCGGCGCATGCACATATATAACACCATTCAAATGTTAAAGCCATTCGAAAGTTGGCCCAAGAAGAGTTTGTAATTCGTTTAAGCAAGAGGTGTTTGCAAAAGACTTGCACAATGTTGAATCACTTCACATCCACTATAGATAAAAGATAACATTTGAAAAAGAACACGCATCAAGTTAGATCATCAGGTAGGGCATTTTTTGCCATTAAAGGGGATCTACGATCTCCGAGTGATCTTGTTTCTATATAAGCTGGCATTGTAAGTAGTAGCTAATTGAACATTAAATCTTGCTCCTTTAACTCTCTCTCTCTCTCTCTCTCTCTCTCTCTCTCTCTCTCTCTCTCTCTCTCTCTCTAATTCTCTGACTCTCTCTTTCTCTCTATTTCTCTCTCGGTCTCTTTATCTCTGTCGCACGCGCTATCGTTTTGGGCTGAGAAGTAGACGTAAAGGTGCGCTGGTGCATACTAGAACCGTAGGCTATTTTCGTTCATTCTGCGTGACTTTAAAATTCGTTGAGATCATTAGTGATTTCCGCCTCCACCCACTAGACATGCTTTCTTTTACAAAAATGAAGCCTTTCTCCATCATTCTATTTCATATGAAAAACGGAACAATAGTTTAGTTCATGTCGTGACATTCCATAAAAAACAATTTAAAACTTAGCAAAATGACAAAACAAAAAAATAGCAAAGGAAAAGGAAAAAAAAATAACATATTCACAAAACAAATGAACCGCTACATTTTATTCTTCCCTTTTTAAAAAATGATTATTAAAAAATCTCAAAGTAACAGCGGAAACTGTAAGATTGCGCCCATTGTTACTTTGCGCTTGTGGCGATTACACCGACACCGCCACGACTGAAAATAGACCTGATACCTTATAACATCACTTAAGTTGACAAAAAGGAGTGGGCCTGACTGGTAAACGATACAGCAAGTGAGGTTCAAGTGGCTTAATGTATTGTATTTATTGTAAATATATGCAGTTAAGCACAGGGTCGGTAAATCTAGAGGAAGATGGAGTCCGTTGTTTTTTCGCCGATTATGTGGCTAGGAGCAAAGTGTAGTATCTGTTCTGACACTACATTTAATCTTTCTGTCCTCGATCAGTGAAGACGGAGACAATTTTATTTTTGCCCCAATCCAGAGTACCTCTTTAGGGAAGCTGCATTTTCTCCACATTAAAAGCCGACCTTGTGTCTAACAACTAAATAAGTACTCTTCCTACTTTATTCTTAAGTAGATGTATTTTAGACATCTTTTGATAAAGAGTCTTAACACTAAGGGGAAAATGAATTCTGCTAAAAAAGAAATAGCTGCGCCAGTCCTGCTCAATTAGCTCGCTAGCCATTGAGCTTCTTTTGTGAGAACTTTCTAGGCAAGCCTTGAGTTAGAGTTAGGGTCACGTTTTCCGTGTTAAGTTCAATGAAACCTTAATTTTACGCCGTCGGGTTATTGTTAGTGTTATGGTTAGAATACATGTCTTCCCGTTAAGACCAATGAAACCCCCCTCACACGCCGGACAGAAAACTTAATAAACGTCACTGTGAATCGCATCGCGGAATGGTAAACAACTATCTGTGTGTGTTTATGTGGAGGCAGAACTATAAAAGTAAGGATATTTTTATGAAAATACTTAATGATATGAATGAATCATTCAAAAGATTAAGATGTATGCTGATGATACCACTCTCTATTCTGGTGTTGTTTCTCGACCATCTCCCTGTGACTAGTTGAAATATGCAGCTGATCTACAAGTTGACCTGGGTTCGGGTGTGGATAGGGTATTAAATGGCTTGTTTCGTTTTATCCTGTTAAGTCTCAGCTCGTGTCATTCAATCGAAGGCGTGCTCCTGTTCTTGCTGGGCTCAGTTATTTCTATAAACACTATTATGGCATGTGTTCTTTAGAATTTTCTGATCTATTCCCTGCTTCCTTTTTTCTAGTTAGTTTGACTCGTTGCACTAGTGGTTTTCATCAATTCCCTGTTTTGATACCTCATTGTAATACTGCTTCCTATTCTAGTAGCTTCTTTCTAAGAACTACAGGCTAGTTGAACTCTCTTCATGCTGACTGTTTTCCTCCTACTTATAGCCTTGGTCTTTTCAAGACTAAGGCAAATATGGCTTTCCTGCCTTTGCGATAATCATTTTTCGTTCTTGATATCTCTTTACATCTAGTGGTGTTATGACTTGTCTGGATAAATTTTCATTAAAAAAAATGACATCCTCTTTAGTAAGTAATGAAATTAATTTCTTACTATAACTCATATTTTCTCGTTTTTTTTTGGGGGGGGGGATATAGAGGTATTTTACAGAATACTATCCAAAATGTTTAAAATATCAATCACACCCATACTTGCAATCACAAAATATGATTTTCTTCTTTATTCTCCGAAATACTACTTATTACTCAGCAAATGTTCGTATTATTAAAAACTAGTAGCGCTACCCAGCGTCACCCGGGTTACTAATTTCCATAACTTGCGTAGATTGCAGGATAAAAATAAAAGTAAAACCAAAAAATATGTTTAATTTCGTAAATTGAAATGTCTGAGTTTATTTTGGAGTACAATCTGGGTAAAAAATAATCATGGCCCTGATGTTGTTCGAACTCGCAACCTCTGTCTCTTATCACGGCGCGCTATATACATATTTTTTTTATTGTTCACGGCAGTTTTTCCGATTTTGAGCATAATTAAAAATTGGTCTAAACTGCTCTTTTCATCAACTACCGTGGATTTCTATGTAAAAAGCAGCATACATGGACATATATATATATATATACATATATATATATATATATATATATATATATACATAGATATATAGTCTTGGGAGATTTCGAACCGCTAAAACTATATGAAAAAAAAAACAATAAAACACACTTTCAGTCCTAAGTCTTTTGTTGGAAAACTTCTTTGCTGGTAAGTAAATTAACTTTTTACAATCATTATATTAGTTTGCTTCCAAGAATTTACGCTAGTCTTAACATTATTTTAGGGGTCATCAGTTGTTTACCCTGAAAAACTGTTTCGGGTATTTAAAAACAAAAAAAGTATTTTATCTTATGACTTCCCAGCAAAGTTGATCAGACGCAACTTCCCTTACGATATATATATATATATGTGAAAAATGACAAACGGAAAACAGGTTAAAGTGCAGGAGAAAAACAAAAACAAAAGAGTTGACCGGTTTCGTTCGTGTTAGCGAACGTCATCAGAAAAAGTGAAGATTTGGAAATAATTTTGTTTTGAAGGGCACACACATGGGAGATGGAAAAGATGATCCGATTGGACCATATGAGAATACTTTTAGTGGCATTGAAATATGACAAGTGGGTGACACATTCTTCGTTATTTCTTATTTTACTTTTTATATTATTATTTATTTTCTTTTTCACTGTCACACCTATTGAGCTAGTATAGGGGAGGCGGTAGGCGGAGGGGTAAAAGCGATAAGAGGGAAGAAGACAGAGGAACTAGCTAGGATAAACAACCATAGGAGTGGGCATGAAATTGATACACCGAACGCGAGCACACCAAAATTAATCGGAATATATCAGAAATAGGTATGCTAATTTGTCTCATGTTAAGTTTTATAAAGCAATAAAAATCTTAAATGGACAGTCTAGAAAAATCTATTTTACAGTAAAACCAATGTAAATGATATCTTATTATAAGAAAAATGGGTTTTTATTAAATGTAAGATGATATGAAATACATCTAAGAAAAATCTATTCATGGTTAAATTTGAAGGATATGTATTAAAAGATCTGATTAGCTATGAGACTTGCTATTATCTCAACAATTTTTTTCATATATATATAGATATTTAATCAGGGTCGCAGTTGATTGAACATTAAAATAATAAACATTTGTTTTTTTCTTATTGTGGAAAATAGTACAAAAAATGAAACTGTTAATAAGGGATACTAGTTTACACATTGAATATACTTGTAATTGGTTAATTGATGTTTTTAGATATTTGCCTTGAATGTTATCATGTTTTGCGAGTTTACCACAGATTATTTTGAAAATAAATTTGAACAATTTACACATATTTTATAAAAGTAAACATATTTCTTTAAATTCTTATATTGAAAAAACCTTAATCATTACTTAAATTAGATTTTGATGCCAAAGAATAAAAATTTGACCTGGACCTAATTATTAACAATGTGAATATTCTGAATGATTTCTTAATATTTCATAGCGTAAACAGTATTACTAATTAAGCATGTAGGCGTTTCGAGTAGTCTCATACGAATGTATTGTATTATTCTTTGATAATATCTTTCCATTATTAAGTTCCTTTAATTCATGCAGGTTATACATGTTATGCATGTTACTTCTTTGAATTCTCAGTTACAACCATTCCACATAAATGTTAATCGGGTGGAGATCTGGATATTAACATGACCATCCTAGAACGTCTTATCTGTCTGAACTTAACATTCATTCTCTAAGCTTTGAAGTGTGTTTAGGATCGTTGTCTTGTTGACAGACCCAACTTAGTTTCAAGCCCAGCGAATGGTCGCCCTGACCTAAATCTATTTCCAAAATATCCCTATAATTTGCTCCATTCTATTATTTCAATGTACCTTACACTGTGGGTACTAAAGCAACCTTTGACCATAATTAATACGCTTCAAAATTGTATTGTTCGGATAGAATTCTTCGGTGAATATTCGGTAACCTTTTTTCTCCGGACCGTTGCAACAATATTTCTGCCCAAATGTTGAATTTTTGTTTTCTCTGACTGCAGTACATTTTCTAATATGCTGCAAGTTTAATAAGAAGTCCACCTTCTTAGGATTTACCTTCTCTATGAGAAGGTCTTACTTTAATGATAATCGACCGAGGCGCCTTTACCGAGGAATGCCGATAAGTCTGTTAAGGCCGTTTTGTATGTCAGAGTGCGCTTATCCCAGTTCGCTGGCTTTTTAAAACCACACCTTACCTTGTGTAAAATCTCCTAGAGAAGAAGTAAATAAAATGCATACTTACGTATATGAACATATATATTATTACACACGCATGTATATAATACACACACACACACATATATATATATATGTATATGTATAGATATAGACATCTATCTATATACATATATATATGCACATATAAATTCATGTATATATACATACACACATATTAGCAGTATATGTTTATGAACACATATATACGTACATATAACTAAAACACACACCCATACAACACATACTTACACACACGTATATACGTATAATATATATATATATATATATATATATATATATATATACACACTTAGACACACGCATATATATATATATATATATATATATATATATATATATATATATATATATATATATATATACAGAGAGAAAGAGAGAGATTAGTCTGTGTCTCGCCGAGTGTATCCACTTCGTGTAAGCGTCCGTAGCGTAAATTAAGCCTCTCATTTAGTCCCCAATCCGACTCGCAATGCAAACACATGTACGGTTCCCGGGCGCAAAAGTCGTAAAAAGCGATCAAAGGCCGGTGGGGATTTCAAGCCACTTTGAACTTAATCATTGACCACTTTTGCTTATACCCAGGGCGGCCATAAACGAAAGAAATAAAATGAAAAAATATAAATAAATAAACTAAATGACGACATCAAAAGGACGACCGCTTTTGGAAAACGCTGGAATGTCGGCCATGAGTCGGAAGAAAAATACGGGCGGGAGGAGGATTAAAAAAAATAGAAAAGGTTGCTTGTTTGGGTGTTAGCGAAATTCCATACCAACCAACCGACATAGGCATGCAGAAAATGAGAGAGAGAGAGAAATAGCTGAAGAAAAAACAAAAATGTAGCAAGACAGACAGAAGGTTAGAAAATAATAAGCGATATCTTCTTTTTTTATTTTCAAGGTCAACTTTTCACTGTTAATCTTTGTTTGATGTCGTCTACGTTCGCCGTTCTCAATTGGGTCCTTTGCTTAACACTGTACTTATATTTGTACTGTAAACTTACCAGAAGTGGAGGGTGATATCTATGTGGCTCACCTCTCCAGGAGTCCAGGTTTAGCACTCTTTTTAGCTATTTCTTAGCGAGGACAGGTAACCTGGATATGCTCATACATGAATAAAGGGACGACAACAATTTCATGTTATGCTATTTATTAACTGAATTACGGTTCACTTGCTGTTAGTGGATACTACCCACGGGTCTATAAGAGTCAGATACGTCCGAAAATGGAGTTCTGATATCACATCTGGGAAGGTACTGCACATAGCACTATGTCCTTCTTTAACAGAGTACAACATCGACTTCGTAAGCTAGTAGGGTATGTCCTCTCTCTTCCCTACGTCCCCTTTCTCACAGAAAAAAACATTGCTTGTCACCTTGTACTCTATACTTATTTCAACGGAACGTACGCGACTGGGCCACACTGGTTTTTCTTTGTAAAACATTAATGGCAAGAACTCGCCTTCCTACTACAACGGAAAATGACTTTTTTCTCCTCCATATGCCTAACGTCAGGCGAAATTTATATGGACAGAACTTGTTTGCAAGGAATTCCCGTCTGTGGAACACGTTACCGTGGGACTGCTTACCTTCAGATTACAACATAGTCGTCTTCAAATCCAAGCTCAGCAAATACTTGTTATAAACCCCCCAGTAAGTAAACAACCATAGTTTATAACAGTAATTAGTCCTCTTCTCACTGCTGACAATCATTTTGTCTCATTGACCCACATCCCCGAGTGGTACTCGGCCATTATTAGTAGTGTCTCAATAGTAAAAAAAAAATTGAACGCTTCTATCTAGCAGGGCTGTATTTTACAATATTAGCCTTCAGCGTGTGATGGCATATGTGATAATCTATCCACATCAGTTGCTAACAAGGAGTGGTAACACAGCTTCGTTTACTAAAACGTTACTGCCATCATTCACGTTACTAGCCGGGTTTGCCACCGGAAATCGAAATAAAAACAAAATGAATCAACCAGATGTTAATCTTTGCAGTATTAAACTGCAACTCTCCACGAGTCCAGGTTTAGCACTCTTTTTAGCTATTTCTTAGCGAGGACAGGTAACCTGGATATGTTCATACATGAATAAAGGGACGACAACAATTTCATTTTATGCTATTTATTAACTGAATTACGGTTCATTTGCTGTTAGTGGATACTACCCACGGGTCTATAAGAGTCAGATACGTCCGAAATTGAATTGAGTTTATTTTAGTCGTTGATGATATTACACGTTAAATTAACCGTTGCTTTCTTTTTTAGAACATTTCTAGGGCACTGAGCTCATCAATGGGGTCCTTAACACACTGGGTGTAACCCTGATTAATAATCCGATTATTCCACCTGCGTTCGCCAACAGGGAAATTATGTTGTTCGAACCAGTGTGCTTTATTAATACGCAATTATAGTCATGCGTTAAATTTACTGATGCAATCCAACGTATAGCCGTGTACAAGTACAGGTATTTTTCATTTAAATCATGGGCGGATGATATATTCTCCTACCCTGCTACAATCACCTAGAATGCATTCTTTTGTTGTTATATTAACCAGGAAAACTAGATCCTAGACCGTAGGCAGCTATCATATATTTTCCAATATTATATTAACATTTTCGGGAGTTATTATGTACCTGCCTCCCCACAGGGCTTATTATGAGGTGTAGACATGACTGGACCCTATATAAAAGTCAATGCCTAAAAAGTTTAGAACTTTATATATCTCTAATATATAGAAATATGACAGCCGGATTTCCCATCTAAGACATAAATAGCATTGTATTTGACACATCGATATTTGATTTTGCCTAAGTGTTTTCTGTTGTTGAAAGTTGGTTCATGTTGTTAGGAACAATACATTTCCATTCGATGTAATTTCTTTGCAAATAAAATTTATCGTATTCAGAATATGTTTCGCAAGGAAGCTATCTGTATTTTGAGCAGCAAGTGTAAATTACAGATGACAGCCATTGTTGCTATCAGCAGCACATTTCGCTATTACAATCTGTCGTTTACTTATTACTACTAAATTACTTTTTAGAACATTGTATTTTTCCAATATAATCTGACATTATAATAAATAGGGAATATCTGAAAACGTTAACCTTTTAATTGCGAATAAGATCACATTGTAGGTTCTCCTTAAATAATGTCTACCGAAAAATAACATAGTACAACACTACCTTCTTCGATTACAGAAACGAATCTTTTTTATGTGACAAACAAATAATAAATGTTTCTATTTACAATCATGGAACTAGTGTATTATAAAAATCAACCGCAATGTTTTATGGCCTGTAAAACCTCACGAGCACAAACTAAAACATACAACAGAAAATAGTTAATGAGGGTATACGAAATTATAATTTTTACGTTGAAGATCACCTGGCATAGAAGTTTTTCGAAATTCCGACCTAATTAAAGTTAGTATATGTTTTAGTCGATATCAGCAGATCATCTACCTATGCATACTTCCTCCTTTTGGAGTGGTTTGGTTTAGTGCCCATCACCTGGGGCGCCTGCATCGGGTATTGCTGCTGACACCGTCCAATTTAAATTGTGCACTCGTTCAGGGTAGCCCTATTTGAAGGCACTGGATTTAGTTAAGTAGGTTACGCAAAATATATGTTAGAGAATCAAATGATGGGTGAGGTTGTGCTGCACCTTAGATTCAAGGTTAAGGTGTTTCGACAATTTGTGAGTTCGGTGGAAAATTATTAAAATAAATATTAATGTTGTGGTATAAAAAAAAGGGATGTATAAAAATAAAAATAGTATTTCATAGCTACGTTGAGCTGATCGGAAAACGAGAGGGAGGCTAACTGATTTCGAGTAGCTTTGCTGGAGAGAACGCTGTACATAGAGAACAAAGTGTAAGAGTAAGCAATAAATGTTAATCAATGTAAAATACTTCTTTATTTCAAGTCTTAATTGTGTTGTTACATTCTGGAAAATTGCTTGAAATGAGGGGATAATCTAATGTCAAAAAGAACAAGTGCAGATGTTTCGACATTTTGATAAATGACATCTTGTTAGTTATCGAGTTTCAAATAAATCCATTCAGAGAACGTATTGGCTACGTGACACATAACCACAAGAAACGACGTTACACATAAGGATTTAAATTGACATTACATTACAAAGAGATGAAGGTAGTCTACGTCAACAGACTGATGTGGAACCACCTGAGAACAAAATAAAGAGCAACGTATATCTTTTTTGAGCCATTAAAGATGATATCAGAAAAATACATTAGTAAGTCGGAAATATTTTAACGGTCTAATAGCGTTATTTCAGCATTTTCAGCTCGTCAGAAGAATAATAAATTGAAGAAACCACGTTTGTTCGACAATTTTAATATCGATTTTTTAATATTTAATATCTTTACGTGTAAGATTTTCGTTTCTTCCTCCATGTGTGTAGCGTTAGCGAAAATTTCCTTTGGACATATTCTCTCTACAAAGGCGTCCCGTCTATGGAACACATACCGCGGGACTGCTTCCCTGCACATTACTACATAATCATCTTGAACCCATTGTCAAAAAATACTTGCTATAAATAGTACTGTAACTAATTAAACTTAGTTCATTCTATTGATCAATTTTAGTACTACCATAGATTTCTTCATCGTTAGGCTGACAATTGTTACATCCCATTAACCCTTGTCTTCGAATGGATCTTGGCCGCTATAAGTTGTTGCCCAATAGTAACAAAATAACATGTATATAAAATTGTTCAATTTACCTCGGGTAACGATTTACTTTAAGTGACCATTACTATTTAGTGTTTCCCTAGAAGCACTTATTCATTACAAATTGAACTTTTATATATAAAGATTTCCCAAATAACTTATACATCAGTGACGATATAGTCGGAATAAGCGTAAGATTTATTAAATTCAAATTTAAATAAATGACACCGAGATATGCACTCGAGAGCAAATGAATTTATGATAAATATCGAGATAAAGGCCAGAAGAAGTTGGAACAAAGTGAAAAACTGTACGGAGAAAACGAGTTAAAAAGCCTAAGTGTTTTAGAATGTATATGTATAGTATTATTATTATTCAATATATGGTGCAATTCTATGTATAGTTTCAAAATTCCATGAGTCATTATAATTATTATTATATTTTTATTTTTCCTTAATGATAATAGTAGTATGATTTTGGCTTCCCTATCACACATCCGGAATGACAAGTGTGCTTCATGCTAGACTCGATACACTTCTCACCAATAGTGTTGTCACCGAAAAGTATTTGTTGTTTTTAGTATAAGAAATAGTGGAGCAGTCGAAATAGTAGTATTAATTGCCCACTATGAAACACCCGATATTTCAAGAGTGCTTCCTGCCAAATTTGGTGGAATCATGACAAGTAGTTCTGAAGCTTATAAGTGACAAGCAAACCGACACAGAAAAATACTCAATTATGATGTTTATGTAGGACTTGCTTCTGAGGTCGATTTACTGGGTCGAATTTTCTAGTGAACTCTTTGAAAATCCATTTTCCCATCGATTGAGTCTTATGCCAACCCGTATAAACATCGATGAATTGACTCCAACGTTTGATGTTTCCTGAATTGTAATGGGAATTGATTTTGTAATGCAAATCAATGTATTTATTGACGATCAAGCAAAGGGGTTTTTGAAACGTGTTTTTTATCACCGCCCATTTTTGCATTAGAAGGATTACAAGTCTTCGTCTGAAACTATTTCCATAATACCGTACGCTTACTACAATTTAAGCCTAGGGTCATTACCTTTGTTACCTAAACACGGAATATTCCGCAGCGGCACAATTTATACCAGTCGAGAGTAAACATGGCACATTTTGATTCTATTGCCTGGTTAAGTAAGTGGCTCGACCCTTTTGTCTGAATTACACTATCATTCGATTGTGTAGAGAGTATTGTTTCCACATATCGGCTGGCACTAAATCTACTAGTTTTTCCCTCTTCGATAGAGTGTAAAAAAATGGGGGGCTTTTTAGGAAAAGGCATCGAATAAATTTCCAGTGCTTACGTCATAAATTGCGAGTTTCACTGGAGACTTTCGAGACATGCGACCGTTAACTAACATCAGCGAACACACCTAATGTATTATTTACGTTTTTTTTGTTAGTTTTTTTTTGGGCGAAGAAGTTATCAAACTAAAGAAACTGTGTATTTTATCTTGTATTTAAGCGTATTCTGTAATGTCATTTCAGTACTTCTACACAATAAAACCGAACTCTATTTTACTCCTAAACCTAAACATAAACTAACCCTAACCTAACCCTAATCAAGCCCTGAACAAACTCTAACCTACCTAAGTTTTAGGTTTAGTTCCCCAAAAGTCGGTTTAGTCTGGGTCGTAATCGGAGCTGCTTACGTAACGACTACGTTACGACTACGTTACGACTGCAAATCTCTAGATACCTATTCCTAAAAAGCACTAAGAATGTCTACCCTAATAAGTCCTGTACTGTCTGTAGAGTCCCAGTTTGTATCGCGTCACTGCAGTGTTGCATCCCTGTGCTTGTTTTACAAAGTACTTATACGGAATGTGCTTCGAAAAACTTACTGCACTTATACTCGCTGAAGGGAAATACCCCTAACCCAATCGACTAGCAGTAAAATCACAATGTTTCACTGTAGAGGACCCTAGATGACGGAATATTTTCTACTTTGATATCGGACAGTTTGCCTTTTGAATTCTGTTCATGCTCCCTGTTTCCACGGTTGTACCAACATGCAAAAATGTAAATGCAATGTGATCAAACATCTTACTGCCATACCTCTATGTGAGGTCATAAAGGATCTTACGCGTGTCTTCCACCTGTGTTAGTAGATGACATTATCGTTTTGCGGCGTCGCCCAGTATGCACGTGGGCAGACAAACAAACTGACAATATCGACAGAGATTTAGTACTATAATATACATAGATATTGATAGATTCTTAGTTTGACTTATAAACATACATACATGATATATTTATTTTTATTCAACTAAATCCATAGTTCAATGGTTCTTTGACGGCTTAAACGACGTATTGCAAAACACTTCTATAGCAAGTTTTACTTACTTACTTGGAAGAGAGAGGTTCGCTACATGCTTGAAAAACAGATCTCCCCCAACTCGCCTACAAAATGAATCGAATACTAACCTGCTGTCATGACTACATCAATAACAGATAATATATATGAAATGGTGTGTCAAACCTTGTCGAACTGATGTAAATAACATATATTCTGGCATAACTAATATGTTCTTGTTGAATGTTAAGAATATATTCTTCAATTCCCAACCTCTGCGAAGTTTCTTTATATAAAGTATTTCGGAAATATAACCCCAAAAGGAAGGACTACAGAGCTGTCAAATCTGACGAATAACGTGGTAGCCACTTTATTTCCGTTCTATGTGAAATTAGTCTTCCATTCAATGTTTGACAAATGAGATGTCTGCCTTCAAAATAAATGCGACCATATTTAGAATTAACTCAATCTAGTACGTCTACATAGTAAAATACACCTATATGTTTTCGATACTATTAAATGAATAAATAAAACATCTATTCAAATATAAACGAATCTGGGCGTGTAGTAATGTGTCGTGGTTTTGGCAAGATATTCTAAGACATTAGTCCTAAAACTCGGTTTATATGATATTGTTAAAGACAATAATTTGGACTACGATGATTGAAATATCCATGTAACTGGTGCCCACGTCGACGTCGTTCCTCATTTTGTTTACTGCCATCTTAAATAATAAATGAGACTATCTTATTAGATAAATTGGATATCAATTAATTTTGTATTCAATTTTGAAACTGTATATATTTTATAGCCGCATTGAAGAGCTGTGATACAGCGAAACAAAATGTATATGGATGACTATATAAAGCTCTTTTTCTTGGAAAGAGCTTATTTGTAAGAATATCGCCAACTGCCATTAGCGTTAAGGCATAGCTTATTGGGAACAAATAATTCGAGCTCCCGGCACTTGACAATGTTTACATTGAGATATCACTAACATTCAGGCGCCGATGGATGAGTTTCAATTCCGACTAAAGGCACTAGTTGCAGTAAAAAGATGTGATACAGCGAAAAAGTATTATGTGGATCACTATATATATATATATATATATATATATATAGTAAGCTATGAAAATATATTTATGGCAGTTAATCTACACAGAGGCTTCTGTGTTTCATCCACGTAGGGAAGCCTGACGATTCCCAACGGGGATTAAACGCAGAGGCCTCTGTGTTGCTTAATTGCCATAAATACATTTTCATAACGTTCTACCTAGCTCTACTCACGTATTGGGCACTGTTGAAGTAAATACTGAAAATCTATACATAAAAGATTATATCTCCTTATAACATGAAATAATATATATATATATATATATATATATATATATATATATATATATATATATAAGGAATAGTAGAATACAAATGTGATGTATACCGTAAAGGTAAAACATATCATGAACATTGATGCTTTATATACGAGCATTAGCAATTTAATAAACAAGTTAAGGCTGAGAATAAACATTGTACACAATAGATTATCTATTAATTCATCAGTTGTTAATTGGTTTAAAATAAAATTATATATTTATAATGACAGTAAAAACGGTGCATTTCTGAGGGTGTCCCCGAAAAAAATCCGGTGGTGGATAGTGATTAACTAGGGCTCAAGGGGGGCCTTTAATTTTTTAGGAGGTTTTATTTATTGTTTATTTATCTGTTAGCAAGTTTTATTTATTTATTTATTAATCTGTTCTTTTGTAATGTTATTATTATACCTGAAAAACACTAAAGGGGTGGATGCATAATTTACCGTTTGGGCCTGTGAAACTAGTGTGCTTTTTTGCTGTCGTTTTTGGGAATAAAGTTATGTATCGGATTAATTGTTCGATATGGAGCTGAAAGAGGTTATTCAAATATGTTTTTTATCGACTTACCATGTATGTTTATTTTGTTTTGTTTATTGAATCGGTGTTTCGTATTTTCTGTTCTTTTTGTAATGTAATTGTTATATCTGGTCTGAAAAAAATACGAAAGGAGCGGCTATATAGCTTGTCTTTAGATTTTAATGGGAAGTGGTGTTTCGTTGATATGTCCCGTTTATAACCAGTAGTGTTGAAAAACAAAAACAAAAAAACGAAAAAAACAAAAAAGAACAAAAAATAGTTATAAACGGAATGATGGGTACTATCTGTTATTTCTGTTTGAGTGGTATAAGATTATTAATGATCTGTTAATAATATAAATATTATATTTGTGTTTATATTTAGTGTAAATTCATTAAATTCCTTATCCTGTTATTTTCCTCGTCCGTGCGCACCGGGAAATAAACTATACACATCTGCACATGCGTACATGCACACACATCTTCGCTCACATGTACGAGGGTGAAAAATTTAATTTTTTTTTTATTTTTTGTGTTTTAAATTTAATCTTTTATTTATTTTATTAATTTATTAATATTATTTTATTTTAATTAATATTATTTTATTTTATTTTATATTTTATATTTATTAATAATCTGCTCCTATACATACACACGCGCACTCGCATACATGCTTGACACACATCTGGACGTATACGTACGCCTGTACATTCATCTTCATTAATACAGGGGTGGGCGGGTGATTGATTTGAGAATCTATTATATGGATTGTATGAAGCGGTGGTGGGTGGGTGGGGGGGGGGGGGGTTAGGAGTTAAGGAAACTTTGTGGTGTATCTGTAATCCCGTGATAGGAGGGTCACGTGGAGATGGGGTATCTGCTGGTAAATGTATAATCCGCTGTGGGTGGGGTGAGTTCTGATGTGATTATCTGTGGTGAAAGGGTGGGGTGTTTATTGATGAAAGTTTTATCTGGGTTAGGACAAGGTTGTATCAGGGTAGGCAGGGTTTATGTAGTCTCGCCCGTGGTGTGTTTAACATATATCTTGGGAGGGGGGTACTTTGTACTTAAATAGAAGAATAGGAAATTTGTTATGGGTTTAGGGAGGGCTTGAGCCCTAGTTAATCACTATCCCACACCGGATTTTTTTTCGGGGACACCCTCAGAAATGCACCGTTTTTTCTGTCATTGTTGACGCCATTCCCTGTCAGGCGGCCTACAATCCTTCCAGCTTGCCGATGATTCCACTGGGCACGAAGATTTACTAAAGATGTCTAAATCTGCCCTTTTGGATGAAACCGCGGTACATTGCTGAAATATGTAATATACAGTATCTAAATAAATTATATTAGCTCTCTTATATGATCGAGCACTTTATTTGATTTCTTTTCATATACAACCTGACACACTCTCTCTCTCTTTCTCTCTCCCTTTCCCTCTCTCTCTCTCTCTCCTTCTCTCTCTCTCTCTCTCTCTCTATATATATATATATATATATATATATATATATATAGTGTATGTGTGTGTCAGGTTATGTTAAATGAATTCAATAAAGTGCTCGATCGCAAAAAAGTGAGAGCTTAATACAAATGATAAAATAATATAGTTTTTAAATAAATTATTTGTATATATATATATATATATATATATATATATATATATATATATATCATGGCCTCCAGCCAGTCCTAAAATATAATGGATACCCCCTGTAATGCTCCTTGCGCGTGTAATTGGTAAGAAAGGGTTGCGCAATCTCTAACTAAGACGTTTGGAAACAATGTCGGGATAAGCGGAAAGCACATAAAGCACCTGGTATTCTTAAACGATGACCCATTTTAATACGGGGCAGGCTTATCTATATAGTAAAAAACCCGGCTTAAATAAATTCCCCATATGTATAGGGATGTAATATGTGAACAGCCTACTGAGCCCTGACCATGTTGGCTCGTTCCCCCGCCGTAGCCCTTCCCCCTTCACCTCCTTCACATAACCCAGAGAAACTTTGACCCCGATGTTTTTGTTTTCTCGTTTAAAGATACATTAGTAAATGGATTCAAATAGCATTTCGCCCCCTCACCTTTCAAAATTTAACTTAATCCCGTTTAAACGTACTTTATTTCTATTTCACTATATTTACCTTTCCCACTTCCTAATAATCCTACACTCTAATTGCTACCACTGCCACCATCTGATTGTTTCTAATATTTTGATTTGCTTGTAAATATCGGCCGTTAGCTATGAGCCTGCTGGCTAAATATGGTTGTACGTGTATGATTTTTTTTTCAAATAAATCATCTTGAGGAAGTATGACTATAAAGATGAAACGTTGATAAATAAATAAATATCCTTTTGGTTTTCCATATATATATATATATATATATATATATATATATATATATATATATATATATATATATATATATATATATATAAGCACAACCGTAAGTTTTCCTGTGCGCCGGTTTTAAAGTGAAGCAAGCTTTTAGCAATGTCTGGCATTGCTTAAATTCAATGGTAAAGAGAAGTCAAGGACGACTGGAAACAGTATTATTTCAAGATTTTCGTTTTTATAAACTTATACACTAGTCTACCCTATTATGCAATCTATTAGTGTGGGAGACATATGGATTAATAACTTACATTTCTCAAGGGTACTAGTGAAATTAATGCATAAGCCCCGACAACATTCGATACCGGCATGAGGAGCCCAGCGCCCGCGCCTACAACTATGATATTTCGCCATGCCTATATATATATATATATATATATATATATATATATATATATATATATATATATATATATATATATAAGAGTATACACAAAGTTGCTTACAGCTGGTCAAGACACTGTTTGTTTTAACTCGTCCAATTTAATAGTAATATTTAAAATCATTGATTCTTATAAGTACAGCATTATGTGCCCAACAAAAAGCCATAACTAAAAAAACAACAATTCCAATGGATTTAATTTCCAGCACAACAAAACGAAAATCACAAGAATTGACTCTTTTTTAAATACCTCGGTAGATATGTTTCTAACATTTTTGAGGTGCGAGTTGATGATTGGTATAGTTTGAATTATTCGGACTACTGTTGTCATTTTGAGTGTTATTCTCAAAACGTTTTGGCCAATGTAACCTCCGACTTTCTTCAGGTGTATCTTGTCTAACTCGGGAATCTGTGCGATATTATAAAAATATTATTTTATATTATTATATCATATCTATATTATATTATATTATTACTATGATTATTTGGATCCTATTATTAGTATTTTCTTATTGATAAAATGTAATGAGTATGTTTCCATTGTAATTATTATTATTATTATTATTATTATTATTATTATTATTATTATTATTATTATTATTATTATTATTATTATTTGTACTCACTAGGAGTTCTAACACAGTTCATCATCAGTGATTGCGCACCGACAAAAACTGGTGATATTCCCTGAAGTCTGATTGACAAGTCTCTCTAGATTTTCAGTATTCTCCGCTTCTATTCGATAGCAATCGCAAATAACCTTGCAGTATCGCAACAGCCGTTTACCATTGATTTATCGCTGGTAAGGACCATTGGTCTTCTATGGGATTCAGGTCCGAACACTCTATGCAGTTCCAGTGGAGGTCTGGTTTGCGTTGTCCCTCCTCAGTCTTCTCATTCCCCTTGATTCTATGCAAATATTTTGTGTGATGTCAGCCTAAGCTTGCGCCATATTTTTTAATTTACTTTTAATTATTTATTTATTTATTTTAATTTTAATTTTTTAATTTTTAATTATTTTTATTTTTAACATTTTTTTATTATTTTTTTTTCTTGGGGGGGGGGAAGGTGGATAATGTATGGTGTTTCTTGCTATTTCTGCGCATTGCTTCATTTTTGTGTGGTGTCAGTTGAGGCTTGTGTAATTTATTGGGGGGAGCTCTTGGAGTGATGTTTCTTGGATTTTCTGTTCCTTGGTATGTGATGTGTTCTTTCTGTGTTTTTTGTTTTCTTCCTGTTGTAGATTCCATATGCCCCTTCAAAGGTTATGCGATTTGGTTTTTGCATTCAAGGGTGTTTCTTAAGACTGCAGCTGTTTTGATCATTGCCATTCTTTGTATAGTTTCAATGATCCCTTTGATTCCAATTTCTCCCAATCTTTTTTCCAGATTTTTTAGCACTGTTCCTAGTGTTCCTACAATTATTGGTATTATACTGACTATCTTCATGCGCCATATTCCTTTCAGTTATCTGGCTAGTCTCGTGTATTTGCTTCGTTTTTCCGTTTCTTTGAGTTTCACTCTGTGGGCTGCTGGAACGGCGAAGTCTACGATTCTGCAAGATGTTTCCTTCTTGTTGATTATTATAACATCTGCTCTCCTTGTTTACGTGAGCTTGTCTATTTGTATATCCATATTCTGAGTGACTTTGTGTTTTTCGCTTTCCAGTACTGCTTCTACTTTATGTTTCTACCATTTACTTGCGTATCCGAAATTCAACTGTTTGCACAGTTCCCCGTGTATTGCTTTCCCCAAACAGTCATGTCTGTTCTTGTATTCTTTTGGGGCTTGTTTTCTACATTCACTTATTATATGATTTACAGTTTAGTCTCTTTGTCCACACAGTCTGCATTTACTGGTTTCCTGGGTTTTATGTATTTTCGCTTTAATTTAGTTTATCCTAATCGCATTGTTCTGTGCAGCCATCAGTAAAGATTCCGTTTCTCTGTTCAAGTGTTCTTTTTTAGCCATGCCCAGCTATTTTTGTTGGTTTCTTTTTTGTTAGTCTTCTGAATCGCTATTGCAGTTGTTTTGCTTCCCATTTTTTTTCTTTTCGTTTTGTTTTCGGTGCTTCCTGAGTTGTTCGTTGGAACGGTGTCTTTTGCTGCGGTGATTAGCCTTTCCATGTTCTGAGTTATGTATTTCTCCAGCTCTTGTTTTGAGTCTTTCACACAATCTTCTATACTTACCAGTCCTCTTCCCCCTTCGTTCCTTTCCATGTAGAGTCTGTCCGTACCATCTTTAGGATGTAGTGGGTTGTGCATGGTCATTAATTTTCTAGTCCTCTGGTCAAGGTGCCTGTTTTCTTCGTTAGTCCAGCTTATGAATAGACCAGAGTATCTTATTAGTGCTACTGCCCATGTGTTTATTCCTTTTACTAGATTCCTGCTATACAGTTTCGTATTATTATTATTATTATTATTATTAGAAGTAGTAGTAGTAGTAGTAGTAGTAGTAGTAGTAGTAGTAGTAGTAGTATATGCGATGTACTTTAATTTTAGAAGGACTGTTATTTATCGATTTATTCGGTCAGGATACGATCATTTAATAGCATAGATATTCTATTTTTTGCCTATATAAAAGCATGCATTTTTATTTATATGTGTGATATTACTATCCTCAGTGTTACCATTCATATAATGAGCAATGTTGTTATCGTTGTTTTTATCGCTATTGGAGTTATTGTTACTATCTGTATAGATATTGTATTATTGTTGTTAGTATTACTAGTATTTATGATATTAAGTGTAAGTATACCCCAGTAAGTTATTTCATCCTGTATACAGTTATTAATTATTGGACATAAGCTTTTATTTATACAGTTACACTTATTAGATGTAGGTGTTGGTATGTTAGAATCAAGTTTTGATGGGGTTTTTTATTTAAAAAATGGAATTGGATAGAAAAATATTTTGTTCTGATTCAGGAGGGTTGAACGGGAAATCCCCATTGTATTTTTATTTCAAACTTTCCATATTTCTGTGTGGCTTGGAAGTTATTAAAGACTATTTTTTTTATATAATTACCTGAACATTTACAGAGTATCGGGTATTAAAACAGAGCGCATCTTTCCTTCTATTGATGTTTCTTTTTTTTAATAATTACTAATTAGTTTGTCGTTTTTAATTTTTTAATTTTAGGAGGGACTCTCTTAAGAGTTTTGCTTTATATTTGTGTTAATAGGTGATGAGTATAAGTTATACGTTAATATATTTATTCTTTTCCTTGGTGTTTCCACATAATCTATGGACTGAATTGTAAACGTATAAGTTGAATAAAAGAAGGCATTAGTGTAGTATGTAGTATTTTGGCCGAAAATAATTGTATTAGAAAACGTCGAGATATTCTATAAAGAAATGTGGCAGTAATATATTTTATGATAGAGTTTAGAATTGCAATGTATATAGTGCAATGTTAGTTGGGCTTGTGGAATATTTGGCATAAAATAATATTATTTATTAATACGTATTCAAAGCTCTCGTTGGATTGAGCACTTTAAGTAAGTAAACAACAAGGCGTTATTTATAGCGTAATACAGTATTCTTGGCCCCGCCTATAAAGTTTTCTCACGGTTTGCTGATATTTCCGCTTAATGTGCCATTTATACGTAAATTTACTCTCCCATTTCTACGGCAATGCGTGCTGAGCACATCGGTACGTGCTCCGACAATTGAGTTAAAATATAACTTTCGTATTAGGGTTCGAATCGTGTGACCGGCAGGGATTGTCTCCTCGCATACTACTTTATATATATATATATATATATATATATATATATATATATATATATATATATATATATATATATATATATATTCGACATACGGCATAATTACGTTAGCACACCGGTTCTTGTTATGATCATTCACAGAAGGTAAGTGACGTTGAGTCTTACATTACCCAATTAGTATATGTGGAAGGACGACAAAACCACTTTGTAAAAATACAGCAGTATAACGAGGATGCCTTTAGCATGTACTTCAGGGAACTTTGGTTTTTGACACGTGCATTGACACAACGGCACAACCTACCGTCGAGGTGAAAGTACTCTTCTCAATCATGTGACGAAGAGGAGCATGCAATTCGTTTTTTTTTTTTTCGTTTGGTTTGAGAATAATTTTATAATACTTTGATATTTTCCTTTAACCAACTGTTTGGAGTATTTAATAATAGTAAATAGCAATAGATAGTTGTTTCCGTACACTAGGTGTAGGTTTCAGATTCAGAGATCATGGATGACTGGAAAGCATCGGAATAGTGGAAGAGTGTAATATATCTCAATATTTCATGATTATTACGGTGGATTCAAAGACGAGGCAATCTTAGCTGAAGTTCAGTGCGCTTTGTAAACCCTGAAGTATGAAACGTGAAATGTGAAGTAGAGAATTATGACGAAGAGGTAGACGCAATGGCTGGCAGTATCATTGCGAGCATTCTGACAATGTCAGCACAACGACATTCGTCAAAGCGCAACAAGATCCAGGCAAAGTAAATGCAGACCATTCTTGAGAGAGATAGGCGTCATAGGTGTGAATATGAAAAAGTTCTGAAGGGTGATATTCCCTACTCCTTATACAAGATTCGCAAGAGTCAATTACTCACAGCCAAGACCCTAGATAACAGCCTACGAAAGCCACAAAACACCTCAACAAGGTCAAACACGAAGTGGAGCCGGGTATATTCTTGGTCGTATCAGGACCAGTTGCAGAAGGTGCCGAGCACCAGGTGGGTAGTGTACAGCCCACACGATGTACAAGGTGGCAGGCATGAGACGGATAAGTAATTTTGAATATATTTATTATACAAAGAAGTGGCTTTATTAAGGGTTAAAATATCGCCATTAGAAAAAAACTTAGAAAATCGAAGTTTGTCAAATAAGAAATATTCCTTCAAAACCATAGCTCAGAGTAAATATAATTTACTTCACAACGAATTGTAAGAATCAGAGTTAAAAAGAATTTCGTCTTTTAAAAATACACGTAAGACTGCTAACGAATTTCTACATTTAACTTTTAGAAATTCGGTTACTTATATAAGCCGGAGCTTCGTGATTTAAGCGGAAAAAATGTAAGAAATTTCATCCTACACCGCAAACCGATCAACTTATTTGTAATGCGTATAACCTTGTTTTACGTTTTGATATATATATATATATATATATATATATATATATATATATATATATATATATATATATATATATATATATATATATATATATCACTTTCAATGTCTCATGGAAAAATGTGTTTCCGACAATAATAATAAAACTAATTCTCATATCGATTTCACTACCACAAGACTTATTCGGAGATTCACCTTACATCTCTCCGACGCTAGCTCTATTTGCCAACACCTAAAAAATGACTGTCCCCATTACTAATATATACATATCCGAGTTTACAATACTAAGATAATACCAACATGAAAAGATTAATTCCTGAATCCTTCTACATAAAAATTAAACATTCCACAATCAATAATGTGAATTACGAACTAGTCACAACATTTTATAGTGTCTAGCATAGTAATTAACGTTACCAAATTCTTAGTCGTTAAGCAATTATACGTTTGAATCCTGAACGCGCTTTAAACGTAATCAAATTCTTAGCGGTTAAGCAATCAAACTTTTGAATCATGCACGCTCTTAGAACGTAATTACGCTCTCATGTAAATTATCAATATAACTGACGCTCGTTTTAAGGTTGTAAATAATTAGTCGTTATTCTAAAAAAAATCAACAGAAAAGACAATTGAAAAGACATAAAGACTAACACCTCCTGAAGATAATTTGATGAATTAAATCAAAAGTACTCGCGAAAAAGAAACAAAATGGAGCAAGAAACCGAAGTAACTACACTAATTCGACCGAAATACTGAATTGACAATTTGGAACATTGAAAAAATTATAAAAAATCTTACCAAGCAAAAACACTCCGTGTTATTTAATAATGTTACCTATATATATATATATATATATATATATATATATATATATATATATATATATATATATATATATATATATATAGTCCAGCAGAACAAGCAGGAAGTTATGTATGGTTTCTTTGGTTTTCATAGACAGATGAATCTTTGGGCATTAAGTTGCTGTTGTCTGTGAAACTAGGTTAGTCTTTATTTGTGAGCCTGCCGTTCGGTAGAGGAAAACAAGTATCATTTTAACTTCCCTCAAAATAAACCACTGTTACTTGTTTTAAACTGAAGTTGTGGTTTTGTTTTGATGAATAAATCATTTTGTTACAGCAGTGACATAAGTTACATGATTGACACTTCGACTGGTGTCGGAATCAAATATCGAATTTGTCTGAAGACAACAAGTGGACGATCACGGTATGTGCAGTTAAAGTACATACACATGTTACCACTCTTCTTTATATATACATTATACATTATGCATTACAGCTTCATGTTTTTTTGCTTTTTTGCGCAATCATTTATCTCATTATACAGTCTTTCTAAGCCTTGTGTCATATTCATTGTTTTTTTTTGTAATTCATGTTTGCATTATTGTTCGCTAAAGTCTTTCGAATATATGACTTTCACTGGGTCTTCGTTGTGGTTTATTGTATGGTCTTATGAATTCTTTCCGTTCTCATCTCATCTCGATGTAGTAGCTGTGCAAACGATCCCAACTATCATAGTTCTTTACTCCGTGTGGTTTGTATTGCTAGTTTTCTAGTTGCTTGTTCATACATGGTAAACAGCATAACACTCCAGTTCAACTAGTTAGGAGACTAATATATTGTTTATTTTATTTATTTATCTTTACTAATGAGTCACAGCTAATCAAGGCCCGAAGACCACTCGTAGATTTAGGTTAATGAGACTGTCTGTCCGCGATGAAAAACACTATTGAAACGATAGAAGCTTAGGACTTTTTATGGTAACGTTTGGAACATTTGTGGAAGAACTCAGTAGAAGAATTGAGACAAAATACAGAGAGAATTGGGTGAGCGGATTATCTTTGTAAACCATTCAAGAATGAAAGACCGTAGAAGTTCTCACTAATCAGGCATCGACAGGTCCCACCGGAAGCTACTGTACCAAATGGCAACACAACAGCCCGGCTGTTTTTACACTTGCTGATAGTATAGCCTCCTTTGGAATTACTTCAAGGTTCGGCTATCTAGACTATCAGGCGGATAACGTCAGCTCAAATAAAACGTTCACCTTCAACACCGTTATAAATGACATGGCAAAAAGACAAGACAAAGAGAAACATATTACTCAAGTAAATTCCACATATCGCTCACACTAAAATAGAAACCTACCTAGGAGACAAGATTTTCTTCCTCTTTTGTCAGAAACATCATTGTTACGTGAAGATCAAGGACCAAATTAGGGAAAGAGAAAGTTATGCGTATGTCAAAAAGTGCATGCACGGGTGCATTGTCTACTCTCCATTGTGCTTGCAAAACGGAAGATGGAAAAAGGAAAAGTAAGGTGATAGCTTTGCCCGTCATTAACTTATTTCGCTGGAAATTAAAATTGAGACAATGTAATTGTTAGATTAAACACAAGTACTGCGAGATACGAAAAGGCTAAACTTGCATTGTCCATGTGTTAGAGGAAGCACGTCATTCATCAGTAAAGTAGGCAATTGTGTGAGACAGCAGTAGAAAACGGGTGCGATGCACGTCTGTTGCTTATATCCTCACGGCCACTTTAATGAGTAAAAAAACTACGAATAATTTATATTCGTACTTTATCATGTTTAACTACCACATGTTACAGTATACCTTTCTTGTGCAAGTGGTCGTCATTTTGGGTGTTCTGTTATCCTAGATAGTGTTGGAAGAAAGAGAAAAGGATAATAGTGAAGTAGTAGTTGGATTAATATGCACATACATTTTTCACAGATAAACATTTTCTCGAACGGTAAAGTGGTACACGATATAATGTACTGGGAACGAACAACATACATAAGCACCAATGAACACATACATTAGGATTGCAAACAGAATGAGAATGATCATACGTTGCTTAGTTTTTGTAGTTTGTCTTCTGGGGGTGTATACGATTGCTACCGGAAAAAGATACTGGATAATGTGCAAGGGATGGTAATAGCCATGCAACGATGGGTTGACCAACAACTTGAATTACGCATCAGAAAGATTATAACAGCTGATTCAAATATAACAATGTTACGGAGTCCCGCGGAATATTTAGAGCGATTAATATATTATAATATATTTCGGGACACGAACCGAATGCGACGAGAAAAACATTAGATTATTTCGCACACCAAATTATTATTTTGCATTTCTGAAATGAAAGCCGCACTGGTGAAAATATTGTTTTAAAATATGGTTGGCTGATTTTCAAGCTGTGATGGCCGCGCGGGGGGGGGGGATCTAAAGTCAACCCCAGCTAGCGAGCTGTCATGATGTAAAATATATAAAACCGAGGTAGGTTTGTACAAAGCTTCTTCTTCTTTCGTGTGAATCAGATGATTCTGGTGTTGACATTAGTTTCCCCGATGTTTTTCTAGTTAGAACTCTTTCTGGAAAGACATCGGGTACTTACGGGTAGGACCACGAGAAGGTTGCCATCATCCTTAAGTGACAGTGATAATGTGGAACCGACTGGATTCGAACTTGGTACACCCAGGTCTTCAGTCCGTGTCGATATCCACTTAACCACCGTCACCTCCCTGTACAAAGCTGAACTTGGAGGATGACGCGGTGAGAACGCCGGAAGATACGCCTTGACGGAGCACGGCCTGAGTTACGCGCGACATGTCGATGGAGAGAGGCAATTAAGTGATAAGGAATGTACAGTTCAGGAGGCGGCGTTCGTGTGAGTAAGTAGCTAATAAAATCGCTTACTGGATGAAACAAATAGAATTTTGTAGGACAACGCCAAGTAACCTTTCTTGATATATCAGATGCGATCATCGTGAATTCATCAAGTTTTGAAGTTTTCAGATGTTGAGCTGTGAGTTCGAAGTTGAGCAGTTAGGGAAAACTACCGTTTGCCTCCCTCTTTAGAGAATAGAAGTTGGAACACGAAACTCCACCCGGAAGCAGAGGCATTAACTCCCTAACTAGGGAAAGTATTTGTATTACTTTAACTGCAAGTTCACGGAAATACATATTCTTATATTTATTTTAAATTAAGAATATTAGTTAGTTGTCGATAACCTGATTGCCTGATCTTTTTTGCTTACATGTACTTCTCCTCCCTTAACTGACGCCCTATTCCTGGAGTGACCCGCACAGTATCTCTTGATGAATTAGCAGAACGTGCGGGAGATAATACCCAGTCTTCTTCAAGAGAGTTAGACTTCGTTAACGCTAAAAGTCGACAACTTCACATACACCAACACCAGAAGTATTATCCCGTGAATGAGTGTAAGAGCTGTATTATTTTGTTGCTGCGACAGAGGGTGAACCGAAATTTATTGAATTTCCGGACGAAAGAACACCTTCTCAAACGGTGGCCAAGTATAAATCCAAGGAAGACAACTCAGATTATTCTCGTCTAACGGAGTACATGATAAGGAAAAGTTCATCAAATGTCTGATGCAAACTACCGGTCGATTTTCATTCTGTGTAGAATTGAACAAATAAGCTTAATTTTTTTTTTAATTAGCATCAACCGCAACATTATTTAAAAAATAGTCATGACCTTTCAATTGACGTAGAATGATAATTCCGCTAGTGGAGTTAAGTTTCCCTTGAAGGAGAAAGAGAGAGAAATGCGTTGCGAGTTGAGAGTTAAGTTGTTTTGAAGACTTTATTCCCCAAACTACAAGCGAATTGTCAAATTCAGTTAAGGCAAAATATGGAATTTAATTAAGTCCAGATAGAAAAATAACAAAAATGGCGGAACACAATTATCTTTGACAAACAACAACAACAACAACAAAATAAAAGCGGAGTATTTAGTTTCTTGTATGGAAATGGACCTTCACGTCGCTTGATTTTAGCGTCATTTAGTTCACAAGAAATATTCCCAGTTGTGCCCACGTGCGCTCTAATGTCAAAAGAGAGGGAAACTGAACACAAAATAAATGCATAAAATAACATTCAAAAGAAAAAACAAATTGACTTGAAATGGTAAAAAATAACTTTATAAAGTTCAGATCTTCAAATCATACATTTTTTTAACCTAACTGAAATTCTAACCAAACTTTGTAAAAGTTCACTTTACTAGCTAAATACCCGTCCTACTGACAGTATTTAGTAATTTCTATCTATAAAATAATACGTTTTATGTGTCGTACGTACGCTATAATCCTCCACACATTTTAAAAGATGGGATCGCTCGATCACCGAAGATGTAATACAAAAAAAAATTAAACGTTAACAAAAAGAATAAATGATTTCGTGACCCTTCAAGATATGAAATTTCATGTAAGTGTATTTTTACGGGTTTTCTCTTTCTAACATGCATTACAGCTTTCATGTTTCTCACTTTTTTGCTAAATCCAATTCTCTCATTATAAACTCTTTCTAAGTCCTCTATCATAGATTCATTGTTTTTGCAATTCAGGTTTGCATAATTGTTTTCCAGAGTCTTCCGAATACAACATGAACAATTACCATGGGCCTTCCTAGTAGTTTCTTACATGGTTTTAAGAATTATTTCAATGCTCACCTGGCTGGTATTTCTTTATTTCGACGTAGAAAGTATCGAACGCTCCCAAATATCACTGATATTTACTATGTGTGGTTTATTCAATGATTTTTTTTAATTATCAGAGTACTATCGGTTAATTTTTAGATCATAATGTGTTTTTAGTAACTTAATTCTTTTAACAAGGGGGTATAGTTTGCTATGTTTGTTTAACGGAATGTGATTCTGCTCAGGTCACGGTCATAACTCAACTATAATGAAATTTAAAAGGGAAAATATGAAGTGAAATTCAAAAAGACTCTCAACTTTATTCAACTTATGCAAAGAAGAGAATATGAACGATGGTAATTCAATTCACTTATATTACATTGTAAATTTATATAATTTAAATTGAAATAAAACAAGAAGATAATAGTATTACAGTTTTATTGCTTTCATTTAAGAATAATCCACGAATTATTTATAACATGTATTAAAATATAAACAAAGAAGGTGAAATGATAAATACTCGTAACTTATTTATTAAAATCAGTTTTAAAAAATTGATATCTTAATTAGTCACATAATTCACTCTATGAAACGCAATATTGTTAAAGATATAAATTAAATTTAGTTTAATATAGCAGAACAAATTAGGTCTACGGTGTAAATAATATTATCTATTTTTGATTGATAACTAAAAATGTAAAAAAAATTGAAATAAGAAGTAAATCAATTAGAGAGAACTTTGACGTAGTTAGTGACATGGTTTCGGTTACAGACATACAGACACATAATCTTCATTATAATAAGATGTATGTAGATTTATTTTTTCAAAAAAATTAATTGAGGTTTTTCTCTTGATTGTAGATACAAAAGAATATGTAAAAACTGAGTCCTGAGGATATACAAGGGCACATATAAATATTACTTACAATCTGTATTATGACTGGGAATTTTAGTTTTTGGTCTGTCTAATTGTCTTCTAGTTACTTATAAGTTCCAAAACAACCGGGAAGACTTGAATTAAATATGGAATAAAGCCTACTTGAGATGCCAATTGTGACGTAGGATTAAAAAAAAACTATTACTACTAATACTACTACTATGATACATATCTATTACTAATAGACATGTGGTATTTTAATGCTCAATTCAATTTACTATACTATTTCCGACTAATGTACTATCTTTCAATGTTCAATTCAAGATGGTAGTGTAGTATGTGTAATGTTTCTATGACACCATCCTCCCAGGAATTCCCCCTCTTGTATATAGGTTGTAGTATATGTTCTGTTGTTATGAAACCGTCCTACCAGACATTGACTCTTCCTTTGCTTTGTAGTGTAGTTTATGTTCGTTCGTTATGATACTATCCTCCCAGGCATTGCCGCCTTCATTTATTTGGAGAGGATAGGGTAGTGTAGTATCTATTCTGTTGTCATGATACTATCCTCTCAGGTAGTGCCTCTTCTTTTAACGGGGGGATAGTATATGTTCGTTTGCCATGATAACATTCGCCCAAACATTACCACCGCGTTGTTGTAGGGTACAGTAATATATGTTCTGTTGTCTTGCTTTCATCCTTGTAAGCATTACCTCGTCCTTTGAGGGGGGTGCAGTATATTCTGTTACTCATGATACCATCCTTCCAGGCAGTACCTCCTCCTTTGAGGGACAATGAATGTATTATATGTTCGTTCCTCATACATACTAGCAAAAATAAACACTTAGGGTCTCAATAAATATTTGACTAAATTTCATATGTATGGCCCTTGAAATGCCGAGTGTATTATAGAGACGAAATTAAATTTCCGCTACTACTACTAAACAATTACATATTATTATACTAAAGCTGAGTTAATCAACGTTTGTTTTCTTTAAGGCGTTTTTCCTATATATGTTATTGACACAAAATACATGTTGATATTAACTTTAGTCTTGGGATCGAGTTATGTTTGAAAAGAATTCTATTTTCATTGTTATAATCATCCGTTATTTGTTATTGACTGAACTAGTCACTAATCTTTCACTAAGCTATGTATATATTTCTATCGCTCTCTAACTCTATGTAGATTCAAACACTCTCTTATATTTCTTAATGTCTTTTTGAACATTTAGATAAAGATTGACTTTTTTCAACGTTGCCATCTAATTTTCATAGTGTATGTACACACCATAAACACGTATGTAAATCAGATGGGAAAGTAATAAAGCTTTTTACATCTATATGATCCATAAAAATGATATCGCAATAAAGATTTTGTTTAAATTATGCAAGACTAATATATTATAAGATATGTCACATTTTATGAATGTTCTAATGAAATCAAAGTAATATAGTGGTAGGGGCTGTGACCCAACGGGTGATGTATCCATCACCCGTTGGGTCACAGCCCCTACCACTGTAGTGTAGTGACTTAGATACTCAAAATATATTTAGCAAAATTGCTACATATATGGAAAGAAACGGCTTTGACATGAGGGAAGAGTCAAAATTATAGTAATACTGCTGCAACTCCTCTTCCTCCTCCTCCTCCCCCTCTTCATACTACTACTAGTAGTAGTAGTAGTAATTTATTTCAAGTCTCTATGCCGCTGCTCGCAAAGACGCTTCATGCAAAATTTAACCGAATATTTGTGAAGTGTTTCTAATTAGTGTTTATATCATAAGTAGTAGTAGTGGTTACTGTAGTAGAAGTAGTATGGGGAGGAGGAGGACAATAATTCTACTACTACTATTACTAAAATAATAACATATATAGTCCCGTCGGGGTCCTGAATATGGCCTTAAAGTGCATCAGTGCTGAGGCTTAATTGGGTGTTTTAGGGAGTGTGGAGTCACCCCTCAGATACCATTACTCCAGAGTGCACTGTGATCTGGAGAGCCCCATCTATGGGTTGAATAGAATGTGTCCCCAGCATAATAGTCAATGGCCTTGGACACTCTTGAGCAAAGTTTTCGCTCCCTATCTCACAACACCACCTTGCAATTTCTTCTTTGCCAGCCCTTTTCTACCTTTTTTTCTGTTTACCTTATTTCAACCCTATCAAATACTTAAACTCTAGCTACTCTCAGCCATCTTGCATCTGACATAAAACTGCATCCGTTTATATGCGTGGAGTCGCCCCTAAATTGTCATTACCCCCAGGTCACCTCTGACCCGGAGTAGTGGTTGTATATGTCAGGTTCCCATCTTTGGGTTAAATAGAAGTTATCAATTTATTTACAAAATGTGTGCTTACAAAACAAATTAATCTACAAGCCATTCGTATACATAACAGAATCAATTAAATATTTGAAAATATTCAGAATTTGAAGCGGAAAAAGATACATAAAGGCTCAATGTGCACTAAAACAAAACAACGAACGAAGTTCAGTCGACACATTTTCACGAATGAGGGCGCCCCAGGCAACAGATAATAAACAACACATTCATAGGTTTGCTTTTACATTTTTTGGTTGCTTTAAACGCCATTGCAAAGTATGTCGAAGTGAGATCAAGACAAGGAGAGATTTATAGGAAGAGAGAAAGATAGAGAGAGAGAAAGAGATGCGGGGAAAAACAGAGACAGAGAGGTGAATACCCAGAAAGAGACAAACAGACAGACACCGATAGAAAAACTAAGTCACAGAGAGTGACCAAGAAAGAGGGGTAGTAATATAGAGAAAGAGCGAGATGATAAGGCACAAACCGAGATAAAGAGAGAGAGAGAGAGAGAGAGAGAGAGAGGGGGGAGGAGAGATCAAAACAGACAGACAGAAAGAGAGGGTGATAGTGAGCTTAAGATTAATACAAAGTGAGAGAGAGAGACGAAGGCGGAGAGAGAGAGGCTAAGACACAAATAAACAGACCAAGGCAGGGATAGAGAGAGAAAGAGGGAGAGAGAGAGAGAGAGAGACCAATACAGACAGATATACTGACAGACATTTTTAGTATGGGTGAGAATGGGAGAACCGTAAAGAGAGAAATAAAACAAAAAATTCTGTGTTCGAATTAGATGCGTAAAAGGTTGAGATAATTTAGTCTGAAGGCAGAGAGAAAAAAATGTTTGTATTAATAGGAAAAAAATATGTCAGTTTGTGGGTTGTTGATAAGTAATAATATAAAATTGGCTGAATTGTCTACTCTTAATTCCGTAGGATGTCAGATCAAAGGCTGCAATGTAAAATCGCTGACAATTTTGATCTTTTGTTTCGACATTAGAGGCCGCTGCGTACGATAAGTGGACACGAAATTAGACGATATAATTTTATGTTTTTTAATTTATTTTTTAGTAGCAGTAGTAATAACATCAATAGAAAGTGCTACTTTTTACCTCGACGATGCCCGGTTACTTGTCGTAACTAATAGTCGCTGTTCGCATGGAAGCAGAACTTGGTACACAATCGGATCGTTCCTTTATTTGTCCTTGTCTAGTTGCCTGCCAGCGAGGGCAAAGTTAGACACAAGGTCAGTATTTTATGTGGCGGTAATCCAGCTTTCCAAAAAGAAGCACTCTGGATAGGATAAAAATTAAAATTGCCCCAGTTAAGAAGGATCTCTCCCCCGACTGAGGACAGGACAAAACTACACTTTGATCATAGCCTAAAGGCCAGGAAGTATTTGTCATTTTGTGTGTGTGTGCATACTGTCTAGAGAGAAATTTTTAAAAAATAAATCAATTCGAGAAAGTTATTTAAGGTTTGGTGCAATGTTACGTCAGAAGCGCAGTCAAAAGTATTGTAAATAGTTGCTTTTAAATGCGTGAGAAACATTATAATTGGTATTTTCCGATTAACTTTCGTTTCTGTAAAAACATATGCTTATATTGTATCAATCTTGATCTAAAACAAAGCATATTTATCCAAGTACACTGGCTTATGTAATTTCAGAATATATGTATATATATATATATATATATATATATATATATATATATATATATAGTTATGGGGGTCTATCTTTAAAATCTCAGAAGGCGTTCGGAAAAAATGACAGATGGACAAACAAGCAGACACTACAAGATATATACAAAAAAATACAGGAACTACACTTCAAAGACTTACTAAAGAACATCCAATCACCAAGCAAAAATAATTATTAAATCTATTACTAATGGACATTTTGTGTCTGTCTGTCCGAAGTCAAAAATATACTATTACTCCCATTAATGTAATATTGTACTCATCGTAATGAGCAATTCAGTTTACTGTACTATTTCAAACTAATGTACTATCCTTCAATGGTCAATTAAGCGACAGTGTATTATCTGTTCTATTGTCATAAGAGCATTTTTCTAGGCATTACGTTCTTCGATTAAGATAATGTAGCACCTTTTCTATATTTATTAGAATATCCTCCCAGGGATTATATTCTCCTTTTTAGGGGGATAGTTTAGTATCTTTTCTGCTTTCATGATACCATCATCCCATAGTGTTATATGTCTTATGTTGTCATGCGACCATGTCCCATGGATTACCTTTCCATTGATGAGGTTAGTGTAGGTCAACAGTAAATTGTCAAAATAAGATGTGTATTAGTAAACTCAACGCTTACATTATATATATTATCAGAAATATGCTGCCTTCAGAGATTTTTCCTTTATTCATATGTTTGTTTGTTTTTTTAGTGGGGGGCATATTCTAAATGTAAAAAAAACTAATGTAAGACATTATAAAATAAGATAATATCATATTTTCGAGTGTTATTTGATATTAGTTTTGGTTATTTACAAATATAAGGATGCAACTAAGAAGTGTTACATTAGTTTTCTTTGATAAAAAGAGATAAATAAGTAAAATGAAGAGAATAATTCTGATGTTGACGGTTCTGTTCTTTTCTTTGTTTATTTTGAAGAGAGATTATTAAAAAAATAACTCATAAAACTTTCTATAAATGTCTTGAATTTATAATCAAGAAAAATGTTGACAGAAACGGAACATTTATTAAATTAATATATTTTCAGCTCTCGTAAAAACACTATTGACCTATTAACCAACATTTTGATTAAATTTAAAGGTACATATACATATACATACATATTGAAACACATTTGTTAGTTTTTAAAATATTATTTGTAAATAAATATTCAAAGTTCTCACCAGAGTGAGCACATTCAGTAAGTTAACAACAGGCCTTCATTTACAGCGTAATACAACACGCTTGGCCTTGCTTATTGAGTGTTCTCGACAGTCTGCTTCAATGGCCGCTAACTTGGCCATTGAAGACGTTAATTTACTCTCCCATTTCTAGACAATGCGTGGTGGGCACATCGGTATGCGCTCCAACTATTAACTAAAATATAACTTTCTTATTGGGGTTCGAACCGTGTGACCGGCAAGGATTGTCTCCTCCCTACTGATGATTTTAGGTTTGACATGAAATACATGTGTACATTGGATAATTTGAAAAATCTTCTTTATTAATAATTTTCTAAAGATCTTGCTAGATGAAGCAGTTAAAGTAAGTTAACATCAGGTCGTCATTTCCAGCGTAATCCAAACGCTTGACCCCGCCTATTGAGTGCTCTTAACACATGTATATATGGGTTAATTGGAAAAATATTATTCATAAATAATTATTCAAAGATCTCGCTAAAGTGAGCACTTTAAGTAAGTCGACAACATGTCGTCGTTTACAGCGTAATGCAACACGCTTGCCCTATTTATTGAGTGATCTCGACAGCCTGTTCGATGGCCGCTGACTTTGCTATTTAAGACGTTAATTTTCTCTCCCATTTCCAGACAATGCGTCGTGGGCACATCAGTGCCGCATCCGACTACTGAGTTAAATATGCTTTTCGTATTGGGCTTCCGACCGTGTGACCAGTAGACATTGTCGACTCTCATTTTGATAATTGTAAGTTTGGCATGAAACACATGTGTACATGGGTTAATTGGTAAATATTATTATGAATAATTATATATCCCACTTTGTCACAGTTGAAATGAACGGCTCGCCCTTGAGGAAGACCACTGCTTTGATAAGCTCCTTGGTCTGACCTTCTCTTCAGATTTGAAATATAATGCTAAGACCGCTGGAAAAATTGTTTGAACATTTCTACAGCTCCAGAAATTATCTCACGCCCGACGCCATCCTCTGCCTGAACAAGAGTCAAATACGTCCTCAGATGGAGTACTACTGCCATATATTGGGAGGTGCTGCTCAGACAGCTATCCTGCCTTGACAGAGCCAAAAAACTAGTGGGGGATGTCATCTTCTTAATTCTTCTTATTCGTTTCTTTTTTCCTTATATTTAGCTACGCCGCCGAATGAACCACTTTGAGATTTTACATTAAAAACATAGACGTAATAATTTCCGATTATTCCTGAACTTAATATATTGAATTATTTTATAATTACAGAATGAATGTGTATGTCTTTTTTAAAATCGTGCTTTATTAACTCATAATTTTCTTGAACACTTTTCTTCAATTCTAGTATATCATTTTTGATTTAGAATTACACAAAGTATATCTTACTAAATAATTTAATTCCTGAACATTTTATATAACAATCTTTATTTAAACAATGGTCATATATATTTTCCCTAGTTCGTAATATTTGAATTTCAAGCTTCCCTACTTTTATTGTTCTTTTTTATTCATTTACGGATTTTAATGTTTATATTATATTCCTATGTATAGGATAATGTCCTGAACTAATAAACGGATCTTGGGGAATTTTAAGATAAATATATATTCTAGGAAACACGGTAAGTAACAATTTTGTAAGTTTTAACATTTCGGCGGTGCATATATATATATAAAGTTATGTGAATGCATGTTTATATATATATTGTTGGCATCCGTCTGTTTTAGGAGACAATGGATATTTCCGCCTCAGATTAGTCCGTTGCGTAATTGCAGCGCCTGCTGGGACTATACACTCCTATTCTGGATGGCACAGATGTAGTTGATGTCTAATTCCATGAGTTTTGTTTCAGTCCTTTGCCGTCTGTTCTTTCTTCTCTCCTCGCTCATCACGGATATGCCTTTACAGCTCTTCCCCAGCGGCCTCGGTCTGGAGCCACAGACTCTCAACCTGTTCAGTCAATGCCCCCGCCTTCATGTGTCGCTTGCAGTAATCCTTATAGCCTTGGATAGGTCTTTCTCGTGGTCTTGAACCGGTTGCGAGCTCGCCATAAAGCATATCCTTTGGGATCCTCTCATCGTCCATTTGCCTGGCATGGCCAAGCAATCGGAATAGTCGTCGAACAAACATGCTTGTGATATCCACCTTATCAAGGACCCTCTTGTTTGAGACATGGTCCTGCCAGATGATTCCTAGGGTTCTTCTGAGGTTGCGAAGGTAGAAGGTGTTTAGAAAAGAACTGTTCTCATTTGAGTTATGTTAAGAAATACATTTTAAGAAGATCGGTACGCTCACATGAGCGTCAATAATACGTATGTGCTTGGTAAATTCCTAAACTATAGAATTCATCATTATAGAATTATGGAATATGTATTCTAGGCAACAGGGTGATTAACTTGGGCACATTATTATATTTATTTTATTTTTTGTATACTTTACAGTGTAAGGATAGGGATACGGAAACCGTATCATAACCACACAGAAAAAAACATTTAAATTTTAAACTAATGCAATATGTATTGCTTACACCTGTCCTGGGAAGGATATTCTACTAGTATATATATATTATATAAATAGACATATACGAAAGAAAGTATAATTTAGCACATCTATATTATCATCAACACGGCTTACTGTTATTTAAACTAATATAACACAATCTCTTGAAATACTGTATATATAGTAGAGGGAAAGACCTCCAACATCTATTTGTATGCCTAATTTTCATAACTATTTTAAAACAGTTTGATAATAAATTAATATTTGGTTTTATTCATCTGTAATTTTATAGTTCTATTTACTTATTTATATGCAATAGTTTTGATAATAATACTAATTAATTAAAGTGAATCAGTAAAAAGGGATACATTACCAAAACCTTTCTTAATATATTATGTTAATTATTTTTCAAATAAAAACTATCAGGTTTTAAAACTGCAATAGATTTAAATTAAGGAATATCTAATGCAAGTTATGTATTTAAAAATAATACTTAGCGATAGATTAATAGACGCCGGGTGGCGGATAGTTTTTGGCTACTATTATACTAAAGCCGAGTTCATCAGTTTTCTTGACTTTTTCATATATAGATTTAATCACACTAAATACATGGTAAAATATTCCTTGCTATTTGGATTGAGTTATGTTTAAAAAAATCTAATCAACCGTAATTTGCAATTTATTAACCAACTCAAACATTTCTTATCACGTTTCTCTCTATTACTCTTACTCTCTCTCTCACAGCATAGTGTTCCCTCTCCTTCTCTTATTTTCTTCAGTATGTATCACTCTCGCTTATGTCTCTCTCTCTCTCTCTCTCTCTCTCTCTCTCTCTCTCTCCTTATCACTTTTTATTAAAGGTAATAACACTAAGTATAAGACTTGGAAGAGTATATTATATTATAATAGTATATTATAAACAATAGGGAATATGACCATAATAATTAATAATGTTTTACCCATAACTATGGCAAACAGGGAAATCAAAAGAGAGGAATAAATAAATAGTTATATACCTGACGGAAACAAACTAATGTTAAATTTTGTCTTTTTATCTGTTAATTGAAGTGGTTTTCAAACTCACTTTTTCCTGATTCAAACGATATTAATTGAGCTCAATAAGTGACACAACGGATCACATTTTTCTAATATATATCCATATATATGTACACGTGTGTTGTAGTAGCGGCAGTAGTAGTAATAGTAGTAGTAGCATTTCTTCATGAAGGCACATTTTATCAAATGAGATACGCATTCCGTGTCTATTTGAACGATTGCCCATTCTTTCTAAAATGTAATATAATTAAACATCTTCCAAAAGTCATCTTGTTGTCTGTAATATTGTTTATTTATCCTTTATTTAATAAATGTGTTTACCCACTTTCAAACGGTTTATACTCACGTGGTTTTCTTTCACATATGATATGTGACGGAATTCAGCTGGATCGACTGAGCTGGTCCCAACTGATTTTGCAGACAAATTCATTGAAGTATCGTGGGATGTGCACAAGGTCGCAAAATATTTATCCGCCTATATTCTTAAGCATACAGTGCCTGTTATTTGCACATTTTCACTTATCTGCTACTGACGCGACCCTACGTCACTTAACTCCGGTGATCTAAGGGGAATCGTTAAGTCAACGTGATTATAACCATATATTTCATTTCGTATGATTTATTTTGGCATCATGTGATGTTGTGCATTTGGAAAATAAAGTTGTTTGATGAACATATATATATATATACATATATATATATATATATATATATATATATATATATATATATATATATAAACACGTCAATACTCGATCGATACGTACATGTTGAAGATCACTGGTTAATTAATACTTAACATTCGAATGTGTAGGTTCCCCCGACTACACCGAACACAATGTAATCCTACCAGACGTCTCAAAGGAATTATATAAACACTTGGTGTAAATGAGCTGGAGAACTGATAATATTGTTTTAACATAAAAATGGTACTTGTTGCCTCCTCGCTAAACACTCAGTATTATTAGGTGAGCACCAAGCGTTAGTTGTGCAATTCCGGAAAAAGTGTGACGCCATCTCCTACATCACGGTGTAGTAGCCAATAAAAAGTGAATATTTATATCGCTTTTAGCCACGGTCGATCAATTCATTTTATCATAGGTATTGTGTTACAGCTTATTTCATACCAACTGAGGCAATTATTCCGAACAGCTAGGAGTTGACTTGATAGCACTAATCTCGTTTTTGGCGGGATGAAGTATGATGCGTCAAGATATAATGAAATGCGCCTTCGTAAGTATTATTTTCTCCTTAGAGATTTGCGGTTGGTTTATTGCAAATCGCTAGAGACGTACCAACCGAGGAATGCCAACAGTCACGTCATGGTTATATTTATACCTAATCATAGTTCCCCACACGACGGGGGTTGTTTTCTCCACCGTCAAGCTTTATGCAACTTCTTGTTGCTGTGAGAAACAAATAGATCCTCATATGACACTTGGATGCCACTCTGATGACACTCTATATCAATACTCTTTGATATATTCACAGTTTAATTATTTCGAAAAAAATCACTTTAAATAAATACTGAGCATAAACTGACAAACAAAAAAAAAAGCTCGTCACCCTTCGCTACCAATGCCACTCGTGTTTGTATCGGAATTATGACGCCGGCTACGAAAACCATGCGATATCAATTTTTCGGACAGTTTTGTAAGATTTTTCTCGAGATATCTCGTGCCTTCCCGAAAAAATAAATAATTAAAACCTGATATATCTCGGGAACACACGTACATTAAACTGCTTAAATATATTCCCAGTCTGTGACGAAATGTTCGTAGGCGTGCTCGCACACGCATTGAACAAGCCTCGTTTAGTTTTCTCCCAAGTGAAACACAAAACAAAAATTAATTAATGCGCCAGTTTTGAAAGTCTCTACATGAGATCGTGATGAATATTCAGTCTGGTTATTGTAAAATATAGGATTTTTGTATGTGTTATGATGTCTATGTCCGACTCAGAGAGAACTATGCTCGTTTATTTGGGGGCGTGTTGCCATTTCTATAACAAAGGTATGCAAAGTATGTTGCGGCTTCAAATTATCGAACAGCAATTGTTCTACTATTGGGGCTAAATGACGCTGAAAACAATCGGTTTTAGAAAACTCTTTAAAAGGAATCACTAAGGAATTTGGACGTGTCAAATTCCGTTCCCACTGCAAATAAGTAAACTTCACAAGAACCAGAAAAGATGGCTATTACTGTAAGACATTAATGGAGGTCTAATGAAGACAAAGCCGTGATTGGCCAAAATGATCATGTGATATGTTATATAAATGAAATTCATGAAACAGTAAGTCAGTTGCAAAATAGAAGTGATTAAGTTGTTACAAGCGTGAGTTAGGTTGTCCGCTTCTTTTACTAATTAGTAACCACATGTCGAGACCAAAAGCCACTCGAGTATGAAGATTAATGACATTGAATGATTTTCAGTTAGGAGATGAAAAGCCTCACGACAGGATTGAGAAGGATTGATTGAATGGGGCAAATTCGCATACTTGTGGACACACGTGGATTTTTACCTGAAGATATTTTCTCATAATTCTGCCACAATGGTCGTTCTTTTTCGTGGATTTAACACGGGTTTGATTTCTTTTATTCGATCTGTCATGTAAACTCTTGTGTCCGACTTTTCTACAAGTCAGACAAGTTTTAAAATGATATGAGCAATCTGTTACTTGATGAAGACTTTCACAACGAAAACAGGGTATCGGCGGTAATTTATCCTGTTTTTATAGTGTTGACCTGTTTGTTTAGGGGCGTGAAAATCCCTTTTTTGTTTGAATTATTTTTTTGAGAGAGAGTTGAATTTCGATTTTTTACGTACCTTTCTTATGTGTGCAATGCCAACCCTTCAATGTCATTCAAATCTTGTTTAACACTTCTTAATCTGTTGCAGTCTTCAGCTAATTACTGTAGTTTTAAATACGGTTCAATTTATATTTAATTTAAAAACCTACGCCTGCTTTCAATATCTTTTTCTGATACCAATCTTTGTACGAAAATATTAAGCATTAAAAGTTTTCATCACTAAGTTCGGCTAATTCAAAATCGTAACAGTGTTTTTTGACGATTGATGTGAACGTTGAATAATCTTCGTTGTGTTTTTTGCCCAAGTTCAAACACTTCCAGCGTTTATGAATTAGAGAAGTATTGGGGCTAAATAATTCAGTTAAAAAATGAGCAACTTCAGCTAAATTCAAATCGTTGGTGTTTCGAGGAAAAATGAAGTCCACGAACTTACTATGTTCGGTGCGGCTTATTTTCAGATCAGTAGGTAAATCTTTTTAGAGTTTGACCAATTTTCACAATCTATTCTGTATAAATCCTCATGTGTTCTAATATACGAAGCAAATGTTTTATCTTAGTCTAGGGGAAAAAGTGAAATCGTCAATTGTATTCCAAACGGCATACTGCAAGAAATCATTATCGTGTTCGTTACTTTGACCACTAACCAATATTGTTTGCATTAACACTTCAATCTTTGTGCCGGTTGCTCTTTTTTGTTCAAGAAGTCTTTCTTTTGTTTCTTGTTGCCCCCGTCGGCTACTTTCCTTGTTCTAATATTTTTTTGATTTTGTTCTAGTAGAAGCTTTTGAAACTATTCTTCAGTATTCTATTGCTCATGCATTTGAAACTTCACCAGTATTGTTATAGTAGGTTTAAAATCGTCCATGTTTTAACTGTGTCCTTTTAGAATACGGCGTTTTAGAAATTGTTTCTTCTATATCATGCTGCTAAACGTAATCTTTTTTCTTTTTTCCATTCGGCCCACCTCCCAATCATTTTTTTTATCAAAAGCAAAAAATCATGTATTCCCTTCTTGTTAAAAATCAACAACAGTGTTGGAATAGTCATGAAAAAATCACAGACCTTTCTTCAATGAGAGAAACATAACTTTTTTACGTGATTTTACACGGATAAAGCCAACTTTTAGCACTATTACGTTGTCTGGTAAATTTGCCGTTGATTTACTCACGTTTGTACTTTTTAACGTTCTACTTCATATACTCTGTCGCCAGTTGTGGCTTTTCTTTTTAAGGTTTCTAAGAATCCCTTACTGAAAAACGTCGTCAATGGTTGTGGTGGTATAAGTTCGAAATCCCTAGTCGATAGTTGTTGTAGGGTCCTTTTTTTTTAGGTTTTTTAGGTTCTCAAGAAAAACCCTAAATGTTCTTGTTGTGTCACGTGTAGGTTCGTATACCTCGTCGCCAGTTTTTGGGAGGTTTTATTTAAGGTTTTCCGCAAGTTGTTGTGGAGTCCGTGGGACCAGCAGTGAATAGTTATCTCTCTATGCTGATAAGTCACGATTAAAAAGGACGAAACGTATACGTACATAGATAATTTAAAAATACAATATATATATATATATATATATATATATATATATATATATATATATACACAAGTGATACCCCAATAAATTCTAGAATATTTGTTTTTCCTTGTCTCCGTTTCCACGGTGTTAATACGCAATCGCCTGAAGACAAAATAGCAGAATGTCATATTTTCGGGTAGGGGGGGATATCGGAAGGTATTAATCGGCAAATTTATGCATATTGAAATGTTGTAAATCTTATACATTTTTTTAACTATGCTTCCCTTTTTTATTTTTATTTTAAGCAATTGATTTTAGTTGCGTTTACTTTTCCCGTAAAAATTGAATAAAAATTGAAATATTTTTTAACTATTCGAATACCTTTTTTATGGTATAAATAAAAAATAGTTAAAGTGTGGATATTATTGGTAATGAACACCCATCTTCCAATAAAATGATCATCTTACTTTTTAGGCGATTATGTGTGAAAAGCCTAAAAATGTGGCGGAAAGAGAAACAACAAAATTATTTTAGAATTACGAATGGGGGATTAGTTTCGCAAATAAATTTAACGTAAGATGATCCATTTTTGAGCCATTCTAAGGTTTTATGACAGTTTACCATTTTTGCCATTTGGGATGGATTATGTACGTTATTATTTTGGGGCGATTGCGTGTGGTTTTATGACCTTGCCTTAGGATTAGTGTTGAACATATATATGTGTTAAATGCCCTTATAATTTAGAATGACCGCAAAAAGAAGAATCTAGATTTTTAGGGGGTATAATTTAGCTGAGTGTGTAAATCTACACATTTACCAAAGTTTGTTGTTTAAATTTTGGAAATTTCTGAGTATTTTTCTTAAATTGACGGCCTCTCATCCCAATTAATTGCTGCTTGGAGGGCGGGTAGGTTTTCTAGTACATCTATACAATGAAAGAAACATTGGGGAGACAGTCGACACTAATTAATTAGTTTTTCAATAATATGAATCTTCTTAAGACAGTGTCAAAAAGTGAAGATCAGTTTTGAAATAAGCCCAGAAAACCAAAGATGAAAAAAGGGGAAATGGTTAAGAGAGCGCCTAGCAAAAAGAATCGGTCGATCAGTCCTGAATATATTCGGTTTTATTGCCATAACGTCGTGTTACCTTATTTAATTATGAAATAAATATTACATTTTATTTAAAGTTAAATTATTAAGATATATTTTTATATAAAACAACAATTTAAAGTGTACATGTTACATCTCGTATTTTAGTAATCTAAATTCCCGCTGTGATTTCAACTTTAAGCCATACAACCCTCTATAAAATAATGATAAGAATATTCAACTATATTGAATCTGAACTTGATATTCATATTAGAAGATTGCACTTCGAAATGATAAAATCTTTATTCTTCATATCACTGGCAGTCGGATATCATATAGAAGTGCTGGAAGACAATATTAATTTGTAATAACCCGTTACATAAATATTTAATAAAAACAACTTTAAACTTAGTTATCGTTGTACAAATAACTTAGAAACAATAATAAAATGAGATAACAGACAGATATACAAAAATAATGGTAAAAATAGAATTAACAACATATGAGATAATAATAGCAACAATAATCAATGAAACTGTAGAAATAAGAGAAAATGTCGTTGTAGAAAAGTACTTGACTAAATGTATAGCATATCTGGAAACTGTGTTGCCAGAAAATAATCCCAACTTAAAAAAATACGTAGAGCGTACAATTACTGATTTGAAACCACAAAAGGTCATGCACGATAATAAGGCACCGACCTCATTTTCTAACTACATACTATTTCTAAAAGAAAAGCGTCTATTACCTGTACTAAAATGGAGCATTCTAAAAGAGTCTCCGCCATCTACACTGCAAAACCCCACCTGTTTTCTTTGTCTTAGTAAGAAATTGGCTATTGTTATGTTCTCTGATAAAAATGGTATGTTGAATGAGAGAAAAAGAGGATACTCTGGATGAGTACGGTAATAAACTATTAAATCCACCTCAATTAACCTTAAAATATTACATAAAAACTAAAGCATCCCTTGATAAGAACAAAACTTATCTTATAAATAAGTGTAGTGTAATAGATGTTAAGTTTACCAATAAATTTTAAGGTTTAATATTAAAAAATAATAATACAGTAGAGTTTATTGGTACAACGTCAAAGTTTTTGAAGCGGAAAAAGTTTAAGTAAACAAGCAAATACGTTAGAAAATGTGTTGGGGTAATCAGGTTTGTAATCAAATTAATAATTAATAATACAATAAGGATTTTATGTGTTCCTTTACTTATTTAATATGGCGTATGAAGAACAGTAGTTGATTTTAAGTACTAAAAATATTGTATACACCCGTACAATTATAATATAGTTTAATGAACAACCACCTTCCGATTGCCAGTGATATGAAGGATACAGTTTTTTATTATTTCGAAGTGCAATCTTCTAATATGACTATCAAGTTTAATAAAACATAACATTGTATAGGGATTATAATACGTGTATAGAGATGAATTTTAATTGTTTTTTTAATACATAAAAAATATCTTAGTAATTTAATGATGAACCAGGATATATTACAGACTGATCGACCAACTTAGTTTGTTACGCCATCTCTTAATTTTGTTCCTTTCTTTTTACCTTTGGTTTTCTGGGCGGGTTTCAAAACCGATCTTAACTTTTTTCACAGAGTCTTCAGAAGACGCATATGCGTTGAAATACGAATTTATTTGTGTCGATGGTCCTACAAATGTTTATTTCATTTTATATAAGTTCTACTCTGTATTGAGCACTTTTGAAAAAAATGGGTTGTGTTCATTATGTCAGTACATTTAAACCTGAATAATTAATATGAATACTTTAAGCCGTTATTCTTAGCGAAATGCGAAATTGAGCCTGTAAGTAAGTTAACAACAAGACGTTACTTTTAGCGTAATGCGATACTCTAGACGCCGCCTATTAAGTTCCATTGACGACTCGCTGATTTAGCCGCTGAATTTGCTATTTAGACGTTAATTTACTCTCCCATTTCTAAGAAATGGTTGATGAACATATCGGTACGCGCTCCGACTACTGAGTCAAATATGACTTTCGTATTGTGGTTTGAACTGTGTGACTGGCACGGAATGTCTCCTCCCATGTTGATGATCGCAGGTTTAGCATGGAAAACATGTGTATATGGGTTAATTTAGAAATATTATTGGTAAATAATTATATATATATAGATATATATATATGTATAATTATTTACCAATAGTATTTATGTATATATATATATATATATATATATATATATATATATATATATATATATATACAGGGTCGGGCAGATAAATTGGAACTAATTTTAAATGCTAATATCTTTTTTATTTTTGATCATCTGATTACGGTTTTTTTTACTAAGGATCCTTAAACACTTTATTGCAAGATAGCATAATTATATTTACTCAAATTTGTTTTAATATGGCGGAATTAGCACGAAGAATAACTATATGCGAAATGAGACGCGCCGGGAGTTCTCCTTCGGACATTGTTAAGAGCACTGGCTATGCAAAAACGACTGTCTATCGGGTTGTGGCTAATTTCGATGTCGAGTGTAAGGTTGAGAGAAGTCGGCACAGTACTCGTAGTGATCGAAAGCGTGCAAACACTTTCCTGGTGGGGCTAAAAAGGTCGATAAAGGCAGACCCAAGTCAGTCGATGTCGAAACTGGCAAAAAAAACGCAATGTGAGTCGCAGAACTATCAGCAGAGCAATCAACGAAGACCTTGGGATGAAGTCCTACGTTAGGAGACGCCATAATCTCCTCACTGCCCGTTCAAAAGCTATCAGAGTTGAAAGATGCCCCAATCTTATCAACCATCTGAAACACAAAGGAGGACATGTGCGCATTTTTCTTTATGAGAAAAAGTTCATCGTGGATGAGGTTCCAAATCGCCAGAACACTCGAGTTATTGCCCGTGACCCTTCGGAAGTTCCTCCTGTGATGCAGAGCAAAAGTCCTGCTTCTGTGATGGTTTTTGCAGCCGTGGCAAGTGATGGAAAGGTGAAGCCTCCTCATTTCATCGAAGCGGGTCTTAAAATCAACACAGCGGAGTATTTGAACATTCTTAATAATGTTTTATTGCCTTGGATCCGTAGAAACTACAACCCTACGAAAGTCATGCTCATCCAAGACTCGGCGCCAGTGTATGGATACAGGAAAGTCCAAGATTTCATGAAGGAGAATCTTCCCTTGTTTGTTCCGAAGGATATTTGGCCCAGCAGCTCTCCAGATCTAAATGTTTGCGACTATTATCTGTTCGGCGTCGTCGAGGGACAGACTAATGTCAATCCACACCCAAATACAAACTCATTGAAGACAGCCATTCAACGAGCATTTCGCAATCTCGATCCCAATAAAATAAAGAGGAGCTGTTCACGGTTTTGTCAAAGAATCTCCAAAATAAGTGATGGAAAGGGTGCTCATATTGAATAATTTTGTTCAATATACTGTAATAATTAAATAAATAAATGTTAAAATGATATCTTTCCATATGTAATCCTTTAAATTATGAATTTTGTAAAAATAAAAAAAAGTACCAATTTAGCTGCCCGACCCTGTATATATATATATAAGCTATGTAGTTTACTTTAGGCATTGTGTGTAATATTTTTTAAGTTGAGTCATAGAAGACTATCACAATGCCGGTGTACAGAATGAGACCAAAAAAATTATTTTTTTTCTTTTTAATTCATTTAGTAAATCTTACTTGCTTTAAACTAATTCAAGACATCTTGTCCTGGTCGGAAAATATCTGATTTTTTCATTACTCTGCAATTACGTATTAGAACTCTAAGATTGTCTAATATCAGTTGAACTTAAACACTGAAGTTTGACATAACCAAATATAGACATTATTTATATTTTGTCTTGTTTTTTAGCATAAAAATATTGAATGCATCTTTAAATCTATATCTTTGAAAATTTTCGAAGATTATTGTTTCTACTTATTTCGTCTGTCATATGTAAAAAAATAAGGTTTGTGGACTTAGTTTTATTTTGTTTTGTGTTAATTATTATACGATTAAATTAAATATTGTTTGTACTGTATTCATAACGAACTATTGTGTTTATGAATATATTCATATAATTGACAATCCCGACCCTGCAAAAATCGGATAATAAAATTGAAATTTCGGAAACATGTGTATGCAAGGACAACTATTTTTGCTGTTTGATTTTTAGGAGCATGATCATTACAAAATATTAAATATACAGCATATTTTGTATTCTACTTAATTAAATTCATTCGCTCTGTTTCACTTTAATGGTTAACAATTGAGCTGAATTTTCCCTGCAGTATATATTTGTATCTTAGGAATTTGTAACATTTAATTTGTTATGATTTTTCATAAATAATCGGTGTATCATCGATTCCGTATCATAAGTAAAAACTGAATAACAACTAAATAAAAAAAATACAAAAATGAAAAGATTGATATATAATTAGTAAATTAGAATTTTCATAAGAAGTAATACTGTTTTTTTCTAAACTAATTTAAGAATCAAAATAATTCACTCGTTATGAATTAAAAAATATTAATAAAAATCTTCATGAATTAATATAAAATACATATATTATTAAAAATATTTATGACCCTCTACTAATAGTAATAATCATAAATAATAAAGAAAGGAATAATAATAATAATAATAATAATAATAATTATAATAATAATAATAATAATAATAATAATAATAATAATAATAATAAAAAGCATAAATAATAAATAACATACTAATAAAAAATAGCATTATTATATAACATAATGATATAATATAATAATAATAATATAATAATATAATGCAATAATAACATTATATAAAGTATGTAACATAATAATATACTCTTATAAAATAACATAAAGTATATAAATAAAAACATAAAATATTATAAATTAAATAATGATGAAAAAAATAAGAAAAAAACATACATAAAATATATTAATATTATTTTCTTCTGAATCTAATCTTATTGGCAAACCTTAATTCGAATTGAACAGCAATCTAGGACATGTCGTCTCGAAAAACGTAAGGAACGTTTGTTGTTTTAGAAGAGTTGATTTCTCCCGAAATTTACAAATATTTCTCACTATCCTGGACTCTATTAAGAGTAATGAAATATTTACAGCTTTTCCTACATTGCAAACAGCCTTATTAAACATACACACACCCACCCACACACACACACACACACACACACACATATATATATATATATATATATATATATACTGGTAATAACGATTTTATATTTATGAAAACATAAATTGGCTACACATTTTCAAAACATGTTTCAGTCACAATTATAAACACCTGGGCTTTTTTAAGCAATAACGACTTTACATTACGCTTTAGTTTAGTGGAATGAGGCAGACCTAATTATTAGAGGTCGCGTGATGAATTTAAAAATATTTGAGAATCCAACAAATAGTGAATTATTTATTTTGTAAACATATCTGAATTTCTAGTCTGAACATTTTTAAATGAAGGTTTAATAAAAAAGAATGATATTTCCGGTAAAATTGTCTGGGTCATCCGAGTGAACGTATAATCCTCAATCGAACAAAGTAATAAATCGATACACACATTAACTGACACGTCTACACAAGTGGTCATGCGATGTAGGAAAGTATACGCACAACCGCCTCGGCTTTATATGGTAAAACTGACACCTGCGTATAGAACGCATACATATTTATCTTTAGAGGCATAGACGACCGCACCAATAGCGCTTGCATAGAAAAACGCAATCCTCAAACTAGGGTGAACAAAGCAAACTATATAATATATTTAAATTAAATAACATTTAATTCAGATCAGATTATGAGATTTTAAAATAATATCTTGAAACCGTTAGGGCTACCCAAGAGCACGCAGATATATATATATATATATATATATATATATATATATATATATATATATATATATATATATATATATATATATATATATATATAATGGAAAATGGTATAAATGTACGTATATACGCACACATATATACGCACGCATATATATATATATATATATATATATATATATATATATATATATATATATATATATATATATATTGTTGTGAAGTTGTCCCACAGTAAATAATAAATAAAGGAGGTCAAGTCGAGGGTTGGTTTAACAAGTGTATTAACAAAGTAAGAAACTGACTAGCTAGACAGTTACAAGACTGTTCTTTTTCTTCTGGTCTCGCACTATTTATAGTGACAACCGGTGTAGTTTCTCCTGTGTAAGAACGGCCGGTGTAACATATATATATATATATATATATATATATATATATATATATATATATATATATATCCACATAACACGCGTACTTAACTATATCGTCTGCAGATGTGTATACTTACCCACATAAACTCATATATAAGTATAAACATATATATATATATGCACCTGTAGAGAAATATATATACACATACATATATAAAAATCTATACATACATACACGCGCACACAAATATGATTATATATACTAGTACTATACCACTCAAGAAAAAAATTATTGTGTGCAGTGCTAGAAATCAGAAGAGGAAAAGTAGAGGCAGCGAAGGTTATGGAACTACCTAATCAGCGAAAGATAAGGACAGTAAACGAACCTGATAGCTGGGAATATTTTGAAGAAATAAAAAAGACGTGGAAAAGAATACCTGAGAAGAACGAGAAAACTGCTTGAAGCTAAATCTAGTAAAAGGTATGCTCATCAGTAAGATATGCTTCACCATTCATAGGCTATGACCAAAGAAGAACAGACGCATGGTGGCAAGAAGATTAAAAAACTAATAATCATGACAATGCACTACACCTGAAGGATGATACTGGACGACTTTATGTAAAAAGAACAGACGATTGAATAGGCCTTGTAAGTATTTAAGACTGTGTGAATGATACAAAGAATAGAATTAGAAAAATACATAATAGAACACAGAAAGGCTAATCACTGCAGCAAGAGACACCGTCAAAATGAGCGACACATGGGACAGAGAAACATCTAACAGGGCGAGAAAAGAAAATGGGAAAGGAGACACCTGCAAGGACGATTCATAGAAAAACACTCGCACATGTCTACACAAATGATCCCTAAACAGGGAAACGGAATCACTACTAAAAGCCACATGACACTATGTGATATGAACTAACTACATAAATCTAAAACAGACATAACAAGAAAAACAGTAAATGCAGACTCCGCGAAAAGGTAAATCATATAATAAGTGAACGCAGCAAACTTGCCCAAACAGAATACAAGAACATACACGACTATGAGGGGAAAACAGCACTCTGGGAACTATGCAAACGATTGCATTTTTAACACGCAGATAAATGGTACAGACACAAACAAGAGACAGTGCTGGAAACCAAAAATCACAAAACCCTCTGGGACATGGAGGTACAAACAGATAAACTCATCCAAGCAAGAAGACCCGACGTCATAATAGTTTACAGAAAGAAAAATACTTGTAGATTTTGCCGTTTTTGCAGAACAGAGTGTTAAGATCAAGGAGACAGAAAAACTAAGCAAATACACGGAACTTGCCAGAGAACTGAAAGGAATATGGAACATGAAGAAAGTCAATATAATTCATATATATATATATATATATATATATATATATATATATATATATATATATATATATATATATATGAATATTTTGCGAGAGTCAGGTATACGCGAATAAATGTAAGAAGTATCGAATCGATTGAAGCGAACTGATAATTTCCGTACAAACGCATCAATTATTGGCATAAAGCGTCACCATATTTTAAATTCTATATAGCGCTCGAGTTCAAAGAGCAGACAGGAAAATCATGATGACTTTATTATATAGAAAGTTAGTCATACCTAACTTAAAATAAATATCGATTCCTTTTTGGTCTCTGAGCTGACTGTGTTCGGTTTTTTGTTTCGGAGCTTTCTCTTCGTTCGCCTATCTCGGAAGCGGACGTAATATGTAAAACATTATTTGGTTACATTATTGCCGCTACAAGGCGAGAGCAAGACACCGAAATGTAGCTACTACATCACCACTACGACCACCTTTACAACGAGACATAACTATCCAATGTGTCAGAGTAACGGATAGTTGTTTCTGTCGATGAAGAACACGACTGACATTCTATGGGGATCGAAGAAATCCGTCCACTATATGTTACCTCGGTATCGATACCAAGTCATGTCTATCCGCACGTAGGAAATATTTATTGTAAACGATAACATGAACACAAGTTGCTGTGTTACGTTTTCACTTGCCGAGGGGTCTATACTCTCATACACTAAGTTGTCGTAAACCAAGTCTCTTGAGCGTCTGTGGATAAAATCACTCGGACGCTGATGTTGATTTTAAGAAAATTTATTAATCAGAAAAGAAGAGTCACAAAGAAAACCAGACGGATGAGTTACATTCTTGCGCGCACGTAAAAGAAAGAGCTCTCTCTCTCTCTCTCTCTCTCTCTCTCTCTCTATATATATATATATATATATATATATATATATATATATATATCAGACGTCTGTGTCGTAAACTCATCAGGTTATGCCATTGTCCTTCCTCCACCTTCAATATGGCGAAAATAGAGAAATCCGACTTTCAGGTCTTCTCTGCTTGAAGGATCGCACAGAAGAGACAGTGTTCTTTTCTGGTGTCACTTGATTTCGCTGACTTACGTTTTAAAGAGATAACTTCTAACGTTTCCATTCAAATACCGGTTTTCGTTATACACCAGCTGTTTCTTTTCTAAATGGTATCACAGTAAAACTAATTTACCAATTACTAAATTATATTTAAAAGAATGCAACTCTATTATAGTATTTGTACCTTCATGCCAACATGAAAATAATCAGTGTAAACCATTAATTAAACAGAAGTTGCTATTTTACCCAAAGTTAGGTAATCGTATTACAATGTGAGTAAATTCTACAAACACATTTGAAATCGACTCACTAGGTTATATAGCTCCCATTAACCTGTCAACCAACGAGGAATGGATCTGACTTGAGGTCGGTTTAATAAAAGAAAGTCCAACTACTAGTTAAGGAAACCTAGAAGGAGTTATCTTCCTTTGATCGAGGGCAGAACAGCTGTACACTTTGAACATAGCCTGAGAACCAAGAACACAGGGCGGGCCATACGACAATACAACTGACGCATGTGAATTAGTCCCAGCGCAAAATTTTCATATACAAGACGTTGTAAATAAGTGTTGGATAAAACAATTGTCTTTCTATGACATATTTTTAATTGCATATATATATTTATATATTAGCTAGACCCCTAAGGCTCTCGACGTTCGCTTAAGGACGAACTGTGACCTTTTTGGCAAAGTTAGTCCAAATAAAAACATGTTTCTCCCCTTCTCTCGTTTATGACGTCATCGACTTTTGACGGCATTATCTATGCCGTGTTATCTCCGAAATTACAACGTCACAGAATAATGATGTCATTAAATGATGACATCATCGAGTGTGCATGGAGACAAACAAGATGACCAAGATCCACAAAGTGTTAGTAGTATATAGAGATTGAATAACGTTTAAACCCGAAGAAGGTAACATCAGCCCCAAGTTTGTTACAGAGAGAGGGAATATGTGGATCGGGTGTAAGTATAAGTACCAGGCTAAAATATTAATGGACCGGATGGCGATTGGATAGTAGCCGTAGACCTCTCTGGCTTAACCAATAATTATTCAAAGATTGTATGTGAAAAGGGGCAACGACCAGACATTGTTCTATTGTCAACAATAAGCAAAAGATGAATCTTGGTTGAATTGGCAGCACCTTATGAGAACAGGGTAGAGAAACAACATCAACAAAAGATAGACAAATGCGAATATTTAAAAGGAGAGCTGAGCCGTGAAGGTTATAGTGTAATCATTCGAGATGTTGAAATTAGAGCCAGGGGTTTCCTTGGAGGCCCTGTATCAGCTCCTACTAGCTTGGAATCAACGATCGAAAAAGAGCTGCAGCCAACAAACCTCTTATAGAGATAACCGAACAATATGCAATGCGGCTCTGGGCAAATAGGAATATCACATAATTATATAATAGCAAGTATCAACGATATAGTTATCTCTGTGGGAGGAACATATTTTATTATTTATTTTTTAATTTAGTTTTGCATTTATTTATTTATTAATTTATTCATAAATTTTTTTCCTCTTCGATAAGAGAACGTTTTCACGCAACGAGGACGTGAGACGCTAAGCCGTTGAACTAAACGTGAGACGCTAAGCCATTAAATAATCACGTTTTTTCATTTTATTGGATTGAAATATAATTCAGATAATCGGACCTCAAATCAGTGAGGGGGCGATACGAAACGGTGTTTATTTTCTCCTGATGACCTGACATTATCTCGAGGCCGAAATTAACTATTCCACAAGTAAAAACAACGGAGGAAACATATATATATATATATATATATATATATATATATATATATATATATATATATATATATATATATATATATATTTATATATATATATATATATATATTTATATTCAAATTATTTTCGTTCTTTTTTTGTTTTAAGCATTGGTGATAGGTAATAAGTGTCAATAGAAAGCCCTTACAATGCAAGGTAGATTTTTTTTTCTATAAACTATAAACTATAAGTTTGTTTATTTAAAAAAAATACATCTTTGAAAATGGAGTGTTTCTCCGAAATATATAAGACAACAGTAAAAAAAAAATCTACCTTGCATTGTAAGGGCTTTCTATTGACACTTATTACCTATCACCAATGCTTAAAAAAAAAAGAACGAAAATAATTTGAATATAACTCCCAGCATGCCCGATGCTTCAGTTCTTTCTACCTACTACCGCGAATTCCATCACAGAGCGGATAAATACGTCAGACCAACAAGACGTTTCTTCTATAAACTATAAGTTTGTTTATTTAAAAAAAATACATCTTTGAAAATGGAGTGTTTCTCCGAAATATATAAGACAACAGTAAAAAAAAAATCTACCTTGCATTGTAAGGGCTTTCTATTGACACTTATTATATATATATATATATATATATATATATATATATATATATATATATATATATATATATATATATATATATACAAGCTCACAAGGTAAACGGTTTCTTACAAACAACAATATTTTCTGTTGTCCGCTCGATTTATAGCGAGTTACTTCGACTGTTCCGGTAGCTAGTTTTATTCTATAGACATTAAATAATGTTTAAGTTCGATTTTTTTTGTTGATTATTTGGTACTGTTTTTATATCTCTATTGTTTGTGCCTGTTTCAAAAGTTTGAATCGCGCTCCGCAGGCCATAGGGCTGCGCCTTCCAGGATAGCCCAGGTTGGGAACCATTACAACACTCATGCCTTCCTCCAAAAAAGCAGAACCGATTATTAAGCGGCCATAAAAGAAACATATTGCAATTTCTTTAAATGCTGACGGCGGCTTGAGTGTGCGTATCAAACATATCTTCAAGCCTAAGACTCTTCACCCTCCTTACTCATAGCCATACAGGAAACTTTTAAAGATATTTCATGACATAAAAATAAAGTATAAAACCACTTCCTTTTCAGAACCGCTACCCCCATCATTTTTTATTTTGCTATTTCTTCCTTTCTTATGTCAATAGATGTACACACGTATTGATTTTTGTGGCATGTTTCTTTTCCTTTTTTATTGTCCATAAAATTAGAAACAGCATCTGATTATACGTCCTGTTTCTCTTGTGGACTCGATGGTTATAAAGCTTTTTGATCTAGCAGCCATTCACATCAGACCCTATTGCCCATGTCTGCTGTCTGCTTAGTTTTTTCCCCGTTTTTTTAAATTATGTATTTTATATTTTCTTAGAGAAAGGAAAGAGAGTTAACAGTCATATGAGATATACTGCTTTCTATAGACAGGCTGGGAGTGCACATATGTCGTTATAAAATTAAATACAGTAAGTCCAACAGATGTAGGATCACAGCATGGCGATATTCGCAATGCCATATGTGTACATACCATAAAATGTACACCGTATATATTTATATATAAACCCGGGGGAGGTATGTTTACTTAACTACAATGAACATACGCTGAAGAGGCTTTACACAAGCACGTTGCCCCCACCCCCCTCTCTCTCTCTCTCTCTCCCTCTCTCTCTCTCTCTTTCTCTCTCTCTATACATATATATATATATATATATATATATATATATATATATATATATATATATATTATTTTATTTTAAAACTATACATTACAGTGCCTATTAGGCATACCGGGGATCATCGTTATAGACAAGCAGTTCCTGAGATAGAATTCGTCTTTATAGACGGCTCAAAATCGCCAGCACCTTGCACAGATCGATGCCCTGTAGGGTATAGAGTGTAAAAACTAAAATATATTAGCTTTTGTATTATTGATCATTTTGTTGATTTATTTAAAACAAATTTTGTATACATACAAACTATATATATATATATATATATATATATATATATATATATATATATATAGATGGAACAAATTCTCATGTAAGTTCTTCTCATGAATTTTTTTCCTGTGTTTTAACTTGCCGGGAGCTCATTTTTATAACTTTTTCTATCCTTTTTTCCTGTTCATAATGAATGTACAATTCCCTGGTGAGCAACAGAGTTGAGAAAAATACTACATATTCCCCTTATTTCTGCTGCTAAACACACGTAGAAAATTATAATACCATTGAATTTGAAACAAAAATAAACATGAAAAAAATAAATACAGTTTGTAACATATTTAAAAAAAACAACGGTTTTGTCTGACGGTGAGGCAAAGATACATTTCAGGCATTCCCGGATATGGAAAGTAAATAGGTAAAGTTTGGTTATGTTTTTTGACGATAGATGAGAAAATTGGAAGAAATGTATAGCTATAGTATTGATTTTTCCTTAAAATCAATGGAATGCACATAATATATATATATATATATATATATATATATATATATATATATATATATATATATATATATATATATATATATAATATTTTCATTTAATTTTAAATTTAATTTTAAATTATGCTAGTAAAGAGAGATTCCCATCATTTCTCAAAGAAAATTTTATTATTTCCAGCATACAATTGTTTCGACTTACTACCAATATATGTGCTCCTATGTCCTATGCCTTTATTCATTGGTATGGGTATCCCCAGTGCTTATATATTAAACAGAGAAAAAAACCCAAAGAAAAACAAGGCAAGCAAAGTCTGGATTACAATCTGTTCTCATCATTATTACTATTCACTATTTGTTCTTTAAACTCGTAGATGCCTTAGTCGCAACATACACACCGCATGTGCGTTTCGCTATCAGTTTTGTAATCGTTTATAACAAACTTGGATATTCACCCGAAACCCATGGATTAAAATATATGTTTTACTGACCGTCTTTTGTTGTTCCGACTTATATATCTACTTTTCATCCAAGTTTTAACCATCGAATTTATCTTATTTTATATGCCGTTAATACGTTTGTTTTGTATGTACGTGTAGTGGGCAACTTCCGTTTTATCAGGAATACAGAAAGTAACAGATTTGTCCATTTCGAGCTCTTCAGTAATTTACTATATCGGTAATATTTTTTTTTTAAATTAAAAATATTTTTTTATGTTTAATCACAAATATTTTTAATATAATTATAAAATTTAGTTATTTTATTTAACATTAAAACCGTTCGATCATTGTCTTCCTATCCAGCTCAGTTACCGAAATGGCTTCCACGTGAGTTTCACTAGATTCACTAGATGCTAATGATAAGTACGGATTGTAATCCAGGATTTGCTTGTCTTGTTTTTCTTTGTTTTTTCTGTTTGATCTATAAACACTGAGGTTGCCCATACGAAGAAATAAATGCATATGGTATACGATCATTTGACAAATATATTGGTAGTAAGTTGAAACAAGGGTATGTTGGAAACACCAAGATTCTTTTGTGAAATGATGTGAATCTGTCCTTCCTAGCATTTGACATTGCTTTTATATGAAAATTTATATTTACTGAAAATTCAGACCTCGTTTGATTGTATAGTGACTTGAGATTAAACAGCTTTAAAATAAACTTAAAAAGTTTTACATGAGATTTTTACTGGTCCGATCGAAATCGAAATAAATTTATATATTTATTTAAATATACTATTGGATGTATATACACTTATATTATAAAATAATATATAACGTTAGGTGATGTTAATTGATCCAGAAAACTGCGCCCGACACTCTACCACTGAGCAAAAGAGCACCATTAGTACGGGTGGAAAAAATGTATCGCACTTATAGATGTTATTATATTTATTTATATGTTTATTTGTGATACTGATATATATATATATATATATATATATATATATATATATGTATATATATATATATATATATATATAATTATTAATGACAATATATGTATTAGCAGATACTATCAGTGCCCTTTTACTTTGCAGTTTCCTTAAAAGATTCAGCTCGATGATTGTCATTTAATGATAACAGAGCAAATATAAGTCAGTTCATATTATATTCCAATAACTATGGTTTTATTTTATTATTTTTATTTTTTCACATTTCCAAAAACAACATTTCTGTGAGAGATATTTTTTACAGTCCTTTTAATTTGTTTTGTGCCGAACCGTTTTTATGTCAATATCGTCTCTGCAACATTGCAAAATCATCAGTAAAATTCACAAAGAGTAAAAAGTTCCTGGATTAAAGTGTCTTGAAAAAACCCACACTATACAGTGGTTCATTTTTGGGTGAAACCAGACAAAAACAAAGAAAAAGAGCAAACTCACACCTGGGGGAACCCACTAATACGCCATTTGTAATTATTCGTTCAAAGCTAGTACATCCTAAAAGTTGTACGGACATTTATACATTTTAATTCAGTAATATTTCTTAAAACAAATAACACGTTCTATAATTTATTTATAAACATTCTAATTAACTTGAGGCTAGTTTTTTACTTTCTAAAGTTACATCAATTAGCCTCCAGATGTATATTTAGGTCATTTGGATACGAAACTCTTTTAGGTTCAACAGTTTAGAGCTAGTTTCATAGATCAGCCATCCATTCAAGCAACTATTATGTTATACTTCGGTGTTTTTGTGGAAGATGTTTAGTATTAATTTATAAATCGTTTCAATCAATAGTAAGATAATGTTAATTACCCAGAATTCTTCACTTAGGTAGTAAGTTTCTATTAAATGCGAAACTAAGGGGGGGGGGATTTCACACTCACAACGAAAATATTTTATAGTTACCTAGACATGATTAAAAATACCGAAGGGAGCTATTAATTCATGTTCCAGACACAAGTAAAATTACATATATACATATATACATACATATATGTATATATATATACAGAGATATATATACACATATATATATACATATATATGTATACACACATATATATACATATATACACATATATATATATGTATGTATATGCATACATATATATATATATATATATACGTATATATAAATACATATATGTACATATATATACATATATATATACATATATATACATATATATACATAAATATATATATATATATATACATATATATATATATATACATATATATATATATATATGCATACATATATATTCATACATGCATAGGTACATACATACATATATATATATGCATATATATATATATATATATATATATATATATATATATATATATATATATGTATATATATATAGGGTGGCCAAGAATTAAAAAATAAAAAAATATATTCACTGAAAATAACATTTTTTAAATCAATTTACATTTTCAGCTTCACAAATTCGTGCCGTTTCCAAAATATCCATAACGGATTGCCGCATCACTCGATTACAATTAAATTCCCCGACTTTATTCATGATGTTCTCTTTCAATTCCTGTAGAGTTTCAGGTTCGTTTATGTAAACTTTTTCTTTGGGATACCCCCCGATAAGCAATAGTAAGAGCTAGTCTTGTCTTAGGAAAGTGGAGGCTAGTTGACAGTTTTTACTTTTTCATTTTTGTTCTTGTATGAAAACAAATATCCATTGTCTTTGTAATATTATTTTAAAATTCTATTAATGAAACCATAACAAATTAAGAATTTGTTCAAGTTCAAAATCTCTGAGTTACTCCTTGGCGACCCTGTATATATATATATATATATATATATATATATATATATATATATATATATATAAACAGATAAAGAGAGATAGAGATAGAGTGAGATAGTGAGAGGGGGTATAGATAGATAGATAGATAGATAGATAGATAGATAGATAGATAGATAGATAGATAGATGAATTAATAGCAACACAATGGATGTAAAGAGTTACAATGCTTTCTTTTTTTCTGTCATCCGAAGATAGACATTTGATCTCTTTTCTATATTGGTCCCATGCCAAAGATCAATAGACCATTGCAGACACTACTGTGGTTCATAAATGTGGCTAGAGACTACTTTCCGACCAATAATTCCCAAGGAACTTTCAAAGCGTGAAACCTATTCGACCATTTCTTTTTGATAGCCATATGTTTACTAGAAAAGTACACAAAGCAAAAATATGTCTGTAAAGAATTCTCTATCGGATAACACTTCTGTTAGGGGATGTATTTACTTGTTTCACATCGCAGAAAGATGAGACACAAAGGAGCCATCCTAGATTGGTACAAAAATAGCCAAGAACAGAACCGTCGGTATCCCCTTGTAGAGGCGTCTTAGGCAAGCGGCAATAACTCCCCTACACTCGAAGAAGATGCAAGGGTGGTGCACCTTCGATGACTTAGCCGGATCATGCTTTAATCCCACAAAGGAGGGGCCCATTGTTTGCTAAAATGATGCGATTTGTAGAGTTGCAAAAAAGTGTAGGAGTTTTTTTTTAGAATTACAGATCATCAGATTTAGAGGAGTTTTAGTTGTTGGTTGACTGCAACACCGAACGAACTCATTTAAAATTACGAGCTTCATTTACAGCCTGATGTAATGAATCCACAGTGTTAGCTCATGATATATTAAAATGTATATCATCTAGAGACAAAAAATACCACGTCAATTATATATACAGCTGTTTTTTCACTTCGCAGATTCACCAACTTTGTTCAATTAAAGGTCCTATTCTTCGACTAAAACAACACTTTTTCTCACTAAAGCAGAGAGGAAATACCGACCAGACAATTAACCAAAGTTCAGATCAGCTGGATCATATCTTTTTCGGGTGAGTATCAATCCATCCATGTGCATACGCTGGAGAGCCTCGCCACATACTTGAGAACAAAACTCCGTCTAGCGGTTGATTGTTTTGTTGTCGGATTACATGTCTTGTAAACCAAGTTATACTGAAGTATTTGCTAAAGGCATCTTCCGAGCTATATAAGGATATGGCTCCGTAGACTTGCACACTTTGCACTTTTACGGTTCTTCGCCAACTCAAACCGTGCACTTTTTCCCTGTTATTAATGTTCTGACAAGTACTTTTATTTACCCCTCTGTGTACTTAAAATCATATAGAATTCCCATGAATGCTATTCATGGAATATGTCGCCACAAGATTACGTTCCCGTGGCTAGAATATCGTCATATCTAAATTTAATGTCTTCTTATAAACCGCCCTCATAAGTCATGAAAAGTTATTCATTTTATGCAGCATTTTCTAATCGTATCATTATATTCTTCATCATTCAACTGACGCTCGATACATCACCTTATTCTCAGGTTACTCATTAGTAAATAAAAAGGATTTATTAAGATAAACATGTATCCTTATTTATTTTAATGAAACCGTGATGTGAATGCTTAAGTAATTCAAACATATTTCTTAGTTTTATAGCATATTCGTTTTAAAATTTAATCACATCATTTTTTTTTGTTTACTCAGAGCTTAACAAACAAATTAAATATTCATTTATATGTCAACATTTAATTCTTGATTTGTCTAAAATAATTTGATTTGCGTTTTGAAGTTAATCCAATTAAAATTTACATTTTTCTTCTTAATATAATTATCTAATATATTGTGAATGCAAATTTCTAAAATTTGTGACCAGAAAAAAACCTTCACCCTGTAATAAAAACTAACGTGTATTTATTTTTATATTTATTTATATAAATATATGTACTTCCTATTGTCACGTAAATGTTAGCGAGTAAAAAACGTGTTTTTTAACCGGACTAAACCAGTTACAAAGTATGAACGAAAGCGAGAAAGCAAATAACAACTCAAACTTACCTCTTCGCCTGAAATGAATTCAGAAAAAAATCATCCAGTCTATAATAAAGACATCTATGTCTGTTGTTTTTCTTTAGATCATCAGAAATGATGATAATAATTTATATATGAAAAATGCTATTACTGACGTAATTATAGTATTTTATATAAACATTTGCTGGAGAAATGGTTGGATTATTCTATCGCCCAATAAAGTATCTCATGCTGACGCAATCATTTAACTTTGTAAGAGCCAAATATGTCCTAAGATTGACGACTGTTGCCACATCTTGTGGGGAGGTAAAGTATCTTTTCATGGGGAATAATCTCTTCCTCACAGAAGAGTCGTTGCTAATCTTTCCCCACGTTATCGTGATTTTCATGAGAGGTGTTCGACTGAGCTCCAATCTATGGTCCCCTTCCTGTAAAATATTCACAACGAAAACTCGTCTAGTTACAACCACTGTAAATAATTTTCCTCTCGACCTCTCTGTACCTAAAACTAAACGGGACTTCTATTAGCTAAGTTTCTGTCATAGATCTGCCCGTATATAGAACACAATACGACAGTTCAATGTTAATAGATTATTGTCGAGACGTCTTCTTAAATTATCAAAGTTTGACCACATTCGACCATCGTTACCAATCCACATGGTGTTGTCTTACCGTGCACCTCACAAACTCATTAATCCTTATCCTCGATGTGCCTTTGTGCTTTGATAAGCGGTGACTAACTAGTACATAAAAGATATATCTAAATAAATAGCGACACTTTAGAAGACTAAATTGATTCCGTATTTTGGGTGGATGCTGGACGCTAGTATATTGCATCAAACGTAAATTGGTATAATATAACATGCTACGAATTTATTTAGTTACGCAATTTTGTTGTTGGCATTTGTAACCCCAGTTTTTTTCTTATAATAAGGTACTTATAGGGCGGACCACATGAAGGTTGCCAACATACCTAGTGAATATGGTGCAATGGGACCGACAGGATTCGAACTTTGTACGCCCAAGTCGTTAGTCCGCATCGGTCACAACTTCACCAAAACCATTTCCATTATTTTGCATAATGTTAAATTAGTTATGAGTCATAGACATCAGTTTACCGTTATGATTTTTAAACAACTGATTGGATTCGAGAGTTAGACATTGTTTATAAAAGAAAATAAGTTCGCAGAACTAGTTCCTAAAATCCTTTGCGTACTTACAGTGTGGCAGCTAACTAAAATCTGATAAGAAAAAAGAAAGAGAGAGAGAAAAAAAAGAAAAGCAGGTAAGAAAGCGTCAAAGAAAGAAATCCTTCCACTTACTGCAATGTTACGGTCAAAAAGATTCTTATTAAAAAACAGAACATTTAAACAACAGTTTTGAACAGAGAGTAAAACTTTCTTTTTTTAAATGTAATTATTAGTTACCGTCGAATAAGAAAAAAATTAATAAAAGTTAAGTAAAAAGAAATATTATCATAACAATTTGAAAACAACACGTATGCACTTGCTGCCGGAGGTATAATTTTGATAACTTTATTTTCCAAATAAACCTTTGAAATTTGTCACGCGACTTCAAAAGCGAATCGGCACCGAGCGCTATATCTAATTTGACCTGTGACTTAATAACGGTCTATCTCAATAACAAACTGGGTACAAGATGGTTCTTGCATTTTCTTTGTATGTTGGACAATCTCTCTTTTTCTTCCCTCTATCTCTCTCTCTCTCTCTCGCTCACTACCCACCTGTCTCTCACTTACTCTTTTTCTCTCAGACACACAAACACAGATACACACTCAGTTCATAACAGACCGGACTAGACGAGTTTCTCCCTTTTTATGAAGAGAGAGCGAGACTTGAAGCAACGGTAATACAACTAGTGGATGCCCCAAAGGAATGGAAATAAGTTTTTAATACTTAGCGTCCATTTTGCTTTAATAGTATTAGAAAATATTAATATAACCCACAAGTACTATTCAAGAGGTTTTAAATATATATGTATTAAATTGGAATTCAAGGCTTATAGAATTTTACTCAACGCCATAAAATGTTAAGTTATCATTTTTTTATCGATGAAAACAAACTTTTCCTTCATTTTGAGACAACTTGCAGATTTTGAGGAATTAAATTAAAATAAATTTGCTGTATATGTATACAGTACTAAGAGCCAGAAGTGTATACCGATTGTAGTTTTTACAAAATTATATTTAATATCTTAATTTATTCATTACAGGTTTCTTTCTAATTATCAATTTTAAAAATAAATTAGTAATTCGCTTATCGATTTTAATTTTTAAATATTACAAACAACACCTAATTATATATACGCAAACGATCGTGTGATATTCGATGAGAAAAGAAGGTAACCTATTCTTTCGTTCCATAATACTTTTCCGTATTCAAATTCAACTCAATTATTACGTATTATTCCTACTTAATAAATAATATTTTAAGATAATTTCAAAATATTTAGTGTTTTTTCTTGAGTGTTCTTAAGTGAATCAAACACTTATGAAGTTTTGAAAATGGAATGGACAATATTAACCCATGCCTTTTTTACTTTTATTGAAATGATGCATATCAGAAACTGGCATAAAAGGTTCTGTCTAAAAATGTGTTCAAGTATTATATTTAACAGCAGCAAACATAGAACAGAAAACTTTGGGATTCAATGGAAATTCGAAATTACCACGACCTTCCAAAAATGTCAATATTCTTTAATGTAAAAACTTGTATTACTTTATTAGTTAAACATCCTTTTTTGTTACACAATCGGCTATATACAAAACATACATTTTAATATCTTTAAATATTTTTATTTCAAGAATTCGTAAGTTATTAAATATTCTGTATGCCATTTACTCCAGCAAATATTCACTTTTAGAACAGGTATGCCTTGGATCAAAGTTGTATTCTTTAACCTACACATCTAATTTAAGTAGGAGTTTATTTTTTTCAATATCAGACTTTAAAAATAATCTCACTCAGAAAAAAGAATCATCTAATTTTGAGACTCAAGACGTCAAAAATGATGATGTACTCGTACTGAATAACTTTAAATAACCCGAAAGTCGGTTCTATATTGACCGAGACATTAGAAACTCTTCAAATTCTATGTTAAAAATATTAGATTCATAATGTTTTATTACAATACATAGTGGGGGCAACATATAAATCTGTTCTTTTAAAATATTATTGTCAATTTTTAATTGGCTGAGAAAACTAATCGTTTCATTGAAACATTGAGACTCAATTTTTTTTAAAAAGAACAAATCGTTGTGTGTATACCAGCATGGTAGTATTCAAATTAAAAATGTAAACAAATGTTATGAAAATATTATTGTCTACCAAATTTGGAAAACTGACTATGTTTTTCTTTTTCTAGAAACTTTGCTAACTCATAACTGTACATATTTCGCACAGAACCAAAAGATTTCTTTTGTTCTATGTTTTGGTTGAATAATTCTAAATACAACTGCTGGAAATGATCAAATACTGATTTCCATGGTATTTGTAATTTAGAAACCGTTTTTGGTGCAGCTAAAAAATTCACAAACAACGGTGCCTTCTTTGTCAGGGGTGGAGTCTCTCGGTGTTCTCTTAAACCATCAATCTAGATATTTTGGATTTTAGGGAAGACGAAAAGCACGAACCTTTTCTTCCTGATCATCTTCGCCCGAGAATCTGTCACACAGTACTTTCTAACCATAATACGCAAGTCCTTGAGGTACTGAAATGAACAATTATTAATTATACTATTATTTTGTAACCGGTACATGGTGATGTCTAAATGTGTATTTAACTTAAATTCTAAGGTTTTAATTGTATGAAGGTGGGAAGTTGTCATTTTTTAATGGCTAACATGTATTAACATTTATCAATATTAGGGCAAAAGAATTTTAGATTGAGACATTGGAACTTCAGGACTTAGGAAATGAAATTTGTTTTCTCTTGGAAATGAGCAGGTTTCTTCCATAATCATTTTCACACGCATTAAAAAATAGATAATCCGATCAGCGTGATTAAAGTAAGAATTCTAGGTTTATCAATTCTAAAATAAATTATCCCAAAATCAAATTATGGCAGGCTGTTCCAGGGAACAAAAACACGGACAGAGAATGCTGCCTTTCTTCTGTTGAGACGAGTATGAGGATGGTATATCTTCTGCGGGGTCCGCGGAGACGGCAACTAGATGTTGGGGTGAAAAACTTCTCTAAATGTCGAGCTACATTCCCGATGATGTATGTCAGAATTTGCGCTTCCTGCATCATTCGCTGCTTAAATGAAGACATATTTTGTATTTGAAGCCGTTCTTGTAGGCTAGCTGACAATGGTAGTTATTTTTACGTAAGAAGAAAGTGTCAGTGTTTTTTCTAAATAGTATTGACCCTGACAGCAATTTATTATTTCAAAAGAAATATTATTATTAGAAGCAAATTATACAGATTGACGTCGAAAGCTCCATGGAATTTCTCGGTAGTTTGCTGAACTGATGTAATTTTAAAAAAATATTTAATTAAAACATTTACACATCAAAGTTGTCGGATGACTGTTTTTTTGTTGTTTTTAATTTTTTTTTTTTTGATTTTTCAGAGAAAAAATACATTTCCAGGAAAAGTAACGAGATTGTTCGAAGTGAGTTTTTAAGCAAGCGAAGTACGGTGTTATAATTGACTCCCGACGGTCACAACAGTCAAGTTGTCGATACTTTTCCTTATGTCGGGACGGTGATAAACCGCTACTTTTCCCTTGCTGATGTGATAGCACTTAGAATTAAATATATCTACAGATGCCCTTGCCGCCGAAAGTTCGTGTGTGGCCGAGAAGAGCCATAAAAAACAAAAACGAAACAAAGATTAGCGTATACAATGCATGCGTGTGTTTCGCAGGCCCTCTCTTCTTTGATTCCCCAAATAACTACGGTTATTCAACCGTGGACAAATAGAAACGGTTGCAGCGCTGCTATCAGCCTTCGTTCGTGACACCATGGGAATTAAGATTAGGGCTTTATCTCATGCACCGACATTATGAAGTTCTTCTTTAAAGGCCAATTCTTTAGATATTTAGAGACTTTTTTTTTAATAGCAAATGTAATGGGTTTTATGTAGTAAAACGGTTGTCTAATTTTATCACTTATTTTGTTACAGGCTACCTGCTTAGAATGTAAGCAGATCCTAGAAAGCTTTTAGTTACAATTCACTAGTAGAACAAAAACGAGTTCTCGATATATATATATATATATATATATATGAATTTATTTGCATATATATATATATATATATATATATATATATATATGTGTGTATATATATATATATATATATATATATATATATATATATATATAAGGAACAAGAAGATGAGGATATAAATTATATCTTTAAAGTAGAACCTATCATGATGTTATATGCAACTGAAAGAATAAGAATAAAAGCTGTCAAAATGCAAAATCTATTACATCTTTAGTTATTCAGAACATTGGATTTATTTGTCCTAAAACCGCGGCTTTTCAAATAATGATATTGTTGATTTGCTTTCTTCAATTGCATTGTTTTTACAACCACCTCTGGATTTACTACTTTTGTACCTGCTGCTATTTTTTCCAGGAACAACCTTTAAGGTGAACTTTTTTTTCATGTGTATTCAATTCAGTTTCCTTGCTTTTTACACTTTCAACTTATTCTAACATTGAACATTATTTCTTAATCAATAGTTTATCTTTTTAATCTTTTAAAAATTAGATGTTGGTAATTTTCTTACTAACTTATTCATCTATATTTCTCTGATAATAATATTTCAATTCTGTGAAAAGTCATGGTTTTAGGAAAAATAAATTCCGTGTTTTTTAACATGTAAAGATGGAATAGATTTTGTATTTTACAACTTATATTATCATCCGTTAACTTGCATATATATATATATATATATATATATATATATATATATATATATATATATATATATATATATACATTGTGTGTGTGTGTATTTTTCATTAATACAAGTGTTGTTAAAAATAACGGAACTCTCCTGTTTTGTTATTCCTTTTTTATTTCTTCAATTCGTTGAATGATTTTTTTATGTTGACATCGAATGAATTAATAAATGAACCGTATGTTACACGAACGTTTTCGACTCCTTCTGGAATCATCATCAGGTGATTGATGGTATAAAATGGTAAACAATGACTTAAAGCGGGTGAATTGAAAAATTAAAAAAAGGACTAGCAAAACAGAAGAGTTCAGTTGTTTTTAACAACACTTGTATTAATATATATATAAATATATCCTAATGTATCCCAACTTATCAGGGCCAACACCAACTCGAGGATACGGATTAATAAGATGAAATGAGTCAGTTGAGAAATAAAGAAAGTTATGAGAGGATTGAGAATGATTGCTGGGATTGATTAAGTATTTGTGGTACGGTTCATAACACGAACTGTCGACATTGGAATTTAACACGTTGTAGTCTGCAGAGAAGCAATCCCGTCGTAATGTGTCTAGCAGATGGGAAACGCTTGCTGAAGAGTCCTGTTTTCGGAAATTCTGTCTTGCGCTAGGAACATGGAGGAAGAATGTTTTTTTCGTTATGCAGAAAACGATTTTTTGCTGTAAATGTCTTACAAGTAGGAGCCAGACATTGGAGCTCTATCGAGTAACTTCCATCTAAATAATGATAGAATATATATAGAGAGACTTGCAACGCTTCTTCTGTTAGAATGAGACTGTAAGGAATAGAATATATTATACCTCACTAGTATTTCGGAGTCAGTTTTGAACTCGCTCTAGGCAACGTATAGTGTTCTGGCCGCGCCACCATACACATAGCAACAGTATTTCATCTTAGGACGTATCTGGCACTTACATACGAAAGAAGATTGTATCAGGATTCAGGTACTTTTTTGGAACGGTAGAAAGATTCAATCATTTTTAAGGATGCATAAACAACATATTGGATTCAGTCTTCTATTTTTGATCCAGAATGCAAGTCAGTCCAAGGAGATTATCAAAACAAGGGGTTCTCAATGAGAGCGGACCTCATTTGCACTGTGGCAATGCAAAGCAATGGAAAGAGAAAAGCTTCGTTTAAGAGGTGTAAAAAGCAAAACAAACACCCCATATCTTCACGCTGGATATGTTCATCTGATAAAGCTGAAGAAATAATCTCCATCTGTTTCAGCTGACAATCCGGTGGGAGTCAAAGCTTGATACAGGAGGGGGAATGTAGGATAAAGATAAGAGGGGTTCATCAATGTTGGTGGGGAACAGTTGTGCACATAAACATGCGGCCATCATGGGGTTGGAGCGAAGGGATATACTGAGAGAAAGCTTCTACAACTGTTCAGTCACACGATAGCCTTTACCCAAAATGAAGTCATAAAACTGAGTGAGGAAGTGCAGATAGCAGAAGTGAATTAATCCTTGTTCATCTGACTGACGAATGGTGATGCTACCTCGCTTAAAAAAACTTGAGGTGTTGTCGGAGAGACAACACATTTTCACGTCTCTACAGATACACTAAGCTACCTATAATTCACTCACACCAGTAATGAGAGGGATTCGAAGAGAAGGATAGCGTCAGGGTTCTCCTCTGATGACCGCGACACGTACTGGGTCCAACTGTGTAGTTACTGTTGAAAAAACTGGCAAAATAAGTATTTATTATTCTCAACAAGAAATATTTTTTACGTAAAGAAAAGTTCTGGAAATAATGTAACTTTTTAATTATGTTTAATATTCTCTATGCATGAAATGTTAAAGTCAAATTTGAATATTTTCAAGAACGTGACATGTAAAATCTTTTATCAAAATTAGTAGATTCCGCATTAAATGACTCCTTGACATTTCGCCTAGAAGCAGAATGCTGTATCTGATCTAATACTATACTTCATCTTTTCTGTCTAGACTAAGATATTTATTTTGTCTTAATCTAGAGTGATTCTTTTTTGTAGTGTATAGTTTGTCCACATATTAAAAAGAACCCTGTGTCTAACTCTTTCCTCAGGTACTCAATATTGCCACGATGGTGTAAAATTAAACAAACCTTCGCATAGGAGTTCTCAGTAGCCTTAATGCCATCTAATAGCCATGTTAGCTCGAAAGTCGCGTATATTTGCTTGTAATTATACTAATTTATATAGTTACACTCACCGAATGTTGTCTGTGTGTCTGTTGGAAATGCGTATTCGTCTTGTGTGCGCATGACCACATCATATCGTTTTGTTTTCCTCTTGAAATTTCTCTCTTTTCCATGTCCACAAATCGGGAAAATTCCGCTTCTTTTTTTTTCTTTGATATCTGTTTGTTGCTCATCAAATTCGAAAGACATTTCTCGTGGGGGAAAAGATGCTAAGAATAATTCGCTCAGTAATTAAAGATGTTATCTTTAATAAAGATTCAATGTTGTTTTTATTTTTAATCTAAAATCGCTCTGCTATTTGCCGGCCACCATCTTATCTCAAGTGGGTCTTATTCTTTCGTTCTAATTGTTCTTTTTGATTTCTGCGCGATTCTTTGTCCCCATGCTTTCAAAATGATCCATACAACGTTAATTGCTCACTAGATATCTCAAGTAATAAATCCAATTGCGTCACCCAGTCTACAAGTCTGCTTACATCTACATCATCACACACACATACACACACACACGCGTGCACACAGACACACACACACACTCACACACACACTCACACACACACACACACACACACATATATATTTATATATATATATATATATATATATATATATATATATATATAAGTTTAGCTATACAAAGTAAGCATATATTTTTATATCACTTCCAAGATATCAAACACAACGTTTGTTTGACGTACGATCGTTTCCAAGACAATTTGGAATTTTTCAATCTATTTATCAGCGTCCTTAACAATATCGTATACGCACACACACACGTGCACCCACACACACGTGCACACAGACACAGACACACACACACACACACACACACACACACACATATATATATATATATATATATATATATATATATCAAGAGATATCCTTAATTATTGATCAATGAAACGGATATTCTTTCCACCCGCCCTGTTTCATTGATCAATAAATAATGTTTCCTCCAAGAATTATCTCAGCATCTTGTTGCACTAGAACTTTACTTATATATATATATATATATATATATATATATATATATATATATATATATATGTGTGTGTGTATATATATATATATATATATGTGTGTGTATATATATATATATGTGTGTATATATATATATATATGTGTGTGTTTGTGTGTATATATATATGTGTGTATATATATATATATATATATATATACATATATATATATATATATATATATATATATATATATATATATAGTGTGTGTGTGTGGCAGGTTATATTGAAAATAAATCAATAAAGTGCTCGATCGCAGTGGAGTGAGAGCTAATATAATTTATTTGAAAACTATATGTTACTTATTTCAGAAAATTTACAGCGGTTTCATCCATATGGGCTGACTTCTTACATTTAAAAAAATCTCATACAGAACGCCGACGATTCCACTGGGATTAACGATTGTTTTTTAAATCTAAAAAGTCAGCTCATCGAGATGAAATTGCGGTACGTTTTCTGAAATATTTAACCTATAGTTTTCAAATAAATTACACACACACACACGCACATACACACACACACACAAACACACATATATATATATATATATATATTCATAAATAAATATTGAATTATTTTTACATAAATACGGCGTCATTTATAGCTTATGCTCTCATCAGTGTAGGGAAGCGGCAATTTCAGCGATCACAGAACACGAACCTGGTTGACATAGTCAATCACATTTCGCAAGTCTTCGATCGATCTCCAAGGCCATAAGAAATTATCACGTGATACAGGAGAAATAAGGTTATATTTATGCCCAAGTACAGCAGGCCGTAAACATCAGACAATATAAAAGGGTTCAACGAACGTAATCGAAATTTCGCTTTATAGCTTAAGTGCGAGTCTGTTTTAATATATCTCAACTTTAATATATTAAAGGTTTTTTTTAACAATTTTCATCAATAAATATGAAATTATTTTGATAACATACGACATCGTTTCAAGCTTATTTCCCCATCAGTGTAGGTAATCGATCATTTCAGACGGTCACATAGCACGAACCTGGTTTAAAGAGTCAACCCAGACTCCGCACGCTTTCGCTTTTATATATATATATATATATATATATATATATATATATATATATATATATATATATTGTTGTGAAGTTGTCCAACAGTAAATAATAAATAAAGGAAGTCAAGTCGAGGGTTGGTTTAACAAGTGTATTAACAGAGTAAGAAAGTGACTAGCACTTGGCTAGACAGTTACAAGACTGTGCTTCGTCTTCTGTGTCTCTGGTGACTCGCACTATTTATAGTGGCAACCGGTGCAGTTTCTCCTGTGTAAGAACGGCCGGTGTAACATATATATATATATATATATATATATATATATATATATATATATATATATATATATATATATATATATATATTAGCAAAAACTACCCGCCCTTCGGGCAGCAATTACTTAAAGTGCAGTCTTCTTTACAGTAACAACAGAAATTTTTTCAATTGACATTTGAGTTATTTGGAGGAAAAAACAAAATGATGTTTGTGGTTGTGTTATTTGATATGTTCTAATGTTGAGAAAATTTACTGTGCATAATTTTTTAGGAAAAAACACAACAAAATATGGTCATTAAGATATTCAAAGTCGAGAAATTTTATTTTGGTTTCAGCATAAAAATGAAAATGAATTCCCCATTAAAAACTAGTTTTATAGAAAAATGAATCAAACATAAGGGGCAAGCTGGATTGGTCAAATAAACCAATTTTATATTACTGAGTGATTCGAAATGAGTACTTTATACTTTTCGCTTTTATTATAAAAAGACAAAAAACGTCTTAATAAATATTAACGAAAAATAATCTAATTTTCATAATTAAGAAAGATTAGAGGAGTTTTTTTTTCTTTTGTATGACAAATGTTAAAATCATCATCATCATCATCATCATCATCATCATCATCATCATCATCATCATCATCATCATCATCATCATCATCATCATCACTACCAACGTGTTGACTCCTTGGCCTTTCGGCTAGGAGCAAAATGTAGAATCTGTCCTGAATCTGCACTTAGTTTTTTATGTCCTCGATCAGTGAAAGAGAAATCTTTCTAGACCGAGGTAAGTGCCATTTTTTGTTCCATTTTTGTATGTATGCATGTATGTATGTATATGCGTACTAGCTTACCTTTATACCTACACATATTTAAAGTTATTATGTACTGATTACCATATACATTTCACAAAATTTAAGATCTCGACATTTGCTTATTTAGCTTTCAACCATGACTGATATAAATTTCTAAGATAAAACTACATACACGAATCTGCTTCAGCATCGATTTAGCCCAGTTATTAGTGAGTGTTTTCAAATGAAAATGTAGTTACGTTCAAATTCCTTGATTTTAAAATATTATCGTATCAGCCATTTTCTCTTTAAGTAATAATTTCAGTCCGGCAGTAGGAGTGACTAACGCCCTTAACAATAATATGTCTCAATCCTTCGACCGATGAACCCCGAAAAGACATACAGTATAAATATAAGATGGGGCAGAACGAATCGTCTAGTAGACTGGTCACGATGCGGCTAGATGAAATGTCATTAAGTTGTATTCTCCAACTCTTTCTGTCTGGTTTGATAGATTACGCCATCTTTTTTTGACGTCATCCATTCGGCACTGTTTTAATGGATGATGTCATACGTTCGTGACGTCATCAACTGGGCACAGTAATCACCACTTCTGTTTTAATATCATGACCTCACAAAGTGTTCACGAAGACAAAAAAGATAACGAGATTCACAGTTTTAGTAATCTACAGATAATCCAAGGTGTTCAGCCCTATCAAGGGAATGTTACATTGTCACATATATAATTATTGCGCTCTAAAACTATTTCATTCACATTTTTAAATTTTAAGTTTTTTTTTACTTAAAATACAACCTTAAGTATAAACATTTGCAAAATAAACTTTTCATTATTTAGATAAGTTTTCTTTTTTTAAATTAAATAAAAGTATTTCAGTTTAATTTTTTAAATCCAAGATGTCACATTTGTTTGACATTAGATTTTTTGTTAATTACGGGCGGAATTTAATTGATACGGGTCAAAGTCTAGTACCGAAATTTATTTCTTGATCATATACTTAAAAGGAGAGTAGAAAGTGAATCTTGGGTTTACTTTCGGCAGCCTCGTAACTCTCGCTTCCCTTATTTTGTCCTGTAGTCCTCAGATTTCATGAGCGATGTTTCTGACAAAGGGGGAAGAATTACTATTTCTGGGTCGGAATCTATCCATATAACACTTATCGTTGGTTAGGTTTTGACCTTGAAAGTGTATTTTTTAGCTCCTTACATCAAGTGGATTCATGCATTGTCTGGAGCGATTTCCATTAAAAAAATCATCTTATATATAAAGTTAGCTTATGGATTTTTAAGATACAAATAGAAATCAGTCCGACACACCGATACTTGATTCAATCCAGCTCATTTTTTCGTTTCTCCCTTCCACTATGTTACAGGAAAAAAACATATTTAATTTCGCACTAGTTTTTTTTCTGAAAATACTTATTCCATCTAAGAAGCCATTTCGAGTGGATACTTTTTACAGTTTTCATTATAATTAAAGAGAAGTAAGAAAGATTTGTTCAAGAATATTAGCTTTCTTTTTGAAGAATATAACATCTTTATTCATTATAATATTGACAGTTTTGGAAGCAATTTATATCCAATATTTTATGAATAAAGATTAAAACAACCTTAGCATAATCAAATTAGTTATAATTTTGAAAATAATTTCCTTCAATTTGCAATTTCTTTATCAAACAAGTCCGTAATATTTAAATTTAAGTTTCCAAATTGTATTTAAAAAATATTTTAGTAAAAAACAAAATACAACATAGTTTAGAAAAAATGCTAAACAAAAATAAAAATACAAAAAACCCCGGGCAACGCTGGTTAGATTCAGATTTTACATTAAATGTAGGTCCAACATCCGGATATAATTTTATTACGGCGTCACGTTAACGAATCGTTAATAAGTGATGGACATCATCAACCGAGTAGGTATCAATGATAGGTATATTGGCAACATAGTGGACATTCGTCGAGCTCATCGTTCAAATTATAGTCCATGTCATTCTCATATGTTCTTGCTTTAAAACACATTCGTCAGTTGTTTTTTGCGAACACAAAGACAAACACATACACTAGTCTTTTCCTACTCTATCGTTATTAGCATGAAACGTTCTCGATTAAGCTCCAACCTCCAGTTCTTTTTTGAAAGACATTCACAACTATAACTCGTCGTATTACCACAATTGCAAAAATCGCTTTCTTCTTCTGTGTACCTACCTGCACTTGTTACGGCATTCACTCTGGGTGGGTTGAACCGGCTCCCTCCGAAGAAGGAAGTTTCATGGGGGTATAACATTCACAAACGGGCCCCAACATAAAAGAGCAATTTACATGAACAAAGTTTATTTCCGAGAATTTCTTATTTGTGGAACACAATACCACAAAACTGCTTCCCTGCAGACTACACTATAGTCGTCTCCAAATCTAATCTAATTTCATAAACTGTTTTCATATGTAATCAAATTTTGTTAATTCCATTCATCATTTTCAATTTTCTCATAATATTCTACATTATTCAACTGACAATCTATCAATATAATTAACCTTGAGTGGCTTTTGACCTTGGTAGTGGTGACGCATTAGTAATAAACAAACACCAAGAATAATACAATCACTTTTATTTTTATGGATTAAAATATTTGGTGCCACTTTTGCTTGTTATCTGCGTCCATGAATTTAGTTTGCTGTGATATCGACACTTTCATAACAATCTACGTCTTATTTATTCACCTTTTGAAAGACTGTGTGAATAGAGAGCTTGAAACCCTAACCATGACCCTGATGCTAACTCTAACCCATAACCATTACCTCTAACTCTAGCCATAGCCTTAACCCTAACGTTTATATAAGACTGTGCGACACTTCAGCCAATTATTGAACGACATCTCGCTGAAGGCTCAGTAATCTATTCTCTGTAGATTTCAAGCCAAAGTAGAGCGGCGTAAGGCGTAGATACGTTTTCTTGTTAATATCAAGCCAAAGTAGAGAAGCGTACGTCGTGGATACTTTTTCTTGTTAATATCAAGCCAATGTAGCACCAAGGAGTTTAAAGCTTCAACAGCTACAAACATTTTTGTACAATTATAACGATTATTTACGCCCGAAGAACAAATACAATTCCCTCGATATAATCTCAAATTTAAAACTCATATTGTACTAATTATGTGCTTGAAGAGAGAGAATCCCTTACATATTTATATAAGTATAATCTACTTACCTGCTATAGATTTTAAGATAACCGAAAAATAAAAGTCGGTCATACGTTTTTTCCTTGTGATTAATCCCCCTAAAAGGTAACTATATTCTCTGAATGTCAGTATACGATTGAAATTATTTTACTTCCTTCCTATGTTTTCATTCATCAAAATCTTCATGACTAGACTAGCTGATTTAGCCGGAAGAGTTTGGATGGTAAATATGTAGAATATATATCAACTTGTATGCATACATATACTCTTCTATAGACGAATGGACATTTGTAGGTTTCCGGTAGCGTGGAAAATATGTAAACAAAGAAAATACATAAGCGCTATAACTAATCTTATTGTGAATAGTAGTTGCCTTGGCGGAAAAGTAAGATTCATGACACTGCTGATAACAATTGGAAGTTATCTGGTGTTCTGGTTTCGAATCTCCGCGTGAAAACAGTTACTGTGTCTAGCCACACTGAAAAGGCGTGCTAAAAAGATAAAGCTATCTGTGGATGACTATATATTAATCTAGTTCAAATATAATGATAAAATGAACTTAAAACCAACATTTTTTCAAAAGTCCTCAATATGTTGGATTATGAAAGGGTCGTATAATTTGAAGAACGCTTAAGTTAGCTAGTATGAATTATGACCTAGGTGGAATCCGCGAATTAACATAAGATAACATAACATTTATTTGGGAAAAAGGCTTTTGCCTGTAACTCCCGTTCCTTTCCCTCTTGTCCACTATACCAGTTCGTGCACAGGTCTGGCTGAATATTGTCTGTGAAGCCAATGTTTGTCCAACTTGCACTTAAAGTTGTTTATGTCTGTTGCGTCGATGACCCAGTCTGGCAGAGAATTCCAATTGTTTACAACCCGTATCCCAAAGAATACTGTCTGATGTTTAGCCTACTATGCTTCTTTTCCAGTTTCAGGTTGTGACCTCTTGTTCCGGTGATCTTGCTGAGGGGTAACAGTCTCCCCTGGTCCATGTTGTCATTGCCTGTGAGGATCTTGAACGTCGAGATCGTATCTCCACGTTCCCTTCTATAATACATGGACGAGAGCTTCATGTGTTTCAGCCTATCTTCGTATGGCAGGTCCATAAGTGTAGGGGACAATTTGGTGGCTCGGCGCTGGACTTTTTCAACCTTGCCAATATCAGCGACAAACTGATGGACTCGTGGTGCATTTCCGTACTCAAGGATGGGCCTCACCATTGAGGTTTAGAGCTTCTTGATCACGGTCTTGTCTCTGCTAACAAACGTTCGTTTTATTGTCCCAAGTGTACGGGTTGCTTTCTTTACAGTTTCATTGACATGGTGATGAAATGACAGTTTGTTGTCTACGTATACACACAGGTCTTTTTCAATATCTGAAGCGCCAATTTCTTTACCATTTTCTTCATTGTTCTTCATGAGATAGATATTCCTTTGGTTGTTATGTCCAAACTGTATAACACTGCATTTCGAGGTATTAAATTTTAGCTGCCAATCTGCTGACCATCTAGAGCAGTGGTTTTCAACCAGGGTTCCGCGGAACCTTAGGGTTCCGCCAGTACAGTCCAGGGGTTCCGCAATTTCTAAATTAGAACAACGAACAAATAAACAACATATTAAATTCAATTTCGAAAATCTATTTTATTAATATATGCATATCTTTTTACCCTATACGGTCCGACATATGAAAACATGCTTTAAAAATTTTTTATATTTATACAAATACAAGTATACAAATATTATTATTATTTAGTGTATGTAGTTATAAAATAAATTGTCTATATGTAATTTCCAAGAAAACTATTGCTTAAATATGATTGGCTGATAGCTTCCACTAATTATAAGTATTTTTCATTCTAAGTATGTATATTTTATTAGTTGCCGTATGGAAACTGTGGACTGTAAAGAGTTAAATCTTTTAATATGAAAATTTTGCACAGGGGTTCCTCGAGCCAGTGGAATGTGTCCATGGGGTTCCACTCCAGCAAAAATGTTGAAAGGCACTGATCTAGAGAGCCTTTCTATGTCATTCTGCAGTGCAGCTCCGTCATCTTCCGTTGTAACCTTGCTATAGATCTTTGTGTTATCGGCAAATATGCATGAAATCTTGATTTCATCTGGCAAGTCGTTAATGAAGATGACAAACAACAACGGTCCGAGGACACTACCCTGTGGTATGCCACTTGTGGCATCAGCCCACCTGGAGACATGCCCGTTCACTTACACTCGTTGGGCACGGTTCTGTAGGAAGGCTCCGATCCATCCCTTGCTTGCCCTTTGATGCCTTAGCTTTTCAGTTAACTAAGTATAAAAGCTTTTGGGAAGTCTAGGTAGATGGCATCAACCGAATTACCACTGTCCAGCACATCCGTCCACTCGTCGAGACATGTTATGATCTGCCTGGAATAAATCCATGTTGCTCTCCACAGAATAGTCTGTTGTCTACTTCATGTGCTTCATAATCTGTTCTCTAATGATGGTTTCCAGTACTTTGCACAAGATTGATGTTAAGCTGATTGGGCGATAATTTCCCGGTAGGCTCCTGTCTCCTGTCTCCTTTCTTAAAGATAGGTGTCACTTGTCCCTATTTCCACTGGCTGGGTAGCATGCAAGACTCTATCGATTTGGTGTAGGTGAGCTTAAGAGGCTTGATGATGCAAGCTGAAATCTCCTTCAAGTCTCTCAGATTATGTCCATCAGGTCCAGGGGATTTGTTAATTTTAATTTTCTTCAGCTGTTTCTCAATAGCATCGTCTGTAACGCTGATATTTGACAGTTCTATATTTCCAAATCTATGATCCAGCTCAGGTATGTTGTCAACATTTTCACTGGTAAAGACACTACAAAAAAGTCGTTGAGAATTTCAACTTTTGCGTCACTTTCTAAATGCAATACACCATCATTATCTCTAAGACCACTGTTTCCACTCTTCACAGCTGTCTTAGAGTTTGTGTATTTCCAAAATGATTTCACATTGTATGCAAGAGATTCTTCAAACGTCTTCCTCAATTTTCTTGTATAACTCCTTAAGCCGTTCCTAACTTCGCAATACTGGGCATAGTCACGTTAGTCTTGAGACTCTGTATACTCCTTCCAAGCTCTCTGTTTTGCTTTGACTTGCTTCATTGCTGGTCTGTCCATATAAATCTTGCATTTCTTACTTCTACATCGTCCAACGTTGTGAGTTAGAATATGTTTTTGCATTGCTTCACTCAGAATGTATTTTTCACTTAGTTCTTGATCCCAGTCAACATTAGAGATTGAATCTCGCATTTCACTGTAATTTCCCTTGTCAAATTTGAATTTATTGGTCTTGCTGTAGTTTAGTTCTTGTTGACATATATAGTTAAACACAACAGTACAAGGGTCACTATTTCCTAATGGTGCTAAATAATCAATGTCACGGATTACATTATTCTTATTGGTCTCTGTGTGCCGCGATATCTGGTAGTCTTGTTTACATTTTGCACTAAGAAGCTGTCTTTTAAGCAGTTCAAAAACTGATCACACTCTGAGCCCACTTTGTCTGTCGCTGTGTATATGTCCCAATTTGCACTCGGATAGTTAAAGTCACCAACTATCACTAGGTTCTTTATATTCTTGTCAGATACTGCTCTAAGTGATGTCTCTAATTTTAGATTATTTAAACTGTCACTTGTCCGGATTCGGTAAACACATCCAAACTCAATCTTATTGTTTTTTCCCAGTTTCACGATTATCCATATCCATTCTTTGAAATCATTAAATGCCTCAATGTCAACGTTGAAATCCTCCACGTCGTACAACTGTGAAACGTATATACATATACCCCTTCCATCTTTTTCCAGATTATTCACAGGTGGATGATAACCCTCAAACACAACGTCTGTTTCACTTAGTTAAATTATGCAATTTTTTGGCTTAACTTCAGTAAGCGCTATAATGTCAGGTTTCACATCGCCGATACACTGTTCCAAGTCTGTTATCTTTGTTGTAATTACATCAATGTTTGTTGAAAGAATCTTGAGATCACCGTTGTTCAAACTATGTACATGGGGAATATTCTGATGCTTTGTATTTCTTGGGTGGGCGTGCAGTTCCTCCTTTGAAATGCAGCGCCTTGTCTCGCGCATGAAGGATTTCCCCTCTGCTAATAAAATATCTTTTCTCCCATTCGTTTTTCTTTCATTCAATTTTTTTCTCAGCAGGTACTGTACCTCTGTTTGCATTCTAGTCAGATCTGGTCCAATGAACACGTTTTCAAACTCTCCAATGTCTTTCAGGTTCTTGCTACTCTTCAGGATTGTTTTCTTCGTTTCAATACTGTTCACACTCACTTTGAGAATACGAGGTCCCTTTTTGTCTTCTCTATTTCTGTGTGTTATTCTTACACAGCGTGTAATTAATTATTCCTCTACAATTTCAATCACAGCCATTACTTTCTCAACTGATGCCTTGTCAGCTTTTCTCTTGCCTTCTATATCTTTCTTTTTGGATTCAAGCAGATTCAGTATGACAGTATTCTTCAATCTGTGATAACGCTCTTGTTGGTCTGCTATTGCTTCCCTAACAACACCACTCTGAGTTTCACTCCCTTTTGCCTTTGCATCTCCTTTATCTTTTAAGCACTTTAGGCGAGTGTCCAGTTCTTTAAGGGAACTGTTGTCTGCCTTACCACTCAGCTGTTCCTAAATATTGACTATTTTGTCTGTGATAGAGCTCATGTAAGCTGCACATTTTTCTTCGATCTCGTTGTTACATTTTACTGCCGCTATCTCTGCTTTCTCGCACGCTGAACAAAACCAATGCACATCTTTTCTATTGGAGTAGAAATCCCTCTGGCATCTGAGGACTTCCACAGTGAATGGATGGGACTGATTGTCGGGTTCGTCACCAGATGCATGATAGGTCAAAATAAGGCTGTTACGGTCAAAGAAAGAGAAAACTACTCACAGCAGATAATAATAGGAGTTCATTTGGCTTTGATGTAAGGCTATATTCAGTTGGGCAATGTTTTGTGGGTAATATGTTATGTCATTTATCCCTTAGTAGGATCCAGGAAGGGCTTTTAGGAAATGAGTTTAGGAAAATATGAAATACGAAAATAAATTTAAATATTTTACGAAAAATAGAAATTCTAAATAATTAAATAATTTTGCTGCGAATTAAAAAAATGAAGAATTCTAATCATGATTAAATAATGAAGGAATGTAAAGTTAGGAATATAAAAGTACTTGCTAATTAATGATGTAATTCGACCAAAGAAAAACTAATTGGAATAGAATATTATTCGTGACGTTTAGGTTAATAATAAAAACATAGTTTTTCTAATTTATGTAGTTTCGGTGATTTTGAGTGAAACTGTTGCAGCCAGATTGTCGGAGTGGAAGGACAATCAAATAACCGAGCAACAGATCCTTATTAACTTGCCTTCCCGCGAAGACAAAAAGTAGTCACAAGGTCAGTTTTGGTGTGGGGAAAATTCAGTGTTCCCCCAAAAAGCACTTTGAATTAAACAAGAATAAAATTTTCCCAGTCTAGAAGGATTGTTTTCCAACCGAGAACAGATACTGTACTTTACTCCTAGCCATAAGGCACCAAGAGGAGGATGTGTAACAATTTCTCATTTATTCTCACTTTCCTAATCATATGCGACTTGATATGAGCATAACAAAACTGTTTTTTCTTGAATTACGCGTTGCAATTATTATTTAGTGAATGAGGAAGTGACTTGAAATATGTCATTTGATTTCAGTCGCTATGGAATATATATACCACGTTCTGGTTCGGCTCGGTCCCACACAACCCACCCTTACCATTTTGACAACCCAGCAGCAATACCATGAGACCAGTCATATGAATAAAACAATTCAACAGTCACCCTCTCTCAACCCCCGCACTTGAACAGACATTTTTTTGCTGACGAAGCGTTCAACGTTCTTTTGAAGTTGAACATCTACGCAAAAACAAAATATAAGAAATGTTTATGCAAGATCTCCAAGTAATAAAAGTGCTGCGCTACATTAAAAAAATATACAGACGACTAACAGCGCTTTCACCATTAAACAAATGACCGGAACGTTAATGTTGCTTGAGATCTGGCGTCTTCTGGTGTCGTGTGAAGTGTTTAGAACTGATGAATCACAGGGTTCCTTAATGCAACTCAAGGGACAGTAAATGTAAATATATGCTATGCGTGTATCTATGTTTTACAGCTATATATATATATATATATATATATATATATATATATATATATATATATATATATATAATTAGAATTAGAAATAGCGATCCACAGACAGCTGTTCCGTTGTCACTACAGCTTAGCGTTGCCGAAGATCGAAATCATAATCACTGGACCCCACATTAGTAATTTCCTAAATCCATCGTTTTAAGCGTCCCCTATCTATTTACATTTTTTGCAGCAAAGCCTACTGAAAGTGCAAGAGAATTACGTAAGTCTGACTTTCGAACTCGGAACTAAATAGCAATACATCTGACAAATCGATAATTTTACTCTTTCCAATTGGTAGAAAGAACGAGATAAAGAAATATCGATAAACAGATACTTAGAAAGAAACATAGAAAGAAAGAAATACGCATTAAAAAATTGGACAATCTAACCTAATTTTCCATTCGACAAAAAAATGATTAATTAATAATTACAGCGAATTTAATTTACCACAAAACGTCGCCATTTTAGAAGGTTATTAAATAAATATTGACTTTGTTGCGGTTTTATTCCAGGTTTAGGATGAAATAAATGTTCCTTTAAATACAGACGAAGTTCATTATTTGCTTTTTATAAATAACAATCGTATACACTAAATTCAATATGAAAAATGTAAATAAATGGATCGACCCTAGTTTATTTTCATTGACTATTTCACCGAGATGTATGAGAGATCGCTATTAATGTCGCTGCATTGATCCATTGTTTAGCAAGGGGCGGGGGGCATAAATTATCATTTTTTGTTGTTTTTGGCATGCCTCGATCGAGGATTGAACTACGTAAAAATTCGATATAGAACATTTTGATTACTGTTATGAACGCTTAGTATAACCGACTTTTACATGTTATATACATATACATTCTTCACGTTGAAAGTGAGAGAGCGAGACAGCGAGAGAGAGAGAGAAAGAGAAAGAGGTCAAGCCAAGCAAAGCCAGGCCTTTTATAGCTTTTATTTTGATCCATTGGTATTATTCTAAGTAGTTTTGTTTTGGTGTTTTGTTTTACGGCGTATCAATCCTTTTAGGGTTATTTAATGACAAATCCGGTCATTTTGGTGAAAGTTTTCATGCTTCAAGTTCTTTATGTCTTCAAAAATGTATCCATGATGTTTGGTTTGGTTGTTTTGTTTTATAGCATATCCACCCCTTTAGGGGTACTTGATGCCAAATCCGGTTATTTTGGTAAAAGTTTTTATGCTTCAAGTTCTTTATATCTTCAAATATTTATTCATGATGTTTAGTTTGGACGTTTTGTAAAAGAAAATTGTTGTTTTTGTTTTTGGCTTTGCAGAATATTGTTGAGTTTTGGAAAGGGAACGATAAAAACAATAACATCAATAGTTGATGCATTTTAAGTCAGGCAGTCAGGATTTTCAGATAGCCTGATCTAGTAGCATCATTTCATCCTAAGTAGTGTAGTCAGTAGTGTAAGTGTGGTGACTCTCCAAGTAAAAGTAAAAAAACAAAACCAATAAAACGAAAGGAACATATCTTGTACGAATGGGTCAAAAAGTGTCTATTTAAATGTAGGATAGATAAAGGATGACAATCGACCACCATTCCTTATACTTTTGAGGGCCTTGTGTGTTATTTGTAAAATTAATTTTAACCTTCTTTTTTACATATGTTATTCAAGGCGTTGTTTCTGACTCCAGTCAGGGCAGGAGAAAAAATTCTCGTCTCCGGTATTTTTAATTTTTGTTCCATCCAGAGTACTCCTATGGTGGCTCCTGGCATTGGTAGGTTAGGGTGAGACGACGGTTGCGTCTTTGGGGATTGTACCAAGAACCACGCCAACAATTAATATACCAGTGATAAAATGTGGTTATAAATGTAATAAATGGCAAAGGAAGAAAAATGAGGATGAACAGCGTGTATGTTAGGAATGAATGATCAGTGAGCAAGTTATAACTACAATCATGAACAGAATTTTGTAAATTAAAATGAAAGAAAACATGATTAAATAAGAAAACATTTATATAACTGTAATTTTGTATCGATATAACAATTATTTTTTGTGAAACAATATTCATTTGGGAACGTTGATGCAAACTAGAAAATGCTCAGTGAATAAGCAGACACGAGGTGTTGGAATGTGTCTTTCTATATATTTGTTAGTGTATATATGTGTGAGTAATATGCGTATGTAAGTAATAAACAGCGTAACATTATGTATGTGTGGGCCTACCTTGTTCTGTTAGTGCATGTGAGTGGGTGAGTTTCTGTCGCCTGACATTGTCGTTTGCCGATTAGTTAGTGTGGCTATAGGTGTGCGCATTATGATAAAACTGTACGTGCGTTTGAAGTGTGGCTTCACCCCACCCACCCGGGCCAAAGACACAGCTGTGAGGCATCCGTTCTGTTCTCTTCAGATGTCCGTCGACCTTGATCTCTTTTGTGTGTACATTTATCCCGTTCTTATTAAGATTCCCCTTTTTCGCGTCGGATTGTAACAGTTTGGGTTTAAATCGAGCGGGCACCATTTTTACTGGTTGAAAAATTACACCTCTATTTCGCTTAAAGCAGAAATCATTTTTACTGGTGGAAAAAAATGTTAAGTAAACATGCCTTTGTAAAAATTATTACTTTATTTTGGAAGTTAAAAGGAACCGGAGAAAGTTTCAGAGTTGCTATTCAAGCCAGTTGCTTTTGGGCGTTCGTTGGAATCGCATCTCACTTCACTACCCCCTTTATGGGGGAGCCAGAGACTTCCTACAATAAAACTCGACCCTCTGTCTAAATTTACTATCGTCGAGAGGAAAGTAAATAGGGATATAGAGGACGAATGCATACCTAGCCCCATCCCTAGTAACGGCTTAAGCCAATGATACACGTATGTATTCTCATCTGTCCTTATCTCGTCTCATGTTGTGACACTTTCTTTATCATCTTTTGCCCCCCTCCCCAACACCCTTCTGTCTGATATGATATTTACTCAGGTGAAATGTCGGTATTCATTTCTTAACTTACACGGATTAAATATTGATTGGTTTGGTTTGGGGTTTTCCGGCTCTATAGGTCATATAATGCCGAATAAAGTTGTCTAATGTAATTCTATAAGTAGGATAATTATTTTATATTCCTAGAAAATATACCTTTTAGAAAAAATTGCTCTTACAAAATATTGCTCTTAGAAAATATTGCCTTTAGAAAGGAAATGTCACAGTGAGAGTGGGAGCATTATTCTTAGGAAACATTACTCTCAGAAAACATTACTCTTAGAAAATATTATTCTTAGAAGAAAACGTTACTGTAAGAGTAGGAACATTACTCTTAGAAGACATTAGTCCTAGAAGACATTACCCCTCTGCATGGGATTGCAGTCGGCGAATTCGTGGCATATATATATATATATATATATATATATATATATATATATATATATATATATATATATTCCTTTAAGTTAGGAGATGGGAGCGTTTCAAACAGGAGGTCAACAATGGTTAAATATGACTGGGTAGCACAACCGTAAGAAAGGATGTCAATGGTACGTAGATGGATTTGGCATCATATATGCGAATTCTAGGGAATAATTTTATCAGATTCGGCCTAAGTCTCGATGAAGGATTTAGAAGTCTAATAATGCTAAGATGGGTTGAAAAGAATTAGTAATGTTTAAAGCTTTAAAGCTTCCTAATAATCTAGCTTTCTCATTCTGTTTAATATCAATCACAACTCTGGGACGAAAACGGTCGGAACATAGTGATTATAAATGTCGATGCAATGTAAGATAATAAGAAACCAATAATCTTTTTGATTATTTTCCAACTGACCAGAAAATACTTGGTATATAAAGAAATGAAAACAACTACCCCTTTTCCGAACGGTCATACATATACTACGCGGGTACGCAAATATGTTAAAAGTACTAAAGTCCTTGTTCTGACACATACAGTTTTCTTTCCAACAATCATCCATTAGCTTGTTCTAATACGGACACATCTGAAAAGATTCCACCGGATCAGATTATGTTCGAACACTTGTAAGGACCCTTGAAAAAAATTAGACTACGAAATAATTTTCATTTTTCAATTAAAAATTATTTTCTTTAAAATAAATGTAATCATTTTATACTTTAAAATAACTGTTGGGAATTAATGATAGACAAGTCAGGTAAAAATTGGAATTTATTTGTACCAAATATGGTTGGATTGCAGAAAAGGATTGTAGATTTCATTAATGATTCAAGAGGGGCGGCCTGTCATATAATTTTTCTATTATTCTATGATAGAAGGTCAAGAAAGAAATGTTTTCAAGATTTTGCCTATATTGTTTTCTTGAACCAATCAAATCCTCTTAAACTTATAATAGTATCCTCCAGTTAATATCACGTAGCGTAATTACCATTTCTTCTGATCAACTCGCAATGGTCTTTTAACACGAAATATTAGTTTAAGATGCAATCGTTCACAACTAATGCTACAGCGCATTGCCCCTGTTTTATGAGCATCTGCACTTGACCTGCAACTCCTCGTTGTTTGCTTCCGTTGCTTGCGTTTAAAATTAGGCGTGACAGCCACGATCGTACATTTTGATGGCGGCCACTCATTATTATATTAATATTGAAGCTCTTTCTTGCAATATCCGACCTAGATATTCCTTAACAACGTAAATATTAATGCTGTCCGGAAGATAAAAGGGCGAATGCTTGGCTTACCATATTTAACGAGATTGTCAATAGGACATATACATTCCTAATGATATAATAAATATATAGTCATTAGATATTAAAACGTTGCCATAGTCAATATATATATATATATATATATATATATATATATATATATATATATATATATATAGTACATGTATTATATTACTTTCTGTAAGTTGTTAATCCGTTGAAACTTAAGTGTTCATAAAAGCTGCTCAATAACAAGTAGAGTTGTTCTTTAGTATAAATTTCAATTTATACAAACATTGTTAGTTACATATTTGCATACATGTTTCGGTTGTACTTTTCATAAAAAGTCACCATCTTCAGACCAAAACAAGAGATTGAAATGAGATTAGAAATCTTTCTTCTTTTAGTATCTTTTCTAGATTTGGATATGTTTATAATTTCCCGTGTTTTCCTCCTTGACATTTTTAATTTGTTTCTTTTTTTAAAAATTATTATTGTTTGGCCTGACTCGCATTTATGACTATTTCATATCTTGTTTTTTTACTTTTATATTCTCTCACCTCCTTGAAATAATTTTTATCGACTCTGGGGATCTTAGTTGCTAGTTGGATTCAGCACGTAAAACCATAACTTTCCTACATACATGCTAATGTATTAATATTTAACCATATATACACGCACACACATATAAAGAAATCACATATACATATTTATATCTACAAAAAATCATAAAATCGCGCGATACCATGTCACGTGATAATACAATCGCGCGATACCAGGTCAAGTGATCATAAAATCTTGCGATACCAAGTCACGTGATGATGAAATCGCGCGCTACTTGAACATGTTCAACTTTAGTAGCGGCGAGTAAACTAGTCGCAAGTTGGATGCGCTACTTGCCACTAACCGGTCAAACGATGCGTCTAGTCTTCTACTACTCGCCGCTACTGTAGTAGCGGCGAGCGAAGTCGCCTCGTGTGACCGGGACTTTAGGGTTACTTTATCTCTTTCATAAATAGTCTTGAGAAAGATAGTAATATATGTGTCCTTACTCTAGCTAGAAATTAAATAGTAGGGAAACCATGGTTGCGAAACAAGTCTAGGAGAAATAAACTTACGAAACAACACCTTTCTCTGCTTAACCCGGCATTTTCCCCAGTCGTCCTGTCTCAGAATAGGTTCGGTTGTGAATTGCGTAGACCATGTTTTACTACAGATCTCTGTACAGGTAACTCCTTCCGAGGTGTCATCCATTGTCTCTCGCGACTGAATTGAAGCTTTTTTTATAAAATAAATAAACTGAATATCTGACAAGAAAAATATCAATCAATCAGTCCATTTTATTGGCAAAAAAATAACAAAGTGTGAGAAGCCATGTAAAAAGACAGCTACACGATATTGCATTCATATACCGTCTGAGTGTTTGTTCAAAGCGACTTTAAACCTGGATATAGTAAGGATCTTCACGACTTCCTCTGGCAGGCTATTCGGTGGAGCAGAAACATGGACATAGAATGCTGCCTTGCTTCTATTGAGGCCAAAACGACGATGATACATCATCTTATAGAGAGCGCGACTAGGTGTTTGGATCAAAAACTCCTCTAAATGTAGATTTTATTTTCCCTTATGATTCTGTATGCAAGAATTAGATATGTATGCATCGACATTACAGAAGTGTATATATACGCATATAACCTTATATGTTTATTTAAAACATTACTTTTTAATGAAAGTATTGTTACAAACTACTAATACGTAATTACTTTATCTTCCATATCTCCTCATCTCTTTCATTAATTCTATGAAATATGTGTCTATATTGTAGGAAGGACTCCTTCCGAAATTAACAAGTGTTAGAATAACAGCACATCTTTTCGTATTCATGAAATTCCGGAAATCTTGCTTAATTGGTGTTTAATGACGGTAATTCAGAAGAATAACCCCCACCTACTTTGTACGTGTAGCTTTTGTAAGTATGGATGTCCGGAAAAGACAATAATCTCGGTAAAAATCTAAATACAGAAATGTTGGACAAACCCCGATTTTCTTTAATAAAAAATTCCATGACGTTAATTTTATTTAATTTTTTTAATATGTATAAAATAATTACATGTAAAAAATTTTTTAAATGCAATTTCTTTATTTAATATTACTTGATGTAATTTCTTTATTTAACACTTTTTGTAAGTACAAAAAGTGTTAACATAAATTTTCCTTACTAAATATGTACTTACAACTACAAGAAACTTTCCAACCACCGATTGCCATGGTAAATAATAGCCTACCTGTGAGTCCAACGTTTAAACTCATCAGCCTAACATTCACAAGTAACATGGATTAGAACAAATACATAGAAGACATTGGCAAGTCTGCTGCAAAGAAAGTAGGCTCCCTCTACATGACGAGAAAACTTCTCACAACTGACAGTATCCTATATCTCTACAAAGTAACCATCTTCCAATGTATGACTTATTTTCACATCTGAGCTGGTGCACAATCCACTAGTCTCTCCCTCTTAGACAAGTATCTAATCTAATGGGACCTGCATTACCCACCAAGCTCTAGCCACTGTCCCATCGCCGCAATATTGCATTCGTGTGCTTGCTTTACAAGTGCTTCAATCGAATGTACTCCGATGAACTTGTTGCTCTGATGCCCACTCGACGTGAATACACTCAAACAAAATAACAATCAGCTAAATCTCATCCATTAACTGTGGAGGTCACCCTATACCGGAAAGCCTTCTACTCTGATAGCTTCTTTCCTCCACCTACCGGCCTTTAGAACTTCCTCCTTGCTCTAGTTTTCCCGACTGTACCGACATGCAGAAATTTAAAACTGCACAGCTTTAGGATGACCCCGTAAACTTTTACCCTAATTCCAAGTAGCCTTTTAGTCTACAGTGGCAACTTGGCTAGTTTGGGCTGAACTAAGTTTTTTAAAAATGTTACGTAAACAAAAGAAAACATTCAAAGATATTTTTATTCATCTTAAATCATTTTAATTAATATTAATTTTTAAAAAATGTATGTAAAAAATATTCCCTTATGTCAACTTTATGTAATTACTTAGAAAGAATCATTGATCTCGGTTGTTACATTTTTACCGAGATTATTGCCTTTTTCGGACATACACACTTACAAAAACTAAACGTAGAAATTAGGTATTGGTTATACTTTCGAATTACACTAATGACTATAAATCAAATTCAATGCAAATCTGATGTATTTGAATATTCAAATAGATCGTTCTTAATAAAGTTTGCTCCCTAATAACTCTTTAAAATACCACAAAGAAACTTAAATGTGTGGAATGTCTAATATCTTCTGTTCAAATTTGACAAAAATCCGCGTTGTCTGAATTTTTAACACACCCCCTCCATGCATTGACACACCATTAAACTAAATATAGCCCACATTTTGATTTCTCATGCCTAGCAGGTGTGTTTACAAAATTCATAATTATTTTAAGAGTTAATTTTGTACACACAAATACATACTTTATTTTGTATAGTTTAATTTGGCGTGTAGACCAATCGTTTGACTGCATACATACACACAGACAACTTTGCTTTATATATATATATATATATATATATATATATATATATATATATATATATATATATAGTAAGTTATTAAAATATATTTATGGTAATAAAGGTACAGAGAGGCTTCCGCTTTTCATTTCCGTAAGAATCGTTAGGCTAAAAGACATGGAGTTTCTGTTACCAGGTGTTTTTTTTATATACACGTGGTGTTTAGTCTAGCTGGTTACCCTATAAGATTCTTTGTTATTCTCTTAGCTAATCGTTGGGCTTCTCACAAACAAAGGTTCGATTGATTTTACTTCCTATTTCATATTTTATTATTTATTATTTGTTTTGTTACGCCTCCTTGGGCATCTCCCCTTTAATTATCTTCTCACTTCAACTGTAAAAAAATTAAACTCTTAGTACAGTATCGATATCCAGATCAAATTCTGTCAAATACTTCATTTGACAACTCCCCAAAGTGGGCCTCTCTATTTCTCCCTTATACTACTTTCTCTGATGTTAACCAACCTCATCTTAAACTGTTTGTAATCCGATCTGGCAACAAATTCCAGAAACATATTACTCTGTGAGCAAAAAAAACATAACTGGTTAACAGATCTAGTTTTTGAAAACTGCCATGACAATAACCTTCCAGATCTAGGAGAAATACTAAAAATGCCAACCATAGTTAGAAATGCAATCAATTATCCTGAAAGTTTCATTCATATCACCTCACATTCGTCTCTCCAGCAAACTAGTCAATTCCAATGTGTCCAATATCTCCCTGTAACTGCACTCCTTTACTTTACTTATTAGTGTTGTCACCCTTCTTTGTACGCCTTTCACTTACAATTACATTCCAGTTTCCATGTCTAGTCGCCAGAGCCCAGACTTGGGTGCAGCATTCTTTATGAGGTTTTATTAGAGCTTTATACATCCTTAACACAATATATTCGTCTTTCTCGAAATAATATCTCTAACCATCCACCCGATCATTGTATTTTCCCTCGATACAATGGTAAACATATGATTATTTGCCCTAAATGTATCATCAACCCCCACTCCCAAATCTCACTCTCCATCTACTTCTTTTGTTTATCTGTTGTTTAGAACATATTTAACTTCCACATTCCTGGATCCTACATGTAGTACATTACATTTGTCTTCGTTAAATCCCAATTTCCAAATGTCCTCCCAATATGATAATTTATTTAAATTATCTGTGTTATTTCCTTTGATAAAGGTCTCACAAGTAGTTAAACATCATCAGCAAACAGTTCTATTTCTGAATTTATATTATTAGGTAAGTCATTTATGAATATCAAAAACAACAAAGGACCCAATACTGAACCCTGCAGAACACCGGAGGGTATGTACTATGATCTAGAATAATTGTTACCAACCTTTACCATCATAGTTCGATCCTTAAAAACTGCCTCACAATATTAACTATTTTGTCAGTAATACCAACATTTTTCATTTTCACTAGTAAATGATAATGAGATAACGTATCAAATGCCTTGCTAACATCAAATATGTAATATCCGCACTATCCACCTCCATCAAATATTCATTTATAATGTCAATACTTTCCAAAATATTAGATAATGTTGATTTACCATGGACAAAGCCATGTGGGTTACAATTTATATCATCCTTTATAAAATTTAATATGTGGTTTCTAATTATTTTTATCAAATACCTTACACAAAATACATATTAGAGAAACTGGTCTTTAATTACTTTTTAAATATATCGAACTTAATTTTATGTAGCGGTATTACTATAGCTGTTTTCCAAATATATAGAATCTCTTCATATCCCATACATTTCCTAAACAATTTGGTTATGGCATTGATAAAACCTTCCTTTGTTGATAAGTATTTCAATATTTTAGGATGACTTTCATCAGGTCCCATACTTTTACTAACATCCAACTTGGATAGTAATAGTGTTGTGTCTTTAGGTTCTATTTTTAGTTCATCCATCATTTTTGTTGTATCCCCATAAAAACTCTCCTGTAGTGGGCCAAATTCTTCAAAAGAATAAACACATTGAAAACAAAAACTTGCTAGTATACCAGCTGTTTCTAATGGCGTGTCTGTTAAATCCCCTGTCTCATCATCTCTTACTGTACTTACGCTTTTTTGAATTTTAGTTTTAGCTTTAAATATTTGAGCAATAGTTTACAGTTGTATTTAATGTCTCTAACAATCTTATTTTCGTGCTTAAACTTTTCTTTTACTTCTAGTGTTTCATATTCATTTTGTTTACTTACAGCATTTTGATAATATTCCATACTTGGTATGATTCCAAATTTCCTCCAAGCTTCATCTTTTTCTTTCCTTTTATGAGATAAACGATTACTGTCCCAAGGTAATTTTTCTAATAGATCCCCTTGTTTGGAGAATTTTATAATAACTTCTGGAATATTTTCTATTATAGAGTTTATCTTTCCATTTAATTCATCCCCCATTTCATTAACATGTTTCGAGCTATAACTCCAATCGATATTTTCTCTTGTCTCTTACAAAAATTCTTCTGTAATCTTAGATCAGTTCCAATCTCATCTAATCTACCTTTTTCTAGATAATATCTAGTATATACTTCTATATACCAATGCACACCGTTTGTTGTAAATAACTCCAAATATTTGTTCTGCATTCTAAAGTGTTGACTAATTGAATTCATAGGAGACGCAACTACACCCCTTGTCCAATTTACATTTGGCAAATTGAAATCCCCAACCATTATAATATCTTCAGATTCTTCTGATGTAAATGGTATCTCACTTATTTGTTCTTTTAATCTATAATCTTATTCTATGTACATATTCAGAGATCTGTATATACATACTACGACACAAACTCTGTTATTAGCATCGATTATTCTTAACGCCAAAGATTCAGTTCATAAAACCAATCCAATCTAGAAGCCTTTAACGCATTATGTACATAAATAGCAGCCCCCCCCCAACTTTGTATTATTTTTTCTATCTTCCCGTCTTACTCTAAAATTTAGTATTGCCAATTCTGCTTCTCCTACACCTCCCAGTAGACAAATGTGTTTCTGTAATACAAATGATTTTGCGTTTGCGTTAGTATATAGTATTTTCAAATGTTCTCTATTTTTTTTTACTTGTTTAAATTGATTTCCTTGGACGTTTTTTCGTTGTTGTTTTTTATTCTCAGTGGTTTTGCTTTTACTATTTTCTTTTCTTTCTCTTATCTCCTTTCTTTTTTTTCGAAAGCCGCTTCCCATTTCTCTTGTCGTCAAATCTGGATATATCCATATAAGTTCTTTTCTTTCATTTTGTATTTTTCTAACAAATTTGTAGTTGTGCAACCACTTTGCATCTTCCTCGTGTCTTATTTGTTTGTTTTCTATAGGGTGGCCTATCCCTGTTTCTTTGTTGTGTCAAAATAATAGATGACCTTATTTTAACACGTGTTTGCTTGTATTTCTATTGTAGATTTTATTTTAGTATAGTTTTTATTTATTTATTTGTTCATTTATTTATTTATTATGTATTGTTAACCTCAGGTATTTTTTCTGTGTAAGCAGTTGATTGTTATTTCATTTTACAGTTTAATAAGTTTTAGGAGTGTTGAAAGTTTAGGATTTCACATTTCTCCTTCAGACATAATCTACACGGGCCGTCTAAATTTCTACTGTAATATTATTTTCCATTCGATTATTGCTACGCAGCCGCTTTCTTTGAGTTCTCAAACATGGTTTGCTAGTACTGTTTTAATTCGGCGTTTTTAAATGTGCTATTTTGGTCGTAATATCGGGTTCTAAAATCTAGGGAGGTCATACCCACGTAGTACTTCTTGTTATTCGGTCTTTCTTTGGCAAATAGTGTGGCTTAGTAAACAATACTTTTGGTTATGCATATATTTTGTAGTGGACAAAGTGTACGAGTTATGCAGTTACAGCTTTTCTCTTCATTACTAACATTTTCATTTCTATTTGGTTGATTACGGGGTTTAGATTATATTATTTGTAGTGCTTACATTTTTTTCTTCTTAGTGTTATTTTTGCTATATTGGTCACCTTTTTACGCAATTTGTTATTTTTTCTTCTAAACTCTTCTCTTTTACTATTTTGTTATTGTGTGCCTTAATTATCATTTCTAAGTTTTCGGAGCAGCTGTAGAAGAGTTTTAGGTAATTTTTATTGAATATTTTATGCAGGGGATTGGTTACGGGGAAGTGTTTTGCAATGAGATTCAGGTACATAACAGGTTATATTTATTTTTCTTTTATTTTTAATTTTAATATATTCATTGGTGTCTTGTTTCTTATATATAGGATGGGCCACTCTATCGAAAACAGAACAATAGAATAGGTAATAGGAAGTAAAATCAACAGAATCTTTGTTGGTGAGAAACCCAAACGATTGGCTAAGAGAATAACAAAGAATATGATTGGTTAACCAGCAAGACTAAACACCACGTGTATATATAAAAACACCCGGCAACACAAACTCTATGAATTTTAGACTGACGATTCCTTACGAGGATTAAAGGCGGAATCACCTGTGTAGCTTAATTTCCATTAATATATTTTTATAACGTACTACCCAGCTCTACTCACGTATTAAACAGTGTATAATACTGAAAATTAATACATAAAAGATTATATCTCCTCATAACATTTTATGTGGATACATGAAATAATAATAATAATAATATATAATAATAATAATAATAATAATAATAATAATAATAATAATAATAATAATAATAATAATAATAATAATAATAATAATAATAATAATAATAATAATAATATATATATATATGTATATATATATATATATAAACTAGACGTCATTCTCCCAGGAGCTATCACATCCATTCGTATAGAGGATGTGTTTATTCTATATCTGCTCGGATGCCCTCATCCGTGAAGATGTGTCGGTGCGACTTTATAAATAATTTGTTTTAAATTCAGAGTGCTCATTTTGTTAGTTCCACATGAGAATCAGACTTGGGTTTAACTTAGTCCTAGTCAAAAGACAATTTAATAGGAACGAATACCCATTCATTTGCTTCTCAACGAAGGAAAACTTAGCCACAAAATCGGATTTTAAAAGAGTCACTCTGGATTGTGACGAAACTCAAATTATGTTACTATGTCGTGATTTTAGTTATTTTGATTATTTGAACTACTGTTCTCATCTTTGAGGTTATTCTCTCAACGTTTCGGCCGATGTAATCTCCGACCTTTAAGACGAACTCGGGAATTCTTACGGAATTTCGAACGGAACCGTTTATTTAATCCACAGAGGAGGCTTGCTCTCGTTCTGTCAGCCCTGACCGTGTAGAAGTAAAAACTTCGTAAGGGTATTCTTAGTATCGCCTGTACCTTCAACCTCCACAAGGCTGTCGCTTAGAACAAGTGAGTATTACTTTACATATACATTCTTTGCACCACGGGACATTGTAAGAATAATATTCAAAATGTGAACAGCAGTCCGAATAATCCAAGTTATCAAAATTATCAGTCTCATCCAATGAATTTCTAAATATCAATATTTCACACTTTTCCAGCAAATATATCATATAGTACAAACGGGTGTATTAGTATATACCACAGAACGGATACGTGCCCATCTTTAGTGTAATACGTATATACCATGTATTAGCATTTTGTCGGACCGCAGCATTACCTATTATTATATATGGCTTCAGCGGTCGTCTACTTTTAAGTACGCTCCACATGAAAACCCGACTTCGAGTCTAGCTTTTGTATAGACCAAAGGCAATTAAATAGGATAATCTTACATACTTAGATTTACACGTTACTGTGTTGGCTCCGTCTAAAAATATAAAGAATTAACACATACGGTTGTATTAGTAGATACCCACAGTAGGGGCAAGTGCTGTTGTCCGAGATGACAAGTTTAAAACATGTAAACACGTATCCTTTTCGTATTCAAGCACATGTTTATGTATCGGACCACAGCATCCCCGCTTTCACATACTACCCCAAATGTTCTTGTTCAAAAATTCCAAGCTTCCTTACCCCTGCTCATCCCCAAACCATACACACGCACCTAATGACCCTATCAATCATCGTTATCCTTGATTCATAAGGAAAATAGACAACGAAAAGAATTTACGTATATAAATCCTCTATTGATCTTACTTGTCTTTGGTAGTTTGTCATCTACGCATCAGACCGGCCGCCCCCTCCTCAACAACATTTTTCGACCCTTGATCTTCAACCTGCACACTTGTACGGACTGTTTTAAAAACCCGTTCTCAACCGGTGGCGGCGCTTTCTTCTTCCACGTTCGACTTGTTACGCCCGTGAAAGATTTAAGTGCTTCATCACAACCTCCCCCGTCTTTCACAATGACAACAACTGTACCAGCTGACCCGCATATAGATTACTTCTGTCATTTTGTACGCCGACACTGGTCCGACAAAGCGAATGTTGATTTCTCTGAAGCGATGTACATGTAGTTTATCTCCTGCAATTTAGTAAAAGCACAATAAGAAGGAGTGAAGGAAGTCATGGTTGGCAATGGTTGTAGCAGCCTTTCATGATTTCGTAGACAAAGATGGGACATACCTCTGGTAATAATTGCTCGTCAGGTCAGAATTAAGAAAAACAATGAAATTATATATATATAAATATTTATATATATATATATATATATATATATATATATATATATATATATATATATATATATATATATATATATATATATACAAACGTCAACCTATCAGGGACATATTGTATTATTTGTATTAAGCTAGATTAATGTGACTACTTTTCTCATCTTGAATCTTATTCTCAAAACGTTTCGGCTAATCTAACTTTCGACCTCATTCAGGTGCAGCTTGTCGTCCTCGGGAATCAGTATAACATTTCGAAGGAAACCCTTTTATTTAATCCACGGAAGTAACTTTCTTTCGTTCCCTCAGAAAAAGCTCACAGACAGACAGACACACACACACACACACACACACACACACACACACATATATATATATATATATATATATATATATATATATATATATATATATATATATATATATATATATATATATATATCCGAACAGGATTACTCCACCCCTGGATTAAATAAAGGCTTATATTTGAAATTTTGCACGGATTTTCGAGTATGACGATAGAACAAAATTAGCTACTAACTGTAAACAGAATAAACGTCACTTTAAGGTAATAATAAAAAATAAAATAAATTAAAGTAAAATAAAATAAATTAATAAATAAAAACTAAACTAAACTGAACTAAATAAATCTTAAAGTAGCAACGAGTAATAAAATAAATGTTAAATCAGTTCTGTCCCTACTTGTTAAAATATATTAACCTATATATTAAAAACGACGTGAGCCAAACTGACCCCAGACATAAGAAAAGGGTGCCAAACAAAGTGCAATCAAACCTTTGTTTAAGAGGAGTCTGGCTATTGGCTAATGAAAATAATTGCCCCAGCGGCAGTAATAACGAATCTGATTGGTTAGATATAAAAGCTATCGCAAACAATCAATCTGTGCATTTAACTTATGATGATCTGCGAGAATGAAACGTGGACACTTTTGCATAGCTTACTTGCCATGTATATATTTGCATACTACTACTACTAAGCTGTACTCACGTATTGAGTACTGTTGAAGTTAATACTTAAAATATATACACAATATATTATATCACTTTCTACATGAAATAGTATTTATTCTTTCATCATTCGTTAACTTGTTCAACACCTAAAAGTCGTTATATTAATCACTCTTTATCAGCGTTTCCAACAGCATTTTATTTTCAACACAAAAACATCAGAAAGGACCACATTTGACGTTCTTCCCTTCGCCTTTTACGTCTGTTCTTTTATTATTCGTTCATTAATGTGTGTTTTTTTTTAATTATTCATTTTAACTTTCAATCTCTCAAAACAGAATCAGAAATATATTTTTTTCTTCTTGGTTTATTCTATATCTTAAATATTTAAATGTGTGATTTGCTGTTTCTAATGTAGTTCCCTTGCAATTGTCATTTTTTAACTGACTGATTGAGTAATATATGGTTGCATAATGGGAGGTTTTGTCTCCAATATTTTCTGTATATGTTTATTTTTAAAAATAATACTGACATCTGATGTTTCTTTTAAATGACTTCTGTATGTGATGTTGTAAAGGGCGCTGGGGAAGAGACGGTTCGGTGTCATATAAATACAAAATAAAATAATTTCCAAATTGTCTTGGAAACGATCGTACGCCAAACAATCGTTGTATTTGAATTCTTGGAACTAAAATAGATAATGTTCTAATTTTCTAATCACAACTCCCTTTATATATATATATATATATATATATATATATATATATATATATATATATGCCCTCAAATTCTGATCTAATACTAAGAATGATTAACCAAGGTGGCGATCAAAATAAAATATTTGGACAATTAAATAAGGCAATTACTCGCCATCCTGATGCTTTTAAATCTTATTAAATTAATCAAAATAAACTGATAGAACAAATCATAGGATATATATAGAAATGATGTATAATATGTATAAACGTATATATAACACATCTGCTAATTATAATAAGAAAAACAATAAAAATACAGTAGAAAGAAAGAAATGTTAAAAAAGAAGAAGAAGAAGAAGAAGAAGAAAATCGACAGTTATGAACGCCGATTTTAAACACCGGGAGTTGGCAAAGAAAAAGAAGAAAAAGAAAGAAAAAGAGAACAAATTAACGGTTAACTTATAGACGCAGATTTGAAACAATGAGAAGAGAAAAAAATCCACAGTTGTGAACGCAGATTAGAAAAACTGTAAGTGAACAAGGAAGATTAATATTTATTTGAGGTTGACGACAACGGGGAGATGGACAACAAATGAGGACGAGGGAGAAAAGGAGGAACTAAAGGTATATATATATATATATATATATATATATATATATATATATATATATGTATGTATGTATATATATATATATATATATATATATATATATATATGTATATGTATACATATTTATTTATTTATTTTTTATTTTTTGATGTGTTGATGTTTTTTATATTTATAATATAAAACTAAAAATAATACATTAATCACTTAGATAATAGTGTCATGGATTCGTCCAAACACTTTAAAATGCAGCAACATTTTTGTAAGTAACGAATAAATTTTATTAGACAGACGAACAGCACAGGTAAAGAATTTTTTTTTTGTGTCTTAAATAACTAATATAAGTTAGCAAAACATTTATATGGAACAAAACGTAGATTTAGTATAAGGAACGTTTATGTTTTTGTCTTTTAAGGGAAGTGGGGTCTGATCAACTCTGCTGGGAAGCCATGAAATTAAATACTGTCTTGTTTTTAAATTCTCGAAACAGTTTTTCATGGTAAACAACTGATGATCCCTTAAAATAGTGTTAGAAACTAACTAATATAATAACTGTAAAAAATAAATTGACTTACATGAGTGATTTTCCACTGGAAGACTTGAGACTATAAGTTTTTTTTGTTTTTTTTTTTATATATATATATATATTTTTTATATAGTTTTAATGGTTGAGAAACTTCCGAGACTATATATATATATATATATATATATATATATATATATATATATATATATATATATATATATATATATATATATATATATATATAATCAAGGTGTATACTAGATAACATGTTCTCGTAAGTTTTCGCTAAGCTAGGAGAAGAAAAACTCCAATATAACATATGTGGTTGAAGTTACTACAGGTCATCGGATATTTTCTTTTTCACCCGGCCAATAGTTACCGATCCTGTTTCTGTAATTGTACCTTTCGAGTATTTGATTTTTATGTAGATAACAACTATGTGTGCAGTTCGCTGCATCATAAACATTTCGAAACCTACTGCGGTTGGCATATGATTACTACAGCTACAATTTGATATTCATGTCACCTTTCGGCTGGTGAATCACCAACGTGTATGTGACTCCTGAGGATGTTGCCCTGTGATCAACACTGAATTGTGCTGATGTTCACAAGCTTAAACTTTACAAGTCTTAATACCATGGGCATGAGATCCCGAAGCAATGCTGCTTTAGCGAGAGGGTTTACTTTTTTCGGTTGTTGGAGGCGTTCTTTGCGTATTCGGATCAGCTTATTTTAATAAGTGTTTGAAATTCCATCTTTGATCCCAAGATAGATATCGTGGGCGGGACTAAAACGTTGGATACTTGTGAGTGTAGTCTGCCTAACCTGATGGGCTCGTGCGATCTCGTTGATAGGAACGATCAAGAGCACCCGGGTCGAGAGATGTGGACTTTGCATACTAGTATGCCTTTCTGCTTAAACACCTTCTTTGATAGGATGTTAGTTAGAAGAGGCGATGTAGACTTTTTATCTTGTCCTCACGTTTCACTGTTTGAGACACTCGATCCATAAATTTTTTGTGACTCGTTTTAACCTAGGAATTAGATTTAAGCTAGCTGGTTACTGGAAGTCAAATAGCTCCTTTTTGGGGATACGTGACTTCCGGGAAATGCTTGTAACCCTTTTTCAACAGAAGCTCGTGGAGACAGTTACTGGAAGTAGTGGTGGGTTAACTTGAAACTAAAATTAGAAGCTTTGCTGTTCAATATAGCCAGATCCCCGTCTTAATAAGGCAAGAGCATGAAAGTGGTTAGACAATATGTTGGCCCGGGCGGTGGCTGAGAGGGATTCTCTAACCATCGCACAAGTCTATGGGAGGGGGCGGAAACGTTTGGCTAACGAGCGATATGAGGGTCAGATAGTAAGGGCTGTATTAGGAAGGGTTTCTAACGAAGCAGTGAATGTTGACGCAAAAGAGCGTAGTGCTGTAGTCCGTCGCAGATCGGATCATTACTTTCGAGAAGTAAAAGACTTGACCGGACACTCCTCGTAAGCGGGAGATCTGTAAGGAGTTCCGGAGAATTTCACAGATCGCTTCACCTAGACCCCGCGTCCAGAAGTTTGACAACTATTCGGCTTAGTCGCCCCGCTTGGAGGAGGCGCGAGCAGCTGGGTGTGGTAGTCGGGCTATATAGTGTGAGATGTTGGCTGCGTTGAGACATACCGGTTATGACAAATCGCCGGGACTTAATGGTTTGTCCTACGAAGTGTTCCTGGGGCGGTCGATCATGTTTGTTCTCTTTTTTTGACAAATGTGTTCAACCATTGGTTTGATCAAGGATCCATTCCTGCCAAGTCAATAAGGAAGTGATCACATTACTGAAGAAAAAAGACGAGCATGGAGGTAGCTTACATGATTTTAAGCCCAAAATGCTGCTAGTTACAGCTTTTGGCAAGCGTTCTTGTAAACTGTTTGTATGTTGTTGTTGGTGATTTGGTTGAACCCGATAATAACTATGCTGCGAATGATTTGCATTTGATTCGCACATTCAGATTAGAATTAGAAAACGGCACAAAAGCGTCGCTGATCATTTTAATCAATCCTAAACTTCCGACGGGGTTTCCTGAGATCTGTACTTGAGGCCGCCGGCTTTAATCCGGACTTCCGCAAATGAATATCCATTAAGTATCGTCATCCGACAGCAGCGGTGTAGGTAAACGGAAAGCGATCGGGATCGTTCGTCATTTCCCAGTCGGTACGTCAGAGTTGTCCGCTGTCGCCCTTACTTTATGTCATTGCGCTGGAGCCCTTCATGCGCAAGCTAAGGGACAAGGCGGCGAGACAAGGCTTACGCAGTATCGCTTTACACGATGGTCCACGAGCTATGGTCTCTGCGTATGCTAATGATTTCATCATGTGCGTGTCGAGCTTTCGAGACATTATTGCGATGACTGAGGCACTCAAACGATGCGAAAAAATCACAGTTGACGTAGAGAGCATCAGAAAACCCAATGGCTTGAAGTTGGCTGTCTGGAACAGCGCGCCTGTGCTGCTGGTCCTTTATACTGGTAGGATGGCCCTGTTCGGGTCCCCAGCATTTTGTTCGGACTAAGCCTCCAGCTAGAACAGTACTTGTTGGAAGTAGAGTCAAAGGTCGGTTCGCCAGTGAGAATTTGGCTTCGAATGAGCTATTTTTAGAGCAGAAGCGTACGCCGCTTACGTCTTTACTCTCATCCTCTACCGATTAGCTGAACGACTTCTGCTGCGGACCGCTTAGCGGTGCTTACGCGTCTTCTCTTCTCACTTTTATAGAAGGGAAGGAAGCCGCTCGTCCGTAGACAGGTCTCTACTCAACATCCGCACGAGGAGGGTAGGGGTGCTGGACTGTGCAAGTTATCAACATGCCAGGAGACTGCCATTCCTGACCAAACTTTGACGGCCATCATCACTAGTGTATGAAAGTATTCGTACGCGTTATTGTCCATGATAGTGTATTATTATGATATCAGGCTAATGTTCAAGAGACCTGTATAATTATAGTGGGCTAATGTTCAAGAGATCTTATTAATTATATTGGGGTAATGGTCAAGAGACCTGTATAGTTATATTGAGCTAATGTTCAAGAGATCTTATTAATTATATTGAGCTAATGTTCAAGAGATATTATTAATTATATTGGGGTAATGTTTAAGAGATTTTATCAATTATATTTGGTTAATGTTCAAGAGACCTTTATTATTAAATTGGGCTACTGTTCATAAGACATTTATTATTATATTGGGCTAATGTTCAAGAGACCTTTATTATTATATTGGGCTAATGTTCAAGAGACCGTTATTATTATATTTGGCTACTGATCAAGAGACCATTATTATTTTATTGGGCTAATGTTCAAGAGACCTTTATTATTATATTGGGCTAATGTTCAAGAGACCTTTATTATTATATTGGGCTAATGTTCAATAGACCTTTATTATTATATTTGGCTACTGATCAAGAGACCATTATTATTTTATTGGGCTAATGTTCAATAGACCTTTATTATTATATTAGGCTTATGTTCAATATACTTTTATTATTATATTGGGATAATGTTCAAGAGACCGTTATTATATTGAGCTAATGTTCAAGAGACCTTTATTATTTTATTGGGTTAATGTTCAATAGACCTGTATTATTATATTGGGCTAATGTTCACGAGAGTTATTAGGGCATTTCATAACTTAAAAACGGCCATTCTGAAGATGCTTCCATTCAATCTGTGCGTTTAGCTATGCAATGTTATTTCAAACGTATGTGTTACAGGTCAACCTAATTTAATGACTTTTACATATATTAAATTCACGGCGCAAATATGATATAACGAGGCCCCAAATAACTGTCTTTCCTGCGTTTTCAGATGAAATACACTTTTTCTGCAAGAGGGGGGCATTAGCAATCTAATGTAATTAAGTACAATTGACAACTTCTGTTTACCAGCTTAGAAAGGAAATTTAACATTAAACCAACATCCAACGAGAATTTTTTTTTCGCTTCATTCTTGTGACTATTACAGATGCTACACTTTGATCTTCGCAAACCACCGTAGAATATATTTTTTTATATTTACACCATCCGCGAGGATATATCCAAAATAAAGTCGGATCTTCATGAATAAATGCTTATAGGTTATGGCCGAGATTTTTAATGTAGGATAATTATCTAAAGCGAGAAAAAATAATTAAGTAAGCGACAAAATAATTGCAATAAAATCAGTTAAAAAAAAAAACTTTAAAAGATGTAATTGTCGCAATGTTAAAAAAATAATATTATTTTACAAAACGGTGCGATTTTGTTTTTCTTGCTTTAGGAAATCAATCGAAAAAATATAAATAAAAGTGTCAATTAATCTTTTCATTATTTATACTTTATTATAATCGTACAGTGGAAGTTATTGTGTCTTATATAGTGGGAAATAACAATGGAAAAAAGCTTACTTTCTAAATGAAAACCAACTTCAAAAGAAAGATTTTCATTTCGAATAAATTATCTGCGCTTTTCCTTATATTGCATTTACTTTAAAAGTTTTAGTTACATTAACACATACTCATCATAATAGTTTTGTAACGATAGTTTTGTGCATTATATTATTCATTATATAAATATACATATATATATATTTAAATATGATATATATATGTATATATATGCACGACACGACACGAGTGATCTGAAACAATTTTGTTCAAAACGGTTATGTAGAACCTGGGGTAATAACCAAGCCGGAAAAACGTGTTAAAGTCAGCTGACAAATTGTTCACAGCGTCAAAGTATAGAACATGACTGATTTAAAATACACTAAAATACATAAAATTATATCTAGAGTAATAAATGTAAAAGTTGGGCGCATCTCTCGCACTATGGTGAAGTTAAAACACCCTATTTCAAGTGACATCAACTGCACCTCAGAGACGCACCATCCTTTTTATATACTGCTTGTATATATGCTATGAGTTGCAAGTTCAACTAATTTGTATATTGGTTTTGAACAGGTCATTTTATTAACTATCATTTTTTTTTTAATTCAATGATTATTTTGATTTTAATGCAACAAATAATTCTGTTCCGCAATATAATTTAATTTCATGGACAAATATTTAGAAAATGTTCCTTTCTGTAGAGGGATCTCATTGATTTTCAATAAGTTGCGATCTTTTTAAAAAATTTAACTGCAGTGTAATTTCTCAGAAAGCAAGGGGGCCTTTGAATTCTATATGAGATACATAGATATCCGATTCTCATCTACCTTACAAATGTAGAGTGAATAAAAGAGCGAAAAAAAAACAAATTTCCCGTCCCATCGATTGACCACTTAACTATGGTATCGTTTATATTTCTTCTTGTCTTTACAATCGTTGCGATCGAATTGTGACACGACTTTGTAAAAGAGGACTATTTTTTTCTTCATCTGTGGCCGATTTGGAGCGATTTCCTCGTTCAAACGCACAAATGATAACACATAATATTCGCTATTAATGATATTTCCTTTCTTAAGATAATCGATGACTAAAATACCTCGCACATCCAAAAATATATGTCAACACTTTACGTGTTGATGTTTACATCTTTTGTTGATTTGGACGGCTTTCATTTGCTGCTGTCCACTCAACTGACTGCTAATGGAATGAGGTTGTAGATCCATCTCTCATCCATTGTGGCTTATTGTCGCAAACAAAAACCTTTGTTTTTCCGAGGAAACAGTTTCAAAAAACGCTCTGAATCGTCGACGAGTTGTTTATTTTGATCGACTGTGAGCAAACGCGACACCAATTATGAACACAGATTTCTCATTCACAAATTTTCATACAAAATAGTGAATTGTTTTTTTTATGACACGTTCAACTCTTTTACTATCTCACGCAACCTCAATTTACGATCGTCAAAACAGGAGTTTATGGACTGTTTACCCTTGCGCGTAGAACTGGGCAACTTGGGCATTCAGTATTATCTGTGTCTGTATGATCGCGTTTACAGTCACCATACAACTTATTAACAATTGTTTCCGACGTAGCACGGTCTGAATAACACCTATCAAGTTATTGCTTTGCTTAAACAGTAGTTTACCCACAAAAAACCGTGCTTTATAAACACATGAAATTCAGATTTTTCTCTTGTTTTGAAAATGTTCAACAGTAACTTCACTTAAATAACTGTAATTTGTAAACTATTTATCTCACTAGGCTCCAATTTCAACAGTCTAATTTTACGATTGGGATTTATAAAAATCATACGGATTTTTTAAATTATTAGTGGCGCTATCTATGTGCCATACACAGGATGTATGCATGTGGCATAAACTGCAATAAAGATTATAGACATGATGTTTAGTTTCATATATATATATATATATATATATATATATATATATATATATATATATGCAGGCCTTATTAAATGACACGGAATTTTCACGTTTTGTGATTTTTTTGTGATATTTTCGATGCGTCGAGCAATCTTTCAGATTTCTGGTGGTAGCTGATGTAATATGTTTTCGAGTGTTCTGTATTCGGCAATCACTCGAGCGCTTTCGACCTCCGTAGTCGTCATCAAAAGTGTTTTTTTTAATTTTTAGAAGACTTGAGCTTTTTTTCTTAATTTCTCTGAAGGTTATTGCTAGGAGGAGAGGGAGAGTTAAAAAAAGAAAAGAGCGTTGTTGAGTCCATTATTGTTTTAATTTGTGTATTCATTACTTTTGTTCAATTATATTATTTTATTTTTTATATTTCATTTTATTTATTAATTTCTTGTTATTTGTATATGTATTCCTTTATTATTTGTTATTATAGGATAGGTTTATATACTTTAATTTGGTAGATTATAGATGTATTACCTAATTAAGGAAAATTTTAATAACATAATCTATCTATCAAATAAAAGTTTAACAATGTTTATCCATACTTATGCGCGTTTCAGAAACCATTTATAAACACTATTACACTAGAGTAAAGCTTGAAAATGTATATGATTTTCTGCATCAGCATATAGAATCAATCACTTACAACATCAGATAACATCAATTGGATATATTTGCAACAATTTCGAGAACAAATCAATGGCAAGCTAGAAGGATCAAATAAAACATTTATCCAATAATTATAACAGGTAAACTTGAACATCATTAACACATTCGAGAGCGTTAATGATTTTCATGTTTTGCATGTTCTCTTTATTGGAAAGAAATCATGTAAATGTTCAAGCTTTACTCAGATATATAATAGTGTTTATATATGGTTTTCTGAAACGCGCGTATATATGGATAAACATTGTAAAATGAGCATTTTCGTGGCTTGATCATAATATTAAAAATGTTCTTACTTATGTCATCATTTTTATAACCTATCGAATTTTATATAAAAGCTTGTTTTGACATGATCTGATACTTATTTAGCTACGTTTTATCTGCAAAAAATATGCCGTGGAATTTCATTAGATCTAAATTTTAACAAAATCTAGTATTAATTGTTTTTTTAGAAATACTTTTAATAGATTTGGTTCTCTTAATGTAAGTTTTTCTTATATATATATATATATATATATATATATATATATATATATATATATATTATATAATCAATATATATATATATAGAATTAATATATATGATACAGATATAGATAATTTATATATATATATATAATCAAGACAGATCATTTATATATATATATATATATATATATATATGATTAAAATATAGATACTTTATATGTATATATATATACATTCATAAATATATATATATATAACATAGATATAGATAATTTATATATATATATATATATATATATATATAAATTTCTATATACACAGGAAATTTCTATATACACAGGAAACAGTAAACTTCCTACTTTCTATCACCTCATCAAGATCCACTAGACCGACACCACCACACAAATCAGACCCATAGTATCCAGCATTGAAAGACCACTATACAAAATCTCATGGCTCCTCTCCCATCTACTTCAACCCCTACTCCCAACCTTCCCCGGACATGTCAGCTGCTCGGATGAAGTCATCCAGAGGTTACATCTACTACTACCAGAACAGCGTAAACTGAACCGATATGCATCAGCCTTGACGTCGTCGCTTTCTACCCAGCAGTAGACATAATTACTAACTTCATCTCATCCAGCGACCTCTATTGCTTCGGCCTATCACCACTGACATACATGAACTCCAAAATATAATAATAGACAACACATATTTTACATACAATCAAAACACATATAAACAAATAACAGGACTGCCTATGGGTTCCAGCCTCTCGGCACTGCTCGCCATAGCTTTTATGGGTAAATTAGAACGCCATGCCCCCAACCCCTGCCACTTCCCCATCTTCTTCACACGATACGTGGACGACATTCTTATCCTTTCATCGTCCCAAGAATAGGCTAACACAATCTTCGACACATTCAACAACACTGACTCACACATAGAATTTACAATAGAACACCCTGAAAGCTCTGGATCCTTAGCACTTTTAGATTTCAGCTTCAACATATCTGAAGAAGGAACCTTAACCACAAAATTCTACAGGAATCCCGCATGTAGAGACATATTCATACATTACAGCTAAAATAAGCTATGCTAGGAATCAGCTAACTCGCATCCGTAAGAGATGCAGTATTGAGGCTGACAAAACCACCTACAGTGATGAATTCCAACAGGTACCAAAGACCAATTGATACCCTACACCCATCATTGAGCAACTTAGTAAACCCCGGAAACCCCGAAGACTGACGCAACACGCTCTTTCTAACACCTGCTTCCTGAGGTTGCCGCATTTCAACGACAGGATCACCACAGCTATCCGCAAAGCTATACGAAAGGAAAAACTCGATATTCAACTAACACACCGGTCTTTCTCTACGATAACAATTGACAACACGGAAAACCAATTACAACAATACTCCCTGCACCCTGGCGAACTGGCCCATGAAGACCACAGACAAATGCCACCGTACTTACACTGTATATCGTTTACAGTGCACCACATGCCACAAAATATGCATTGGTAGTACGGTGAGGCCCGTACATATTAGAGTCAAAGAACACCTACAAACACACACCTCCTCCTTCCACAAACACATCCACGCATTTGGTAACACCAGAAAATTATTCAAGATTGATATCTTAGTTACGGATAGAAACGTTGGCAACTTTCGAATAAGAGAACGATACTAATAGCAAAACTGTCCCCGCAAATAAATCACCGACTCGAATTAGGATTATCATTTCTACTCTGATATAGTTTCACATCTCACTCTTGTTGCATTGATTTTATCTTAATTTAACCCTTAAATGAATACTAAAAACTAATAATCTAATAAAGACATCACCTTATAATAATAACAAATAATATAACACATAGTCAAATACTCACTCAATAAAAAAAATAACAGGGAAAAAATAAAAGAAATAAATAGATGAAGACAAATGAATAAATAAATAATAACAATTAACAAAAAGATAAATAAATGGTTCAGTAAAATAAATAAGTAGATAAATTAAAAATTTTTTAAAAATAATTATAATAAATAAATAAATAAAAATATTAAAGTATATAAACTAATAATAGTAATAACTTAACCTAACAAAACACATTACCTATAATAATATATAATAATGATATTAATAGTATTAATAATAATACAGCAATACATTGAATGAATAAATAGTTAAATACATAAATAAAAAAATAAAGAGATTATTAAAACAATATAAGGAATTAATAAGAAATGTTGAGATTGCCCACGCGTGAACATTCAATTTACAACATTGATAGTTAATCGACATTACATGCCGAAGGGAAAATAAATGAATAAAATTTAAAATAAATAAATCAATAAATAATAAGTAGAACAGTAAAAAAATTTTTTTTTAATAAATAATAATAACTATAAAAAAATAAATAAATAATAATAACAGTAACAAAATAAATAAATAAATAATAATAATAATAACAGTAATAAAAAAATTAAAATAAATAAATAATAACAGTGATAATAATAACACTAATAATAATGATAACAACAATAACAATAATAACAATAATATTAACAATAATAATAACAATAACAATAACAACAATAATGATAGCTATAATAATGATAATAGCAATAATAATAATGATAATAATTATAGCAATGATGATGATGATGATGATGATGATGATGATGATGATGATGATGATGATGATGATGATGATGATGATGATGATGATGATGATGATAGGGGATGAAATGCCGGAACCACCCCGGAGAGAATAATACCCTATAACATTAATTAATAATAAAAAAGAAAACATTTTAAAATAGAAAAAAGGAAAGAAATACATTCGTTATATGAGAATAACAATATTTTAGCCTAACAATTAGAAATAACTAAATTTAAAAGCGACTTAAACACTATTAGACATACCAACTGAAATGAATTACCTCCCTTCCATTGTTTAATTAACGTTAGACGGATAGGGACGATTAATGAACAGATAATATTGAATTAATTAATAAAATATACATATTTAAAAAATAAATAAATAAATGAACTAAATATTAATATACACAATAATTTAAAACGAACAGATAATGCAATGTTTAATGACAGTATTAACCGACATATTAATTTACATGAATAGACTGTGTTTAAATTTAGATTAGAATTAAAAATTTAACGGAAAAAAGTAAAAATTCTAAAAAGTAAAAACAAAACAAAATTATAAAAAAGTTTAATAAATAAATAAATAAATTAAATTAAAATAGATAAATAAAATATTTAAAAAAAAAAAGAAACTTTGTTTCATTTTTTAAATCTGGTTTAAAATTCAAATTTAACCGGTATTTTCTGCGAGACTGCATCCCACGCACATTCATATGCACGCTTGAACTTGAGTTGAGCACGGTTCTTAAGAAAAAAGAGTTCCCGAAATATTATATCATACGGAGTTTCCACCAGACCATATTGATACAGGTATTACATAACATTGTAACATTGTGTAGATGGACAGATATATGTGTGTTTGTGAAAAAAAATAATAAATATATATATAAATATATATATATATATATATATATATATATATATATATATATATATATATGTGTGTATGTATACATCGTATAAAGGGTGAAACTATTTAATTTGTTCCACCATTATATGTCTTATTTGCTCCAACTTGTGTCTATCTGACACACCTCTGCATTGTATTGCCTTCTAAATATCACATTTATATATATATATATATATATATATATATATATATATATATATATATATATACAAATATATATATACAAATAATATATATCTCGATTAAAGTGGTTCAAACGTGGCATATTTGGTGATCTTATTTAATTATTAAATACGTATTTGTAAATGCGAAAAATCATAGTACTCTCTATCCCAGATTATACCGCTAGTGTATGATAAAGTGTTACCCACCTTGTTAATCGGCGTACTAAGCTCTGCGATCATGTTTCGTACAATTAAAACAATGTTCATAGACAAACATTTTACTTTTCTTTTATTAAATTGTCATGAGAATTGTATTTGCATTTTTTTTACACATAAAACTACTGAATGTGGAGATTTTAAGTATTCCCAAGATGTTATGTACTTATGGTCACAAAAATATATAACATAAGTTTTTGATTTGAAGGTCATAGCTGGAAGATTCGTATTATGACAACAGAACAGATACTACACTATCCTGCACAAAAAAGAGAAGGTAATTGCTACAAATATCATATCATGTCGACAAAACATATATTAAACTAAACCCATTCCAAACGAGGTGTAATGCCGTGGAATACGGTATCATTTCACAAGAACATATAATACACTTACCCAAAATGCGGGATGCTTAAGAGGATTGTATGATGACGAATGAAAAAATAATACACTATCCCCGACAACAGGGCTTATGCATTGGAGGAGGGTGTCATCATAAGCGAACAGATACTACACTACCCCCTAAGCCCCAAAAAGAAAAAAAAACAAGAAATAATTATTATCATGGCAGCAGATCAAATACACTACTTTCTCTCTTAATTGAGTATTGAAATAGTCTAACATATAGTAAACTGTAATGAGCAATGAAATGATCTGAAATATAATAGTAAACTGTATTGAGCATTGAAATATAGTACAATAGTACAATAAAAGAAGTAATAGTATAGTTTTGACTTCAGACAGACAGATACCAAATATTTATTAGTATTAGATTCAACATAGTTTATACTTAGTGAAGCTTAAAAAATCTGCTAGTTTCACTCTCATTCAAATCGGCACAGCAACAAGAAATGCTTTTGATCTTTATTATACTTTAAAACTTTGAAGTTATTTAAACACGATGAAAGGTAAATAGCTTAATATATGCAATGTATGTAAGAAGAGGCGAACAATGAAGAACGAAGAATAGTGTCTTCTTGTTCATTTTGTTAGTTTGGTTGAAAAACTGGTTGAATTTGTTGGTGTTAGTCGCCATTAGTCAATTGTGAATTGTGACAGACGCTTTCTAAATAATTGGAATGAAAATATAATTCATACTCCTGTCAGAAAATGCAAGGACATAAGAAAAGTTAAAGAAAACCTACCTAATCGCATTCATTTTCACAAACAGATAACAACTTGGTGATCAATAAATCCTATTATGCCGAGCAGGTAACGATATTAAGACTGTTCAACAAGGAGCAACATGCATTTATTGCTATGCTTTGACAGCTGTATTATTACTTCTCACTAGAAGGCCAGGCCAAAATGGGGGCTACATATAATTATTTAATAATATTCAATTATCTACAGACGTATACATTTCATGCTTTTTGAATCATCAGTGTAGAGATAATTATTCAAACAGGTCTCCATTTCTTTCTCACTTCTTTACATTTTCTGAGACTAGCTTTCTCTCCTCACCCTATAACCCTCTTCATCCCCTACTCTCGGTACAAAACGACACCCTAAATAAAATCCCCTACACTAACCAACAACCCTCGCTAACAGACAATAACCTCGATCTTACCCATCAAACTCTGTTATCTTCTCCACCTAACAATTCCAACTTTACTTTGCTCCAGCGCTTGAGCATGCAAACTTAAACTACTCTCGATACTACAAATAACACAAATACCACAATAACAACCCCATACAAAATACACACTTACATTAGGTTTCGTGCCTTCCCCTTCAAGACCCGAATCTCAAACTATCTATACTCTTTCAATCAATATAACCACAATACCACTGGCACCTCTCTATCCAATTTAATAAAAAATACTTTAACCGTAAAAACACTCCCTACTCCCAACATTGGTCAATATTAAAAAGGCTTGATCCTACACTCCAGGATCCGCTTTCTGACAACTATGTGCATTAGAAACATTTATGATAGCTACATCAGCTTAAAGCAAAAATAGTATTAACTCTAAAAACGAACTTATCTCAAATTGCAGGCACAAATGAAAATTTAAATACATCAATTTAATTACTCCCTCTGACACCCCGCCTCCCAATCAACGACCCTCCTCTAACATTAGAACATTAGACTAAGTTTTTAATTTAATAATTTGTTAATATTTTAACTCCTCAACCTTTCTAATTTTACAACTAATCCTCATAATAACGTAGCGTATTTTTCCCTGTGCACCTAATAACTTTATTAACCAAAACTCCTTAATACACATCGAGAACTAACATTAGACTTCACCACCCAAGTAATCCTTAACCTACTCTACTCCAACATTCTAATTCCTAAACCCTTTGTCAATTATTAGCCAACCCCGCTTACATTCTTATATATTGCCTCTTTTATCTCCCTTTGCATACAATCCATTGACTCTGTAGACGCAGCGCTCTACTAACAATCCATTTCTCATAGATCCCATAACTTTTACCTTTAAATTGCGCTCCCCGGTTTTTTCTATAATAACCCAATCCTTAAATCTATCCATAATTTCAATACTCCACGTTATCACTTCGGTTGCATGATCAACCCAATTCCACCCCATACCCCTTATACTAGAACTCCCTTGATGCAAACATATTAACACCGCTCATAACCCTAAGATCAGTAATATATTAAAGTATCTTAATTAGTCACGCCTCTAATATTTTACTAACTGGGAAATCTATTTAAAAAAGTAAGCATTAATCTCCGAAATACTATAAATATCCGGATAATTACATCTAAAACACGTAAATTTCAGATTTCCAACCGTCTTATTCCCAATCTGATGCCTTTTAAACTTTCTGAATTATGATTTATTTTGTCTAAAAAAATCCGTTTTAATACGGCGATATCCCCCTAAACTGTTTAATTATTAACCAGAAACGCTACTGTATTAGCTTATAGAAACCTTACTCAAACTCCAATTGAAGGCATACCAGACCTGGCAACTAAACTAGCAGTAATTAAATTATATTGTTGCTTACAAGCAATGAGCTGTAACTAAACAAGCCCCTCTCCTACCCCATTCCTAGCATAAGCTACACTTTCCTTTGCTAAACATTCTCCTTCCACATCTGTACTCTTACACTTCTCTCACACTTTTACTGGCCTCGTTTTTACCAGGCAAATCGCTCTCAGACCCTAGGTTCGATCGGAGTAACACACACCTCTCACCAGTAATTCGGCCTACTTGAAATATATACAATATTTTAAACTCAATTCCGGAAAAAACTATTACCATTCGTGGTCCGCGGAAGTATTTTTATAATGGCCTTAATTCTCCAACTTACATCCTAATAAGCGCTTTTTATCTACGGTTGAACTGAACATCATTTTGTTGGATTTACTATATTTTGACCATTTCCAACGCTCTCTCCATGAAATCTCTTTTTCCATCTTTCGTTACCGGACATTTTGTCAACGGACATTTTCCTAACTGGACAGACTATATTTTGATAACCTTTTTATGCACACAGCTTTACTTCCATTACTTTAGATTGTTTCTTAATTTTTTTCAAATTTGGAATTTTGGCTATTCCCCTGCCAACTTATCCATCTATGTAATTCCTGTGATGATAAAATTTTAATCTTTGAAAAGCCTAGCGTAAGGAAATAAAAATAAACATGTGTTAATCGAGTACGCCTAGCATTGAACAATCGAAGATGAAATAGATTTGTTGTTCGCACATCTTTAGCTCTCTTCATACATTTATCTTTATATATATACATATATATATATATATATATGAATGTATATATGTATATATATGTATATATATTTATATATATATATATATATATATCTTTATATATATATATATCTTTATATATATATATATATATTTATATATATATATATTTTTATATATATGTATGTATATATATATATTTGTATATATATTTATATATATATGTATATATATATATATTTGTATATATATTTATATATATATATATATATATATATAGAGAGAGAGAGAGAGAGAGATAGGGAAAGGAGGGGAGGGAGAGAGATAAAGATAAATATAAGGCTATCTCAGAACATGTAAGGACCTGAGAATGAAATTGAGACCTGGATTGTACCTGGCAGTTGACTTTCGGAAACCACCCTCCAACGAGTTGCATCTCTATCCTTTTTCAAATAACACAACATGAGGCGGAGGCATGCGAGTAATTTGAATCGTCAACTGGACGCAAAGACAAACCACAGACGAGAAAGCAGGTTTTGAAGACAAAAAATGGCGCACATATGTTATTCTCCTTTGAAGAAGAGATATATCCAGATACATTGGTTAGTAATTACATTAGTACGATCTTAGTTATTTTTATTTCAAAGTTAATTCGCACCGCCAAAGCTTTTAAAAAATCTATCTATCTATCTATGTGGCAAAGTTGCTTTTGGACGTTGGTTAATCTTGGTCGCGGAACCAATGAGATACCATCGTTTTGCCGGGACAGCTAGGGTGCATTTTGGGACCGTAACCAATGTGGTTCCATGCTTTGGCGGAACGTTGCTTGAAGCGACACCAATGTGGCAATATTATCTTCTTTGGACGTAAGGACGATGTTTGCCGGACTTTTGTGCCGACGGGACGATGTGTTACAACATGTGCAAGTATGTGCAATGTCTCGTCTTGTCATCGCCAGTGAGCAATTATCGTCTGACGATAGTCACTGTCGTCCGCCTCTGGGACTGGCTGGCTAGCTGGCTAGCTGGCTGACTGGCTGGGGACCATCGTGCTGCAAAAAACCTTATGTAAAATAATGGAATGAAACCATTTTTACTTTTTAATATGAAAATATATATTTATTTTCTTCCGTAGCACATGTTTATAACTTTACAGAGAACGCAACAAAACGCGTGCATCTCTGTCCGAATTCAACACCAGTCTCTCGTTTACAAATCTCTTCACGAGAGAGAGAGAAAGAGAAGGGGAGAAGTGATATATAACCTTGACGAAGCCTTTAGCTTCCTCACTTTAATGGGTAAGTGAGTCATATTATCGAGAATCATATGTTGTCCGTTTGCGAGTGTAACGGTTACATTCGAATTCTTCAGTTCTCGTTTTTCCGATTTTAATTCCTCAAAAACCGATGTTTTGATGAGTGAGACCTCTGATCCAGTGTCGATCAGTGCCTCTATCGGTCGACCCCTTATTTTCACCATAAAACCCATTCCGGGGCCTTGTTGGGTGAGTTTATGTTCCTTATCTCCTTTACGTCTTCGAGTTTCTTTTCTTGATTTATTATTTCTTCGGTGGGCCTGTTTCGGACCGCTTTTACCACCTCCCTGACATCCATGCCCTCTAGGGTTCATATTTCCTCGGGGTCCTTTTACCTTCGAGGACTTAACATGGTGACATGTTTGGGTAACCGGTGTCTGATCATGCCGCTGGTAATCTGTGGTTTTCGAGGGAACCCTGGTCTTTCTTTTTCCTGAGTTGAAGTTATATACCTCTTCCTCAGATGACCATGGACAGTCTTTTTCTAGCCTTTTATGGCTAAAATGCCCTCGCCACGGTCTCCTAGATTTTGTCGAAACGTATGCACAAGACTTATTCTTTACAGCTTTTGTTGCTTTGGTACAACTGTAGCAACAATAGGTATTCTCTGCCCCGTCCCCGCTGTAGAATTCAGTCTTGGGTATCCAAAATCTATTAGAGGTCCCCCTAGGTCCCTGCTGCTAGTAAACGCCCTTAAAATAAGCTATCATTTAGAATAGCTTGTTCCTTTTCGTGGCCACTTCAGATTCGCTTCTAAAACTTTTCACTTTGTCTCGCAGCAGACAAAGCCTCCGATCATGTTGTCGGATTGAATCTGGCCACATCCTCCTTAATGAAGGAGTTAATCAACACATCTATGGAAAATCCAGCTAGGTGCACTTGCACAGCCGAACTTTCCTTCATATCTGCGTCCCTGTATGCTTGCTTAGCTAGTCGGTTCATCCGGTTAGCTAATTCTATCTATCTATCTATATACACACACACACACACACACACACACACACATATATATATATATATATATATATATATATATATATATATATATATATATAAGGTGAGTCAATGAAACATAGTTAGACCTGTAAATGGAAACAGATCAATATCTTTAGTTGTTCAGAACAAGAAGCATTTAGTAAATAAAAATATTTATTCTTCTTCTCTCTCAATTGCATTCCTTAAGCACGGCTTTTCAAAAATTAAAATCTTATCAGAGGAAGTAGAGATTGATAAGTTGACAGATAAGAACAGTCAATATTCAAAATTTGGAAAAGTTTTTTTTTAAAAGTTCTTTTTAAAAGGTTTTAAAAGTTCAAACGGGTGTGTTTCAATGCAAATGAAAATCACCAAATACGAAGATCCAAGTTGTATGGGGTTCAAATGTAATTGGTAAATCCAGAAGAATGTTTGCTCTATCCAGTATATTGAGCTTTCCTCATCTCACAATAGGTCTAATTCTCTAAAAGTTATCTTTTAGCTATAAACCTTCATATATATATATATATATATATATATATATATATATATATATATATATATATATATATATATATATATATATATATATATGGGTGTAATCAGTTGACGGAAAATTATAAGAACACAAGTTGATCAAAAAATAATAAATATACACTAATAATAAATAAACAAATAAATATAACATTTATAATGTCGTGCATAGTTTATTCGACGAGTTGGAAGCAACTTAACTCCCAATTTCTTCTTTTTTTTGTTAGAATAGTATGCAAGAACATTTTTGGAACGATTCTCTTTTTTAAGCCTTAAATGAAGTGTGACCAAAGTTCTTGAAACCGCGAACTAATATTAATAGTTAATATATATATATATATATATATATATATATATATATATATATATATATATATATATATATATATATATATATATATATATTCTGGTGATTTTTATCCCCAAAAGAGCATTTAATTCTCGCACGTGCGAACGTAAGGCTAATGATTGAGGATAAGCGCTTAAATTTTAATTGGAAGCGACAAAATTTATATAGAAGAAAAAACAACAGTGCATATTTATTGAACACATTTTATCGCTGTAACAATAGAAAGACATACAACCGAAAATAGTGAAAGTATAGAATGAGGGTTTGGGAGCATTAGTTACCTTCGTCATAACTTATTTGAGAAAGATTGTTCGGTATACTACATGACAGCTTGTGTCCCTCGATTCTGGGACTTCACGTGATAGAACGAATAGCTTTAGCTTGCGAACTCGATGTTTTAATTTTCAATATCTATTAATTAACGATCACAGAATCTAATGAGTTCATTATTTTTAAGATCTTACTGCAAATGTATTATTTTGTTTAAACAAAAACACAATTATTAAAGTTCTATCATAAAGTACAAAAAGAACGCATTAATTTATTTAAAGCACCGTAGATCTTAACAATTAAAATAAATTTTCAAAATAATGTCCTATATATCATGAAAAAAGACCCTAAAATTCTTGTTAATAATAATCGAAAAATAATTAATTTATTGAATTACGATGTTGTCATTGAATTATGCATTGTTTATTCAATATTTTCACCAAAGAATAATATATATGCAAAAAATATTTTATGCAATTTTAATGATAACAATTTATGGTAAATATTAAAATATTAAAAGACAATGTTTTAATATTTCCCTTGTGCGCATGTGTCATCATCAGCGTAAGAATTGTTTTAATAATCTTGAAACTAAAAAAAATGAAAAATTGAGAATCTGGGCTATAACAAAAAATATAATTTAAAAAATGAGAGAAATTTTACTAGCCATTTACTTAGAGAGGTATGGACGCCCAGTTCTGTAATAAACAAACGGGATTTGCACTCCACCTATCACTCATAACTCGCCGTCATGCGAATTTTATTTTCAGAAATTCAACGACTTCGTTAGTTTCACAAAAAACATTTTACAACGACACATGCTAAAATAGCGATATTTTGTGGTTATAATTAATAATGGATAAGTAACTTGGATGGTATAGAAAAAGTTTAAACAATTGTAACTGATTTTAAATGTTTCCTCAATTTAACAATATATTTCTTTCGAATGGTCCGTTGAATAAATCTTAAGTAGTATCAAATAGAAAAATGAAATATTATTGAGCTAAATGCAATATTGAATGGCATTAATAGGTAAAACAATTCAAATTGTAGAAGTCACTTTTTCAAAAATAAATTAACTATTTATATTTAGATTTATAACACTAGGATGCGGGTGCAGATGAGGATCCAAGCTAAAATCGCCTTGGTGTCGTCAGAGTAAAGGTTAGCGTTAGCTGAAGTCCTAATCTGTACCAAAACTAAAAATAAGGGAAACTTATTACAAAACCATCTGTTCAATAAAATGGAAAATTGTGGCTCGGGTTTTCCATATTTTGCAATTTAATGTAGAAATTTTTTCATAACCTTAAAAATAAACAAATTAAGGTATAATATTTTTTTCAATTTCTCTTATCTATTACAAAACCATATCTTCTATATGAAAATTTAAAAAAATGTAACGAAATATTACCGCAGTTCGAGTCTTCCATACATTGAGATTTGGTAGCCATATTTTGTGTTTACAAGTATACACAAACCTTTTTAACGTAACTTTCACTTTTTCTTTGGATAATTAAGCAATTTTTAGTAAAGACGGTACATTTTTTAAAATTCACTCTGTTAAGACTTTAATTTAATAATTATATTTAAGCTAGTTCCAGAAAACTAACATCTTTCTAGCGAATTTAAAAAATGTTTCATTGAATCTGCAGTTTTTAATTATTTTTTTGGTTTTTAGCCATTGTGATAATTTTTTTAGTTTTATTTGTTTTAACACGTAAATATATATTTTTTCTTTTTAGCGATTAACTTTAAATTTAGCTTTTATCTTTCAAACACAATCTAAATTTAAACGGAAACTACATAATAAAATTATGATAAGCCACCTTTAATAACTATAGTCCGTATAAGCGACTGCCATTTTTGCACGTACCTACTTATACGCATATTCATATTATTTACACATATTATACGTATTCTCAAATTTTATTTTCACACTAGTTTTTATATTTATGACAAAGTGGATAGTTTCGCAGTGTGTTACACCAGAAAACATCGACTGAAGAACGGTTACATTTGGCATATTTAGCCGTGAAACCAAATGTTTCGAGGAAATATAAAACTAAATATAGTGCACAATAAAAAAAATATATATATATATATATATATATATATATATATATATATATATATATATATATATATAGTATGTGTTTCATGCTTACGCAATCTTCAAACCCACTTGAAAAGTCAAGGTGACTACGCCACTATCAATTTACATGGCAAGCAAGAGAATCTAAATTGTATATAATGTCAAATCAGCGAGCATATAGTGTTCTTCAGCAGAGGCCGTAACATCGCATTATGAATAGATTGCAGTTTATCATAGATTCTCCTAGAGGACTAATCCTTTCTTTTGAATGGGGAAATAGCACTATTTTTATATAAATATTTATTATTTTAACCTACAGTCACCTTTGATATATATATATATATATATATATATATATATATATATATATATATGTGTGTGTGTGTGTGTGTTTCTTATCTATGTACGTATACGTTTCGTCCTTTTTTTAATCAGGACTCATCAGCATAGAGATATACCTATTCACTACTGGTCACGTTATTCGAAACCCTGGGCCACGAGTATTTTACAACTCAAATCCCGACACCTAGAACCATTTGGCCACCACTCAATAAACAGTGATAATGTTAACACTTATTTTGCATCTTATATAAGCAAAAACTACCGCATCCAGTGTTAGACAAAATATTCGTTTTGAAAGTATAACTCACATTGAATATCTTTAATATAAATCTATTATAATTTCAAAAACTGTTTTGATTTAAATTACATACTATAAAAATTTATACACATATTAATTTAACAAGGGTATGTTAATTTATCATTTCTTATTAAATTACTTTAACTAATTGCTGTTAATAACGCCAACACTATTCATATAAATAAGGCAATAAGATAACAAAATTAAAAATGAATAAACCCACATATTAATTGAGTGCAAGTTGTTTAAAAAATTGATATACAAATCAAGCATACAAATAGATGGTGGGGGTATTTTCTCTATACTATATATATATATATAGTAAGTTATGAAAATATATTTATAGCATTTAAGCTACACATAGGCTTCCGCGTTTCATCCTCGTTGGAAATCGTAAAACAAAAATGCATCGAGTTTGTGCTGCCAGGTGTTTTTTTTATATGTAAACGTAGTGTTTAGTCTAGCTTGTTAACGAATCTGATTATTTGTCATTCCCTCCAACGGGTTTATATTTCTATCAGCCAATCGTTGGGCTTCTCACAACCAAAGTTTCGGTTGATTTTTATTCTTATTTTAATGTTCTGTTTTCTATAGGGTGGCCCATCCCTGTTTCTTTGTATATATATATATATATACACACATATATATATATATATATATATATATATATATATATATATATATATATATATATATATATATATATATATATATATATATATATATATATATAGTATTTTAAGAGACTGTTATATTGTTGGTTAGCAATATAAGTGCGATAAATGAAAAAGACTTTCGTAATTATTTTAATTTAATTATATTATATGTATATATATAATATTTGTTTAGATATTTATGAATCTTGCTAGGCTGAGTCACGCTGATAAGTTGTAAGACGACGAAACACGTACCGCAGTATTATATATATATATATATATATATATATATATATATATATATATAATACATGCACACACACATATATATATTTGTGTGTATGTGTGTGTGTGTGCGTTAAAGAACATAGATGAGGAATACGTCATAACAAAATAAAAAACAAAAAGGAAAAATGTGTAAAAATAACGAAAAATGCAGTTCGTTTCTAACATGAGAGAAAAAAACGAATACAGCAGCGGAAAATATAGAAATTCATTCCCAGACCAAACAACAAAAAACAAAAAAACAAAAACAAAAACAAAAATAAAACACTGACGAATTAAATAAATAAAGATGCAGTAACAAAAAAGAATAAAATCACGAACAAAAATAAAACAAACATTGATTACGGATCGAGAGTTGTATCGTCAGAATATCCAGTTTGAAATATACGTTTTGACGTGTGTCGTCATCTGGTGACAAGAGCTTGTTGAACAGGAGACATTTACAATAGATGACAATCTCTATAATTATACCGCAGTAGCGAGAAAGAGAGAGAGAGAGAGAGAGAGAGATTAGCTGAAAAACAAATAAGACCCAAAGATCTAAAGAAAAGGAAAAACCGATATTGCCGGTAGCTGCGTTTATTCCTATACAAACAGATTAAAACGTTGACAAAAGAAAGGAGGCTTATACCGTCTGTATGTCAACCAGGTTTATAATCTGTCCAGTCTCTTTGAATGTTTTTTATTTCAATCTTCAGATACCGCTGCGATTCAATACGGGAGGCTTTTTTCTCGATCGATTATGATTAAGCTTAGTCTGTCACGCTTCAGTTTTTTCAATGCATCTTAATATGTAAGAGACTAGTTTTAATTATTTAAAAAATATTTCAACTTTAGTGTATATGATTGTATCTACTTTAGTTGCGATACATAATTTAATCAGCAAATGATGTAAAATACCGTATACACGTTATTTTCATGATTTATATGACTATAATTTTGAAAGGCATTCGTTTTTTTATGTATTATTAAAGCACGCTTACTACAATATGCTTATAAAATGTGTTGTTTGTTACATAATATTTTTTCAATCCTTCTTAGAATGAAATAAATAGAAAATATCAAAAGTAAATAAAATGGCTTGAGTCTTAAGGAAAGTTTTTCTCTAATGATTTCTCATTTGATTAGATTGTGCTTTAACCATTTCAACCTGATTTTGAAATACACCGTTTTAGTGTGTGTGTGTGTTTTAAGTTTTAAAAAATGATTTTATGATATATCTTAATGACTCATAAGATATTTAATTAGATTTGAATAATTCATTAGATATTTTAATTATTCATTATATATTTTATTTATTTAATGGGATTGTTATAAGATATCTCAATGATTCATAAATTGTTCTATTTTAATTTTAGCAAATGCTTACTTTTTTCTATTCAAGATCCAATTTACTTTTGAAATGTAATTCTTCCTATTTTGTTGTTCAAGCCAACTTTATTATTGGGGGATACTATGATAATCCTATGTCACCCTGTATTTTTCGCATTTAACTAATGAACCTTGATGTGTTTAATCCCTAAAACCGGACTGCAACATATGTATGATACAACTGTAGCGTGCGTTATTTTTCCCGCCAAATAAAAGCCAGTGCAAGAGGTTCTCGGAAATGCAGTTGCCAGTATGTTTGAGAACTGCGTTTTGATTTATTTATTTCTTATAAAAAAAAAATTACTGCCTTTATGAACTCATTTTTCTCATAACAATCGGAGTAATTTTTGGTCTCATTCTGGCGACCTAGGGACTGTCTTGTCTCTTGGACGACCCTTCATTGTTGTAATTAGGTATGGTTCGAGTTGGTCCTAGGGGATTATCCTTAGGAGAATGATGAGTCAACCTTATGTACAAATGAGTCCTGATTGGTGGTTCTAAATGATCAGCGGTCTGTCAGGGTAATTATTGTTCCCCTCCTGAGTGCCTCCCCACGGTGGTGATGGTTTTCCTCATATTAAACTGGCTTTGTGTAAACTTTTACTGCCGTCGTCGGAACGCAAAGAAAAGGTATTTTCCTCGCTCTTCTTTTAATCCAAGGCGGATAATTATTGGCACATACTAGGTCTGGTCTATAAAGAAGCCGACATTTGTGCTCGAATTAAATATGGTTTGGTCGTAGGAGGCTATCTTCCCAGGCATAACCTTTTTGTTCGGAGTGGGATTGGTTTATTGTCGATCGCTTTGGGACTCCTTACCGGAAAAGTCCGACAGATCCTTCACGATGGTTTTTGTACCCTTCCAGACTACTTTGACTAAGCCATGAGTTCCCATAGAAACAACTTTTTCCTGATGAAAACAATCTAACCCAAGTTCAATGGGTGATCCAACGGGTCAGATTTGTACTAGTATATATAATGACGTAGTGTTGGATATTTAATTGATGTATTGAATATCTAAAAAATGATTCTGTTTGAAAGCGTTAAGATCTATTCAGCAACTTGGTCGACATTCTCCTCTGGGGATAGTTTAATACATTTGTTTCTCTGGCATGACGTATGTTTTCAAAAAATTTTCGCGCCAAAATAAAAAGAAAATGGTTATTCATCTTCAAAATAATTTGCAACTACCAATCAGGACTCACTCGACTATCAAGTTGACTCAATACATCTCTGTTCTCTCCATTGTTTTATTTCCTTCTACGAAAATAAATAAAAAGCGTGTTTTCTCTTATATTTAAACGAGCACGAATCTTTCTTAATTCACGTCACATAACCCGGACATTATACCCTCCTTTGGGAATAGTATTGTATGCTTTAACAGTTAGCATTCTTTACACACTTTTCAAAGAGCCGATCATTTTAGATTTTAAATATAAATAACAATTACATAAAATGGTGTTTGAATGTTGTCTTTCTTTAATGGAATGAATCATGACAAAAATAAAAACCCCAAAAGCGAAATTAACTTTTTTCACAATTTCATATCAGACGGTTAAGCAATCGATCTTTATGGAAAAGAAAATTGACAATTCGATCATGGCATCTTCGACGATTAAAAACTTTAAAATCTATATATTAATACGCGTGTACGTTCGTTTTGTATTACAAAGACGTGACAAATGGGTGACGTCACAAATGGGTAACCTAACAAATGGGTAACGTCACAAATGGACAACGTCACAAAAGTTTTAAAATATTGGGAAAATCCTTTAGAATGTCATGAATGCTGAATTAACAAAAGGACACCATCCTCTAAAACAGAGACCATAGACGATTCGTGACCATACATAGATTTTCTATTCAGACTTTTACTTTGACTGCTGAGTCGCATCATCTGCCGCCAGATCTCCGAAGAGACTTGGTATCTAAAATCGTAACCCATTAAGTACTGACGAGGCTCAACGTCGTTTTACTTCGGGTATTTTACGTGATCAAGTGTGTCAAAATGAGTATAGTTGTTTACCAAATACATACAAATATTATTGAAAAAAAAGGACAAAAGATCCATGAAACTCTTCTGATAAAATTTGAAACACTTGTTACGAACAACATATGCTTGGTAACTAATTAAAAAAAATTACAAAACACTATTTATTTACGTTACGTTGACAATATACTTATTTCAGTAGATAATAACAATGAAATTAAAAAGAACTAACGTCATACATAGATTCATTTATGAGTAAATGTTAATAAAAAAGTTCCATTTTTAGATGTACGTATTGACAATATCAATAATACATGCAACAATGTTATCCATAAAACTCGCACAAGTATTAAGTGTTCTATTCTAAATTATAAAAAATGAACATCTTATCGATATAGAATAGCTATTAGAAACGTCTATTAAACCAGTCAAAATAAATCCCTTCAACCAACTCTTTAACGAATTAAAAAACTTTAAGAATGTTTAAATTACCAATCAATTATATAAATATACAGTTGATCAAACAATTAAATTAATGATTAGAACTGTGACAATAATAATAACTAGCAAATATATGCTCCATTTAGTCGCATATATTTGCTAGGCTGAAAGGATAATGTAATTGCGAACGAACTATATACATAGACCCACAAAATAAGAGGTAGTCGCTGAGCAGATGATATGCCAACATAATAGATAGTACACTACCACCCCTTTCAAAAAGAATACTGTAATCCTGCGAGGATAGTGTCGTGAAGAGTGAACATGTGTATTACTATCCCCACAATGAGGAGGTATACCTGGGAGGAATGTATCCTGACGAATGAAAATAAAATACACTACCCCCAGAAGGAGGCACCAAAGCTTGAGATTATTCTACTCCTCCAAGAAAGGAGGTCGTAATGCCTGGAGCATGGTATTATGATGAATGAATATATACTACACTACCTCAAAGGAGAGGGCAATGCTTGGTAGAATGGTATCATGACAACAGAACAGATACTACAATACGCTCTCCAAAATATAGGATGTATTTTCTGGGAGGATCTACACGTACAATGAGATAGTAATACCTGTGAGTATAGTATCACAAAAACATGGAAGATACTACACTACCCCCAAAGAAAGAAAAACAGAAGGTAGTCTCTGGGAAGATCGGCTCATGACAATAAAACAGATACTAAAGTACCCTTTCCTCAACGAGGATGAACTTCCTGGGAGGATTATCTCCATCCGCTGATAAAGGATGAAGTAATTCCTGGGAGGACGGTCTTATAACATGACAGATACTACACCACAGAATTCATTAAAAATAATACAATAATAATTTCAATGATGTTTTTCATTTATTTAAAAATACCTAGTCATAAACACATCATAATTATATTTGTTATACTACAACAACATATTATCGTAGACTAACATTGCATCTCTCTGACATTAGCTCAATTTACCAATACCCCCCCCCAAAAAAAAATAAACAGAACTATCTCCGTTCTATATATACGCACATTTAAGTCAATAACATAAAAATACAACACTAGGATAGCAATATAAACAGATGAGAAATTCTCTAAGCCATCTACATTAAAATAAAACAGCTCACAATTTTAAACATTAATTACAGATCTCGTAACTAGAGATGCTCGTTTTACAGTTGGTAAATGCAGTCGTTAAAAACAAATGTATGACCCCCATGATTAGTGTTGCTATTAAACACTAAATGATCAAAACAAACCAAGAATAATTTCCGCCTGACGATGATTAAAGGAATCAAATCGAAAATACTCTAAAAAAAATATAGAACAAAATAAATACGGAAGGAACATATATACCAATTTGATAGGAATATCAATAAAACAAAAATCAATACTAAACTCTAAAATGGAAGCAAGAAGTTAGTGCATTTCAAAAGAAAAAAACACAAAAAGTAACATATAGTCATTATCCTGTTTTATGCAAACTTTATTCGCTCCCCCTGGAGTAACGTCTCGCACCCTGCTCGCGACTGTCTGCTGTTAACAGCCCACTGTATTTAAGCATAAATAAAACTTAATTTCTCCTGTATCACGTTATAATTTCTGATGGCCGTGGGGATAAAGCGAAAGCGTGCAGAGTTTAATTGACTCTGTGAACAGGATTCGTACCCTGTGACCCTCTGAAATTTTAAATTCCTACGCTGATGAGAGCGTAAACTCGAAACGCCGGCGTATGTCGGTATAAATATTATCACACACACACACACACACACACACACACACACACACACACATATATATATATATATATATATATATATATATATATATATATATATATATATATGATACACGTGTTGTATGTGTTTCTGAAGATGTAAATCTGTTTAGACTAAAGTGTTTATAAAAAGTGCTCAATAACAAGTAGAGCTGTTCTTAAGTATATTTTTTTATTCATACAAACATTATTGGTTACATATGTGCACTGAGAGTAAACCTCTTCAGACCAAATGTATTTTTATGCAATTGTCTTCATTGGGATTCAGCGGTTGTTGTTTTTGCTTACTACTACTATTTCGATTGCTTCACTTCCTAAGTGATTAAGATGCAGAAAATTGCATTATTAGTCGCCCATCACTTTATAAGACGTATCATTCGTCAATATATATATATATATATATATATATATATATATATATATATATATATAGATAGATAGATAGATAGATAGATAGATAGATAGATAGATAGATAGATAGATAGATTGATGAAAAGGAATTAGAAAAGCGACGGAGGCAGACCTTTTTTCAATTCAGTTGCTCAATGCAAGGTATATTCCGCAAAAAAGCAATTTATTTAATTAATTTTTTCCTTAAGCCAGGCTTTTCAAAGACTAAAATCTTATCACCAGAGGAAATTGCTGGGATAGATAAGTTTGCGAAAAGTCAAGATTTAAAATCTGAAAAAGTAAAACAAAAATTGTGTAGGAAAAACAAGGCAAAAAGCCACGCGAATGCAAGCAAGTGTCCGATTGTAAAAAAAACAGGTGTCAAAAAGTCTAGCGGAGAAAGTGGTTTGTAAGTAGGCCGTTAGAAGGCACGAGAAATAAATTGAGAGGTTTCAAAGTTAAACTCCAGAAACCACCGTCTTAAGTGCGGCCAAAATAGATACAATCCAGAGGGTAAGAAGTCCAATAGAGGGTTCGTTCGTGGATGCAACAAGGCTCAGTAATTCGTGAGGTGGGAAATATTAGCCATATTAAAAAGTCTTCCTGGGCTGAAAATCATAAAATATGTTGAAATTGACGAAGAGGCAGCGAATTAATATTTAAAAGTAAGGCCAAGTTCCCAATTGCCTGTTGATAAACAGAACCGTCTGAAGAATGGCAAATACTCATATGAAATCAGCAGGTTAGCTAGGAATGTGTGAGGGGGATGCGAGGGAAGAAGAGGGGCGGATGTGATGAGTAAATGCGATTTAAACTTAGATTGTGAGTGGGATTGGCGGGTCGCTTATAGATGAAAGTAGATGCTAGTGTGAATAAGGGTTCAACTAGAAATGGGGTAAGGGAGGGAGAGGTAGGCGATAAGTGCGGGTGAATTAAAAGTACCAAAATGTGTCGGGGGAATATGAACCGGGGGGTGGGGGCTGGATGTTCAATCAAATATCTCCGCTGGACTTTTTGACACCGGATTTTTTTACAATCGGACACTTGCCTGCATTCGGGCAGCTTTTTGCCTTGGTTTTTTCTCCCAAGCTCTTTGTTTTACTTTTTCAGATTTTAAGTCTTGGCTTTTCGCCAACTTATCTATCCTAGCAATTTCCTCTGATGATAAGATTTTGATCTTTGAAAAGCCTGGCTTAAGGAAAAAAATAATTAAATAAATTGCTTTCTTGCATTGAGCAACTGAATTTAAAAAAGATCTGCCTCTGTCGCTTTTCTAATTCCTTTTCATCCTTCTATCTATCTATCTATCTGCTCTATCCAGTATATTTAGCTGTATACTTTTCACAACAGGTTTTACCTTTCCTAAAAGTTAGCTTTTAGTGCTCTACTTTATATATATATATATATATATATATATATATATATATATATAAATTATATAGGTACATATAAGTAATCCATGTGTTTCTTGCCCACAGTCGTCATCAGCATGGCTAACTAAAACAAGAATCGAGCCTTCGATATCGATTTCTATAATCCAGCATCTTGTCAATGGACTACGACACTCTGCCTAGAAATATGTACGATTTTCATCACCTAAATATTTCATGCATTTTTATGTAATTGCGTTTATTGGTGATGGCAGCGTTCGTTGTTTTTGATTACTACTTTTATTTCAGTTGTTTCACTTCCTAAGTGAGTAAGATGCAGAAAATTATATATATATATATATATATAAAGTACATATATATATACATATATATATATACATATATATATAATATATATATACATAAATAAAAAATATAGGAAATTATATATATATAAATGAAATATCATCACATCTATTTAAAGTCACACACACATCTGTATATATACATGTATATATATATATGCATCATATAGATACATATATATACATATGTGTATATATATATCTATATGTATGTATATATATACATATGTGTATACATATGTACATATATAGATATGTATATATAAACATATGTATATATATATATGTATATATAAACATATGTATATATATACGTATATATAAACATATGCATATATAAACATATATGTATATATACATATGTATATATAGATATGTATATATAAACATATGCATATATATATGTATGTATATAAAGTAACATATGTATATATATGTATATATAAACATATATATATATATATATATATATATATATATATATATATATATATAAGAATATTAGTTCAGTAGTGTAGAAATAATGGCATCATTCATGCGCTCGTTTCCGTTTCTTTCTTTTCTGATATTAATGGTGCAAAACGATCTGTTCCATTCTTCCCTTGTCTTCGACGACTCAATCGTCCCACGCCGACCCCATCACTTCAGGCTTTACCTTTCAAAAACGATCGCCATTTTCTTCATAGTCGCCATTTTTCTCCAACCATCGAGCGTCTCATCCCTCCTTACCTATTCACTCTCTCCTATTTTCCCTTTGACTATCTATTACGCTATCTCTCTCTTTCTCTCTCTCTTTCGCTCTTTCTCCCTCTCTCTATCTCTCTCTATCTCTTTATCTATCTATCTACATCCATTTTTCTTTTTTTCTGGTCGAACCGCCGCTCGACCCTTCCATTTCCCTCAGAATGAAACGTCCATTGTCAGACCTCTTTTAACCTGTGGGCTTGCAACTTGACAGCAAGCATCACTGTTGCGCCGTGGCCAAACGTCACGATAACTACAAAGGCGATTGTTTAACGATTGTGTTGCTGATATATAGATCCTCCTCGCTCTGGCTAATTTCCATTGTTGTAGTACCTCGGCCATTCGCCCGGCCACAATATCGAACAGACTCCAATAAATCAAGAAGAGAAATATGTCTACTAGCATAAAACAGAGAAATCATACAGTAAGCGTGTACATAGAATAAAGGGTTGCAGAGATACACAGCTCTTATTCATTGAAATAAGATCACGTGTTTGATTAAAGAGGAGAGTGTTAACATAGTCAGTTACTTAATTCGGTTGGTAAGATGCAAAGCTCACAGCAGGTAGCTGTGTGGGAGATTCCTACGGTCATTTGCTAAAAGGAATCAACAGTATGAAGTAGTAGAAATTTATGACACTCAAAAACGGCCGGTGATTGTTTGGAATATATTTAATGAATTTATATTTTAAATAGTCTACGTCATTATCGGTCTTCAATGTATGCATAGACTCCAGCTACTACGGAGAACGCCATCCAATATGCCCAGCTAGAAGAAGTGTACACGTGAAAAGCCAGATAAACTAGCATATGTATATATAAAAAAGATTAAATGAAATCAGTTATTGTGCATTGATAATTAAAATTGTCTCTCTTATCGGTAAACCTATGCTGCTTTATGAGGCACTAGATCAAATAGATGTCTCCCAAATATGTTCGAGGATTATATTAATTTTGGACTTTATACTTTCCTGCATTCATTCCGGCATACCTGACTCTCCCAAACAAGTCATACATACAGGAGTCGGAGTAACATTACTCACACGCAATATCTACTACTACCACCCCATCTAACACCAGAACTTTTTCGTAAGATAAATCCTCTAGCTACGAACGTCATAGTTTCATTTTTTCATTCCGTGATATTGTCTTTCATCCATTATCTTTTCCCTAGCTAAATACGGATCGCTCCCATGAGCTTATTTTTCCTACTATTACGGCGCTCTGACTGGCTTTCTACAACCCTATTCTAGAATAATCGAATATAATTGATAAACGTATATAATTTATTCATTCAGTAAAATGCCTTCATTAAAAAAAATATTTGTTATCTATTATAATTCTCTTTTTACAAAAATATTACTATTAACAAATACTTTATTACTTCGTACATAAACCATGTTAAGTACTTGATATACAGAACGAATGCTTCTTCAATTTGATTTTCCCCGATTCGTAAAAGGTATTTATTGTTGTTGGTTCCTAAAAATACATCTCTTTGAAAATTGTCTCAGTCTAAAAGTATTTCGCCTTTCCTGACATAGCACAGAAGATATGACATGCAGTATCGCAACAGAGCGCAAACAGGTCCCAGCTTAGTTGTTTCGGTTTATTTGTTTACTAGAAAGGCCCGTGTACCGTTGCTGCCCAGGGTATATAAAGAATGATTTACCTTTAAAACAATAACTATTAGCGTACCATTTCTGAAAAAGAATCAGAAAAGGAATCAAATGTCAGTAAGTTAGGTGACTCAAATAGGATTTAAAGTGATGTAAAGAAAGTTATCTCACCGCCAGAAATAAGGCTCATAAATTATATTAAATATTACCAGTTCAAATGTATATGTAAAGAAAAAATATATTTGACGCATATCCAAAGATTAATTGCTTTAAAAAATGTGTGTTCGTAATACATGTTTTCGTACTTTTTAATTTTGCACGAAACCATTAGTGATTTGCATAGACCTTAATGCCAGCTCCTTTAGACTGGCGTCATCTATTCTAGCGTAACATTCTTTTTATTTTGATTTACCGGACTTCTAGAGTAGATTCGTTTTCATCAGCTAAAAAACAGTGCCAATCCTGTTCCACCATTTAAATTACCCAGTGATATTTAACACAGAGATTCGTTGCCGCATTTGAAGAATACAACAGCTTTTAAACTGCCAAATTCTGTTTGTGTACATTAAGAATTGTAATATCCGTTAACTTCAAATTCTACTATTTTTGATAATTACATGTAAATAGTTTGAAAAAAGAATCTGCAAAAAAATAAATAAAAAATTATTATTTTAGATTTTTAAGTGGTGGATCACTTTTCTTAAATAAATTTAACGTAAAATTAGCACCAACTTCCATCCCAGTTAGCGGTTCATTTAGACGTATAAGTGAATGGTTTCTCAATTTTAGGACTGGAAAATTGGGTCGTGAACATTTTATTTTTATTTTACGCATTCAAATATTTTTTTCTGTTTTTTTTATAAAAGTGGGGGAGGGTTTTTTACTTTCTAAACAATTTCAAATTTTAATATTTTTTCGTATTCTTAAATTAGCGACCACTTGACACAAAAAATCGCCCATGATGGAAAATACCCGTGTCTGCTAAGTAAAAGTGACGATAACGTTTGTTAACGAACTTCACCGAACAATCTACACAATACAAACAAAATAGTTTTTTTTTTACATTTTTACTCTAACCGGAAACTAACACTAACCTGACCCTAACCTTACCATAAACTAAGTTTTAGTTTTAGTTTGCATAGTTAGTTTTGTTTGGTTAGTATGATGAAGAAGCGTCCGAAATTTATTTGGTTTTCTACAAAATAAAATCGGACTTGCTTACGTAATGACTGCACATTTGTCGATACCTATTCCTAAAAAAAACACATACATGCATCTAGCAAACATTTTGATTTCCATAACATATTTTTACAAAAATGTGTGTTATATTACCGCTAAATGACCCATAAGTGGGTTCTCATTTTCCGATAAATTAATATAGGAAATTGATCCACGACTCTTACAGCTAAAATATTTTTTTTTAATTTGGAAATTCCTTTTTTGCGGATATTTTATGTAGTCACATCGTTCTTTTATATCTCCTAGGCAATGTCGGAACCAATGTCTTACTAGTGTATATATATATATATATATATATATATATATATATATATATATATATATATATATATATATATATATATATATATATATATATATACATTCTCAGTTTTTGAATTCGATTATACCCTAAAAACTTATTTTGACTACTATAAAAATGGATTAAATATGTTTTTCATAAAATTGACATTGACTTACATTTCATAACATTTAGAAAATGAGTATTGATTTTATCTTTTCCTACGGCAAACCGTTTTTGTTATCTAATGCGAAGCTCAACTGCGGGTTTGTCCATTTTTATTGGACATTATTACGCTTGTAACAACGTTATATTAAATACGACAGTGATACTGTTGAGACATCAGTTCTCGTAAGATCTCCGAAGTTAAGCAACGTTGGTCTGGTCAGTACAAAATGGATGACCATTTAGGGTGTTGTACGTAGTAACATAATCTCTTCAAATTGATATTTGGTTTACTTTTTACAGCAAATTACATTAGGTACTGACCGACATTTTGTGGTTGTTAAAAAAATTCTACTCTTGGGTAACAAAGACAAAGTAAAATGGATATAATAATAATAATAATAATAATAATAATAATAATAATAATAATAATAATAATAATAATAATAATACGATTAAAGTCATAGAACAACCCAACCAAGAGCAGATGAGGGCGCTAGGCGAACAAGACAGCTATACATATTTGGGAGTTTTGGAAGCAGACACAATCAAATCAACAGAAATGAAAGAGAAGATTCGAAAAGAATATCTGATAAGAACAAGAAAGCTCTTAGAAACAAAATTTCATAGCAGAAACCTAATCATAGGAATAAATACCTGGGCAGTATCATTAATAATATATTTTGGGCCATTCATAAGCTGGACTAAAGAATAACTCAGGCACCTTGACCAGAGGACTAGAAAGATATGACCATAAACAACGCACTACATCCAAAAGACTATACAGAATACTTTATGTGAAGAGAAACGAAGGAGGAAGCGGACTGGTAAGTATAGAAGACTGTGTGGACGACACTAAAAAAGAGCTGGAGAAATACATAAACCAGAACACAAAAGGCTTATGACCGCAGCAAGAGACACCGTCCCAACGAACAACGCAAAAAAGCATCGAAACCGGACACAAACAGGCAAGAAAAGAAAAGTTGGAAGACAAACAACTACATTGACGCTTCATAAGACTCACAAGAGAATAAACCAACGAAAATAGCTGGGCATGGCTAAGAAAAGGAAAGTTGAATAGAGAAACGGAACCTTTACTGATATATGTACAGAACAATGCGATTATGACAAACTACATTAAAGCTAAAATACATAAAACCCAGTAAAAGAGTAAATGCAGACTATGTGAACAAAAAGACGAAACAGTAAATGATATAATAAGTGAATGTAGTAAACTTGCCCCAAAAGAATACAAGAACAGACATGACTGGGTGGGGAAAGCAATACAATGAGAACTGTGCAAACAATGGAATGTTGAATACGCAGACAAATGATACAAAAATAAACCCGAAACAGAACTGGAAAATGAAAAACACAAAATCATCTGGGATATGCATATACAAACGGATAAACTTATACAAGCAAGGAGACCTGGTGTTATTATGATCGACAAGATGGAAAAATCTTATAAAATCGTAGACTTCTTCGTTCCAGCAGATCACAGGGTGAAGATAAAAGACACGGAAAAACGAAGCAAATACATAGAATTAGCCAGAGAACTGAAAGCAATATGGAGCATGAAGAAAGTTTGTATAATACCAATAATCGTAGGAGCATTAGGACCAATCCCAAAAAATATGGAGAAAAGACTGGGAAAAATTGAAATAAAAGGG
>OY744520.1:126527425-126557425 GCA_963556195.1 Sepiola atlantica | reverse complement strand
AACAATCCACTAAGTAAGATATTCAACCGAAAAACTATTAAAATTAGTTAATCTTGTACCAAGAACATGGATACGATAATTAGCACCCATAATCATAAAATATTAAATAATTCTAATAACAAGAAGACTAAAGTAAATAAATGTAATTGTCAGGTGAAGAATGAATGCCCACTGGACGGCAACTGTAAAGTAGAGTGCGTAGATTATAAGTCCACGATATGTCCGGAAGATAACAACAGAGATAAGAAAGTATACATCGGCATTTCCGCGAGAAACTAGAAACAGCGTTACTATGGCCACAAAAACTCATTCGTAAACCCAGAACTTATGAACCAAACGGAGTTAGCGAAACAATGGTGGCTACTGGAAAATGTAAACCAGTAGTTTCTTAGTAAATCCTATGTTATTCTAACATTCCAAATGGATTTAGGCAAAGATGCAATTTGTTTTTGGAGGAAAAAATAAGGATCTTGAAATACGAACACGATAATGTTCTGACGAAGAGAGATGAACTAATGGCAAATTGCAGGCATAAATGTAAATTTAAAATAACCAGCTACTCACAATCCGAGAGACATTCGGTAGAGATACTGAATTAGATCTGACTAGATTGTTATTTTCCTTTAATCACCTTCTTAATTCTGTATCTATGTATCACTTTATTGCAACATGCCTATCTACATGGGTATAGATGTGTGTATATGAGCGTGTTTGCGTATATGCATGTGTGTATGTGTGGGTATATATATATATATATATATATATATATATATATATATATATATATAGTGTGTCAGGCTGTATATGAAAAGTAATCAAATAAAGTGCTCGATCATATAAGAGAACTAATATAATTTAATTTATTTAGATACTGTATATTACATATTTCAGCAATGTACCGCGGTTTCATCCAAAAGGGCAGACAAAAGATGTCTAAATCTTCCCTTTTGGATGAAACCGCGGTACATTGCTGAAATATGTAATATACAGTATCCAAATAAATTATATATATATATATATATATATATATTTACAGATGTTTGTAATGGTATGTATGTATTTGTATTTATATTATATATATGTATATGTGTGCATATGTATGTATATGTTGTGTATGTGTGTATATATTATTGTGTGCATGTGTATGTGTGGGTGTATGTATTTGTATGTATGTATATATGTATGTACGTATATATGTATGTATATGTATATGTGTATGTATGGGGGAATATGTATATATGTGCACGTGTGTGTATGTATGCATAGATATGTTATAATTATCATGTTTCTTACATATATATTTTTATGGCTGATATATATATATATATATATATATATATTATAGCTTTTATCGATACTATTAATATTGCCAATATTTTCTTGAATCTTATTATGATTATTATTAATATTGGTATTATTATTATTATCATTATATGGCCTAGTGATTAGTTTTGATTGATCAAATGGGCTATCATACAATATTATCATGATTAGTATTAGTATTAGTATTATCCTTGTTATTAGCATATGATCTGGTGATTTATTTTAATTGGTAGTTTTTGCTATTGTTGATAATGTTACCAGTTGATTATTAAGATTCATCATTGTCATATAATCCAATAATTTACTTAAAATACAATGGTGTTACACTTGTTTTCTACAGAAAACACTTTACATTTTTTTAGGGTGAATTTAAGGGTTTCATTTGTGGATTGATATGGACTGTATATATATATATATATATATATATATATATATATATATATATATATATATATATAAATATATATATATATAAATATATATATATATATATACATATATATATATGTGTGTGTATGTATATATGTATATGTTTATATATATATGTATGTGTGTGCGTGCGTACGTATACATGCCTGTGTATGTGTATATATTTGACATGGTCTCTGACCTTGGGTGTCTGTTATGTGTTTTCTAATCTTTTCATTTCTTATGTCTCTCCGTACCCCGAGATGCTTCTTTTGGTCGCCAGACAGTAGGCGTTGATTTACAGGTTTCAGAGGCGGATTTCGGGTATGTGATATCTAGACACGTTTACCTGGATTCTTGAGAGACATTGAATATCCTCCTGGCCTCCTTACGATTTCCCCTCTCTCTATATTGATATGGCTTTCCCCCTCTCTATATTGCCTTCCGTCATGAATCGTGTAATCGCCCCTATGAAATTATAGATTAAATATACTTCAAATTTCCCTCTCTCTCTCTCTCTAAATATATGTTAGATATGTTCTCTCTCTCTCTCCCCCTCTCTCTCTCTCTCTCTATATATATATATATATATATATATTTGAATTGTTGTGTGTGAATTTCTCTTTTCTCATTTTCAAATATGTAATAATCTTACTTGGATGTTTGACAATACCACAAGGTTGAAATAAATTATTGCATCGATGATTATGTAATTTCGTGTTACTATATTTTATTTTATTCTTGCTCTATTTATTACATTGAGCTCTCATACCTGGATTTCTTCCTGGAATCTATTTCATTATCACACACTATATATATATATATATATATATATATATATATATATATATATATATATATATATATATATATATATATATATATATATATGTGTGTGTATATATATATATGTATATATATATATATATATGTTTTTATGTGTGTGTGTGTTAAAGTACATGCCATGAGTTAGGATATATATCGTATCTGAAATAAGGACGATGAAATTATGTTAAAATTCGTATTTTTATGCTCGACTCGTTTTGTAAATCGGTGAAATCGTATTCAGAACTGCATAATCGATAGCGATGTGACACTTTTCCAAAATTCTCCGTAACAAAAGAAAGTATCGATTACGGCCTCCCTTCGGAAATTCAACCAATTCTTTTAAAAATGTGTTTTATTTGCTATGTTTGTATCTATTTTATCATAATAATATTGTCTATGTCTTCAATATTGGAAAAGTATTTTATTGCAAACAGGCCACATGAGAAAGTAACTCAATAAGTCTCGAGCCTGACATAGATGTTACCACATATGATATTTTATAAGATACTAACCTTCCAATACCCATTGTCCGAATTATTAGATTACAAATTACAATTATTTGTGAAGCTACTGTTGCATATTTCCAAAACTATGAAAACATCTGAATTTCTTGTGTTAATAAAGCATTGCTTTCTGATAGGAAAAATACCGATCAAGCAAAGCAAGTGTTATTCGAACTGTAATACTCGTCAAAATTCGGTAATTGTCCCGCAAAACATACAAAATGTCCGAAAATTCGTTTTGGACGATAGTAAATATAAGTTACGTGAGATAGCAAATGATTTAAAGATATTATAGGGCAGTGTACTAATTTTGTATAAACATTCATATAAGAACAAACTGTGTTAAGTGCCGCATTTACTCCCAGTCGATACAAAACAACACGTCGACGATTTAGAGCGTTCTTTGCAATGTTTCATCTCAACAAAGAGCAGTTTTTGTGTAAATATGTGAAAATGAATGAAACATTTGTTCAACACTTCGCCCCGGAGTCAAATCCGCAATCAATTTTAGATTTAGCTCCAATGAAGCATACTTTGCAGTCAAAGTCAAATCGTTCTACAAAAAAGTATCGAATTGTTAGAGAAGCGTCGGAATCAGTGTATCACCCGGGAAGGACACTATGTCGATGAATAAAGTACAATTTTGCTTAAAGGTTGTTGTTTTGTTAATTAGGAGGCCCGGGAGTTAATGAGTGATTTGTTTTAACTTTACGCACAAAGAGCCAGCATAGAAATTAAACTGTTGTTATGTCTTTACAATTTCACAGATTCTTATTGATAACATTTAAAGGGGTGCACATATTGCAATTCTAGTTTGCCAATTAAATAACAAGAAAAATGTCGCTGATGTTTATATAATATTCTACAAATCGTTTATTATGCGATCCAAAATGCAGTAATAATGTTCACTTTCTTTGGCAATATCTAACATATAAAGCTATTTTGTTGGATTTTCAAACTCAGACCCAAATAGTATTAGAACGTACTTAGCTACAATTTATTGAAAAGAATACTTAGTCCGACTCAGACGACTTCTTATATGAACCTTTTTTAAAATCACCTTAACATAACAACCATCAAGGGGGTAAGTTATTTGAAATTGATGAATATAATAGTAGTTATTTACTTTAAGTTTAAAAATGTCCCAACTAATAAAAAAAATTAAAAAATAAACTGACCTCTACTTCATAGCTAAATACATCTAGTTTGTCTATCATTTTTTTTTACAGATATTAAAATATATTTGTTGTAAGGAGTATTTTTTCAAACTAATTATTACTAACCTATTCTGGAGTGTTTTTAATTTTTACTTTTATATCTGTCACTTATTTTTTATTTACTGATTTTTTTAACTTATGGGCTGGTCAAGAGCATCTGCTGGTGGGCAGGGCTCAGACTGTGAACCGCAGGTTAGTTATCTCCTTATGGAAGTAAAAAGTTTGCATTCGATAACGCTCGTTCGAGTTGATTCTCTATATAGTATTGGTTCGGTCACCTGCTTCCACTGTAGCAAAGTTCGACACATGGTCAGCATATTTGGAAATCCAACTTCATTCCGCAATGTGTGCACAATTAGCCATGATCGGCCCTATCAGTATTCCAAAGTGAATGCGCTCTCATTGCCAAAAGGAGGTTGTCATACAAACCGAAGTTGACCTTGGCATTATTCAGGTAACCTCCTTTGTTGGGATGAGCTCCTAGGATGTGCACCTTCCCAGTCATTATCTCGTGCTTCAAGTGAAGGAAGTTATTGACGGTTGCCTGACGCTACCCTACTGAGACATGCTGGCGTATCCGTTATCGGCTAGATTTGTACCCTTTCAGAATGCCGCGGGGGGGGGGGGGATTGTGAATTTTTTCCATCACGTTAACCAGAATTCAGACTTAACCTTGCTGCAATGAAAAGCAAGTGACTCGCGGTAATGCCTGTGGTGATGGCTTTCTGGCACTGCTGAACAGATATTTCTGTTTGATCATAGCTTTGGAAAAAACAGGTTATTATCTGTACATTATATTTCGTCTTTAAAAAGACCTACTTTTAGATATAATCGATAGGACATCTTACGAAATTTTGAAATTCATATCCCACAAATAACTTCGAGATGTTTTTAATGATGAAATAGACATGACTCGAACTAATATAACTATATACTAATAAAATCTTGGACTTTGTCGCCGTGCACACTCGATGGCGTGACAAAGAAAGATAGGTGACTGCATAAAGCTACAATGAACTCATTATGGGGTCATCCATTTTAACGAATGTATATATATATTTGTTTATTGATAATAATCATACCGAATAGAGAAAGAGAGAGAGAGAGAGAGAGAGAGAGAGAGAGAGAGAGAAACTGAGACAGAGCCTGAGATTGAGACACATATAAAGACACAGAAAGAGAAAGAGGATATATAATAATGTATAAAAGAAAATATACTGACCAAACGGGTAATGGGTGGTATTGTATTTGTTAAAACAATGGTTGCATACCGGTCATTTTGCACTATTCTAGTTAATGAAGTTTTATGACATTTAATTGAATGACGTTCGGTTAGTTTGGTCTTTACATTAATTGACGTACTTGAAAAAAGTTAATTTAAAAAGTGTCGTTTTAACTCGAATTGCCACAGTCAGATGATTACTTGTCTGACAATGTTATTTTATATATATATATATACGTTAGATGTAAGCAGAAGCAGCAGCGAGGTTAGCGGTGGTTGTGTGGCGCAGTGGAGTGGTTGTAACGGTGGAGTGGTTGTAGCGGTGGGGTGGAGTGGTTGTAGCGGTGGGGTGGAGTGGTTGCGTTGCGCGGTGGAGTGGTTATAGCGGTGGGGTGGAGTGGTTGTAGCGGTGGGGTGGAGTGGTTGTAGCGGTGGGTGGAGATGTTGTAGCGGTGGCGACGACGGGTGGCAGTGGAAAGCCCAACGTTCAGACATCAAAAGAAAATCCCGGTTGCCGACTCCAGACTGAATTGTACCTGCGGTGAATATTTCAAAACACCTTGTCATTAAGTCAGCGAGGCGGGTTAAAAAACATTCACAACACCGGATGAACGGGGGTCGGGCTAGGAGTTGGTGGTGGGGTGATTTAAAGATAGAAAACAGAAAAGAAAAAGGGTGTTTGCGACGGAGGGCTAGTAAAAGATAAACAAAGGGAGAACAAAAAGTAGACAGAAAAAAAGAAGGAAAAACAGAAAAAAATGAAATGTCATAGAAAGGAAGAGAGAGAATAAAAAAATGAATGAAGAAGACAAAAAATAGAATGCTGCAGAAAAAGGAGATAATTAAATAATCAAAGAAAACAAAAAAGAAAAGTTACAATGTAAAAAGGTGGTAGTTTTAAAAAGAAAGAAAGCAAAATAAATTGACAGAAACAACAAAGAGGAAGGAAATCCGGATGAATAGTGAAAAGAAAGTTAAAGAAATAAAATATATACTTAAGAGAATACAACGAAATTGTTTTTAATGTGGAGAAATCCCGCTAGGCATGAAGCCACTTAATGTAAGGAGCTAACAAAAACGAACTATGATTATCGCAAAGACAGAAGATGCCTATTGGCCTTAGTCTTTTAAAGACTAAGACTATAGTTAGGAGGAAAACACTCAACAGGAAGAGAGTTCCACAAGCCTGCTGTTCTTGGAAAGAAGTTACTGGAATATGTAGCTGTATTGAAATGAGGTATCAAAACAGCATATTGATAAAGACCATTAGATGAACGAGTCGAACGATTTGGAACAAGAGAGACAGGGAATTAATCACACAATTCCGAAGAACACATGCCATTATAATACTTATAGAGAAGACTGAGACTAGCAACATCACGTCTGTTATAGAGAGGGAGTAGAGAAAGAGGAATGATGTGTCCAATCAAATTACAGATACGTTTCTGCACTTTATCAGGAACTCTCAAGTGGGACAGAGATTCACGAGCAAATATATGACAACAGTACAACAGTATTTGGACAACAATAACACTTGTCTCAGTCTAAAAAAAACATCTATTTAACTGACCGAGGATAGAACAGATTAAGTGTAGTACAAAAACAGATACTACACTTTAAACTATGTATTTGCAAAGAAAATTAAAAGTACAATTTAAATTTTGATCAAATTAGGCACAAGGCTATCAAAAGTGTGTGGAATTAAAGGGGTGTTGGTCATCCTCTGTCTATTCATCTTTGTCTATCTTACTCTACGCTAGCATCATTACAGACATTAAAATACCACATTTATTCTAAAGGGGCGCATCATAATTAAACTATCCCCATAGTGTTGAAAAATAAAATTATATATATATATATATATATATATATATATATATATATATATATATATATTCATTAATAGTGGAGAGTGGAAAAACCAGAAAAAATCAGTTATTAAGACACCCCTAACCTTTTCAAAAGAACAGACCATCCATTGTCTTCATGTTTGTTTAGAGACGTATTGATGTAAAGGTAGTGATGGTATTTTAGTGGAAGTAAATGAAGTGGGAACGGAATTTGAGAGTGGATGATATCCTTCGAAGATTAATTTAATTTTCGAGGGGTCAAGATTCAAATAAAAGTAGGGAATAAGTATATTGGACAAGCTCTATTACGAAAACATAAAAACGAGGATATGACTTTTTCGTTCGACAAGCTCAGAGGCCAACTTACACGGCCTGGGTTCGACAGGACTTGGAAACGAGCAAGCCATTTCAGGTAGGAAGCACGTATTCATAATTACCTCCTTTTCCTACACACACGCTCGCAACTTGTATCACTTTGTTTTTGTCGAATTTCGATGAATGTGATCTTTTTCTATCATATCTGATCTTGACCATAAGCTGATGCTTGAAGAAATTAATCAGATGCTGATAAGAGAAAGATTCAATATTTGAGATTCCATCAGACACAACGTCAACATCACCATTTAAGTTATAGCTAGGATCCCGAGGAACACCATTGATCTCTCTCTATGCCATGGCCGTCCAATGTTGTTAATTACATAAAGAATGCTCGGATCGATACGAGCAGTCGCGTCGTTTACATACTCTCAGAACTTTTTGAGTGCGCGACGCTTAAAGAAGGCGCGTCAGGGGCTTTCTTCTGCATATATGTCGCAGCGAAAACAGTCGAACATGTCCTTTATGTCTGAACTGTATGCCACGGAAAGGGTAACCCGTTATGGGCCAGTAGTTAGGTCAGAGTTGTTGAGATATCTCGCACTTGACGCCTAATTCCATTCTGAGTGAATATATTTTTACAACGCCCCAAGTAGCTTAACAAACGGATACGAAATGGCGCCACTGATTAATTTTCTGCTTAGTTCTTTTCTAGAAGACCCTGAAAGGTCACTGGACCGAGAAAGCTTTATGAGCGCAGCTTGCCACTCTAATGCACCTGGATTAATCCTTCGATCTACGACAGTCCTCGAGCGAGAAGCCAAAGATAAGGGCAAGTAAGGCGCTTTCAACTGCAGTCTCCTGAGTCGAAGCTTGACAGAGAACTTTTCGTGAAATCCTGTCTCGCAGCATGTCAAGTCAGGCAACCCCAATCCTATTTCGCACGAACATTGAATGCAGACCTGTTTGCGAGCCCAGTGCCTTCCCTCGGGTCAGTGGAGTGAGGACAGAAAGCGTCAGAGGGTGTTTAAATGGCTCACAGCAAGAGTAAAAGATGAGAACAAATAGGCATGTGGCGCACGCCCTTCCTTTTAAGAAGATTTCTCTTCAACCCTTTAACTTTTGACTTTACCTCAAATCAATTTCTCTCAAGATATAGATCTGGTCTGAACTACACGCTAAGGATTCTAACAGGACCGTCAATCCAGTAGAAACGACCCGGAAGCGATGCGTTCCCACTTCAAGCACCCAACCACATTCTGATCGACTTGCTGCAGTTGACTTGACTTCCATGATCGTTTTGTAATATTTAAGCGCCTTCGTTACTGTCCGATGTCTCTAACGTACAACACAAAGAAGACGATATCATAAGATCATCGGTGAACGCAGAAACCTTGGCCCGCGGGCCATCAAACACAGCGATACTGCGTGGGATACAAACTAACAGCGCCGTCCCTGAGCTTGATATGTAGCGGCTCCAACACAAGGATATAGAGTAGGCGTGAGAGCGGACGACCCCGACACACCGCCTGCTAGATAACGAAGGGCGCCGAACGCTTTTCATTCACCTGCACCACTGTCGCTGACAGGCGATACAGAACGGAGATCCATTTGCGGAAGTCCAGTTTAATGGTCGACTCTGTTGAAAGCTTTGAACTAATACAAATTAATCAGCGCGGCCTCCGCACAAATCATATGCAAGTTGTTATGAATCGATGTCACCTTCTACAGCGTAGTTCTTCTCAGGCTCGATCAACTCTCCAATAACGCCATGCAACCAGTTCGATAGGATCTTTTCCAAAATATTTAACTCTGTGTTTGGCAGACTTTTTTTATGGAAGCTGCGCCAGACAATGCAAGAAGTCACTTGATGTAAAGAGCTACTACAAAAATATTAAAGGGAAATGAAGATATATTCACTTCAAGACAAATTAAGCGTAAAATAAATATCACCATCAGCGTTCAATCCCCATGGATTCCAAAAAGTAAGCCCTTCAAGAGCTCAATAGGGGAGGAACGGGTTACAACACTGGCTGATAAAAATGTCTTGGCTTGTAACAGTCTAGTTTCTTCCAGCCATGTCTATCCCGTTACTTCAGCAATGTGATCACACCCATTTTAACCTGACCAGAGATGAAAACATTATCAAACCATTGGTTAAACACATCCGTCGGAATCGGTACAAACATGTGCGACGGCCTGAAGAACAATTCGTAACATTAATGCTAGGCGATTTGTTGTAGCCGAATTACTTCAATGCGACCAAGACATTGCACCCATTGACCCTGCCCTGGGAACTAGCTGCAAGGAGAGTAATCCAAATAGTTAGAAAACTCCTGAACGAGGAAATTAAGCTATTGGGTAAAGCGCTCCTTGATGTGCTCCCTCAAATTTCCCGAGTCGATTTCAAGGTACATTATTGACTTTCCGAATGTATCTATTAGAGCCTCGACGGAAAACTTCTATGTTATGACGTAACATAAACAAACTTAATATGCAGTAAAATGAACAAACAACACCAAACTAATTTTCTCTCGATCTCTCTACCGACGCTGAGTATTGCAATCAACAATGCCGAGTTTAATTCCAGTTACATTAAGTTTCACTGGAATATCATTGAGATGTATATGGACACTCTTACCAATGCATGAGTAAATAGCATCTTATGTTGAATGAATTATTGGCATTCATGCAATATACTAACCAGCCGAGAAATCGAAAACAAACAAAATATACAACAAATAACCTTTACCAAACGCAATAAAATTACATTTTCTAACAACATGCTTACTTTTAAAGTGTGAAAAATAATTGTAAGATTTATTTTCTCTGAAATTGTTATCGCCACGTTTACTTAGCAAAACACGAGTAAATAAAAATGGCGACCGATTTTGTTTGAAGATGGTCGCTAATTTATGGCTTGAAAGATAGTAAAAAAGACTTACCTTACGACTAACTTTAAGTTCGAGGAGTGCGAGTGTTAAGGTAAGTCATATATTAACAATTTTTAAGGAATCGAACACCAACAACAACAGAGATTAGTCGGCCATATTGGATTCTGAGTGTAATCAAAATAAGATATCGATGAAATCTTATACCAAAATAAAAATCTTTAAAACAGTTTTATAACTTTAAAACTATGCAGGACGGTAAAAAATTAAAATTGCTTGCGTTTGGTAACAGTTATTTGTTGTATATTTTTTCCGATTTTAGCTCCGTTAATTATAATAGATAAATTCCGAATCGTTAATAACAGGTATTGTGATTCTGTATTAAACAGCACCAAATATGATACATGTTGAATAATAAACTGAAGATAGATAAGCTGAAAATAATAAGAGTAGTAACAAAGCCGTTACTTTTGTGATCGCACTCACTTAGACAAAATCACTACGCGATATGTACGAATATATGTGTGAATATATCCCAACACCCTTTTACGTTTCTATAACTCACCATCTTGTCTCATGATCTGCCAGTATAAATCGTTCAAGCTATTCCACTTTAACAATATGCAATTAAACTATTTGGGTGGACAGTTTAAAAACATCGGTTTTCCCCAAAATTTGAAAGATCATTATTTGGACTTGGTGGAAATCTTATTGAAATATGCTTAGATTTGCTCCAGAAAATCAAAAGAATTCTCTTCCCATAGCTTTCAGACTTTTTTTCTTCATAACCCTAGGTTTTTGAAGTTTATTGGAGTCCGACATGATTGCATTTGTAAATCAATCTGAAACGGGAACTTTAATGATGTCTCCATATTATTCCACAGCATTTTAAAAGAAATTGCGTTGAAAATCAAAATAATTTAGTGAAGTCGGTCTTAGTAGAGCTGGTGCATACGTGTACATAGTATTTTGTTTATCAATCGACTACTACTCTACTGACTACTAACAACTACTTTCTGGACCGAGTTAAAAAAAACGGTAGTGTTTGTCCAATAAATGGTAGTGTTTGAACAAACACTACCATTTATTGACTCGGCCCAGAAAGTAATAATATGGCTGTGTACACTTTTTTTTAATTGGATTTTTTTTACCAATTTCCTCGGGACATATACTTTTGACTTTTTTTGGTGATCCATTTCACTGCCAACGAACTTTCACCTCGGATTTGAATATCTCTATCTTCTAGACTGGAACTTTTCACAACTTTGGATATCTGAATTACTCTCAACTATTCACCCTACATTTGCTTCATAATTTGAATCCTCGGATTTGCTTACACGGTTGTTATATGCTTCTTCATTGGTGGCTATTTACTTTGCATATTTAAAAATGAATTGTTTAGTTTGTATTTCTAAAATATATAAAAAGTATAAATAATTAAAAATACTTTAAATATGCAAAAAAAAAAATATGCAAATATACCTTCGATTTTGATCTGAAAGGTAAGTCAGTCCGATGAACTTATCAAAACAAGAGGAATTCTCCAAGAGAGGGCGATTTATTTCAACTGAAGTCAAACAAAATCTGGGCGTTGGTGGTAAAGGTAGATAAGCTGGTTTTAGGTATTTTAAAAGTAACGAGTCACGTTTTGTCCCATAGCATCACATTCTGCAGAGAGGGAATATGCAAGATTTTTATCACAGTGCTCTTCAAGGTGCTGCCTGAGACAACTGTGTCATCTGCATAGATGCCAACAAATGATCTCAGAATATGATATGGAAAATTATTAATGAAAATCGGGAAGAGAGTTGGGTTCAAAATAGATAATTGAGGTACGCCGGCGTTGACACTATGTGCTTAAGATTTCTGCTCATCAACAATTACTTTCATAGATCTACCAGAGAAAAGTGACGCAGTGGTTAAGAATACATTGTATGATATTATATATATATATATATATATATATATATATATATATATATATATATATATATATATATATATATATATAATGTGCCAGAACCTATCACACCCCTTTTATGTGTTGAGATTTATTGTTCTGGTAAGCCATCATCGAAAGATGTTCTGGTGTATACAGTAAGCTCGCCCGTAGTTGTTATTGCAGGACGAAATCCATATTGTTTGTCACGAAGTATATTGTTTTTATTAATGTGATAGACAACTTTGTGATTTATCAGAGATTCAAACAATTAAATTATGACGCCCAAGAGACTGATCGGTCTGAAAAAGACAGATAGGCAGCATTTTGAAATCCTGAGCAGACCGACGAATTTTTCCGAAAAGTTAGAAATTATTTAGTTCTATAGTATATTTTATATTATTATATTAAACTATTATCCTCATATACTATTATTCACATATATTATTATTCTTATATACGAATATGAGAGTCTATCTGTCCGCCTCCCTCTTGATTATGACCATAAAGTGCATCCAATGAGGAACCCTCAATTTGAAAGCTTTGAAAGGTATGTGATTACCATTTAGTTACTAGTTACTACTTCCAGGTGAACTTTGACTTTAAGTAGTGGTACCTGTCAAGGTTCTAATCTTTGGGTTAGATGAAATTTGTCACGGGCACGACAGTAAATTGTATCGGGCAGTCTTGGGGAAGATGTTCGCTTCTATCCCACCGTACGTTACGAAATCCATCTTTCACAGCTTCTTCTACACTTTTTTTTGTCTACTCGAATTTCCAATCATATTTACCACTCAAAATCCCCCCATACATCTGCCGGATATGACACAGTATTGTATCGAGAGATCAGGCTCTAATTTAGCAACTTTGATAAAGTGCAGAGTCACGCTACTCACAGGTCAATTATGACACGGGTTAGTAGAACCTGTCAGGGTTAATCTATGATGTAAACAGAATAAATCGTGGTGTTTCTTTACATAACACTCTACGATAAATATGCTACTTAAAAATTAAATTTTGGGAAGATTTTTGGAAATACGTACGTGTGATAGTAAAAAATAGCAATAACCAATATTTACGGAAAACAATCTAATAGTTGTTTATTATTTAAGAAATTTAATTTTTCTTAATTCGTCTGATTATTTGTGTTCAAAGACACCATTTTCGTAAATGTAAGTGGCCAGTGATCGGAATAAATATTGCAAAGTGTCATGCTTCTTGATATTTATACATAAATTTAGAAGAAATATGGGGTCAAAGACTTATTCGAAGGAAGAAATTGAATTTCTTAAATAAAAAAAACGACCGGATTGGTTTTTCGTCAAATTTGGTAACCGCTTTTTTTTAATATAACACGTAAGTAATTTTAAGTAGCGAATTTACCGAGGATGCGTGTTATGTAAAGTATCACCTCAATCGTTTACAAACTATTGATTAAAAAAATATACGTTTGCAAACAAATGAATCTAGAAGGGAATTTTATACAAAACATATGCAGTACTGTTTAAGCCTAAAATTGCCTAACTACGTAAAACCAACAAACAAGCAACCGATCTTATCGTCAGACTAATTAAGATGCGCCGCTATTTCTTTGAGTTATGTTTGGTTAAAGCGGTCTAGGACGACTGAAAGCATACCCAATATGGTCGACGAATTTGGTGGTTTTTCTTCTACTATAACCGTTGCACAACCAAGGTTTGCAAGTCGACCATACTATTTAATCCATAGCTAGAAGGAGAATATATGGATGTAACGTTACCTATGTATGCATGTTATGTTTCCTTAATTTATTTCATATTTCAAATACAAGAAACATTTAACTTAGTAAAATGGCTGACATGAAAGTGTTAATCAAACTACACTGAATACTATAAGAAATACAAAATAAAAAAGGATGAACATCAAGGGAGTGAATCTTCTCTTATGACGTCTATAGTCATTGGATCCCGCTCCTCTAGAAAATCCATACTGAAGGCTGGACGTTTTAATTTGAAGGCATAACTTGTGACCCAATTATTTTTTTGTGTCTGATATTCGGTTGGCTTTTATTATCTATCCATTATCTGAATTTATATATTTGAAATTATTTCGTGCTCTCAGGTAGCGCAATCACTGAACCACATTTATAGTTTTGTAAGCCAGAGTAAATGTTATACAATGAATATGTATATATTAGACCTTTGGGGCTTTATCCTATTTCGTTTATTCGTATTTCTGGCAACCGTTTGGCCTTGCAAAAGCGGTTCAATAGATGATAATCTATTGCACCATTTCTTAAGCAGGCTCGTCAGAGTGGCTCAGTTAGTTTGATATCAAATCAACAGCGTTTATTTAAGTTCCATCTGCATGGATTGTCATTTTCGTTCTCAGAATTAAAATATGCAACACGTAAAGAAATAATACAGTTTCATAACGGAAATATATTTCCATCTTAAGCTTTTCCAAACTATAGATCAAGCGAATGTTAATAGTTCTATTTCTAAATTGATATATTCATCGTTAATATATACGATAGTTGTGTGCCATTTAATTTGTTGTGTAATTATATAGGCTGCCATTCATAATTGTGAAAATTAAAATTATACGGTCTAATAATATTACTGTTGCATGAAAAATAACATATGCACTCAGATACTTTATGGACTACTTATAATATAGAAGTATTTTTCAGTTATGCCCGAAATATCAAAATCATCAAGGTGTATAACTCGTATTTTAAATCTAAGAATATAAAAGGAGTTGTCTGCCTTACAACTATTTTTTCTCTATAGCTTGGACCAGTATATATATATATATATTTAAGATAAGTCGACGAGAACCCCAGTAGAGTGCTCGATCATTAAATAACATTTAAGAAACAGCGTAATATTTTATATATGTATTTATTACAAAAGATTATAACAACATGGGTAAAAGGGTGGTCACGTGCTGACCCCTTTGTCGGGTTTGAAACCGACAGTACCGATGTTGTACTCATCTTCTGTAATATATATATATATATATATATATATATATATATATATATAGAGAGAGAGAGAGAGAGAGAGAGAGAGAGAGAGACAGACAGACAGACAGACAGACAGACAGACAGACAGACAGAGTGGAGAGTGAGAGAGTTTTGTTTGCTTGTAAGACAAGGAGAAATTATTGGTATTCGCTGATATATGAGGGTAAAAAGATTGAAAGAACAGAAACAAAACTATGGTTGTGGTCGTTGGACGAAATATGTGTATGTATGTGTGTGTGTTCATAGATTTGGAAAAATATCAGTTCTTGTTTCGGTCATCAGTTTTCCATAAAATAAATGATACCAATGGCCATTAACCGTAAAATCATTGTTTTGTTTTTCGTTTCCGTCTGGCTTATTCCAACGAGAATGTTCAGATACTTTGATGTCGACAGAGAAGAACATAACACTTTCGATTCAAACGGACAGACATTTTCCATATAAACACAAAGCGCACATATTTTATATAAATATATATAGGATTAAATCTTGTATATAAAACAACTTCACTGATGCGAATCAACGACACAAAGTAGTTTATGGAGTCATTTTCTCATTTAGAAATTGTATTTCTATAAATAAGAATGAACTCAAAACATCTTAGCTTGCCTATACACCGATCACTTATATTGTGTAGACTTACATGCTATTTAACTAACTAAAGTTCTATGAGCAAGTAAATTGCTCATAAACATAATAATTATCACAAATCTAGTGTATACCCTCCGTCAAAAATAACGGGAAAAAATAAAGCTTCGCCAATGATCGCACTCACTACTTATCTAGACATATTACTATCTTAATCAAATGAAGTCATAACAATACGTCATTAATTTAATTTTTCATATATACATTATTATTATCATTTTTATTATCATTTTTATTATTATTATTATTATTATTATTATTATTATTATTATTATCATCATCATAACAACAACAACAATAACAATAACAATAACAATAATAATAATAATAATAATAATAATAATAATAATAATAATAATAATAATAATATCTGATAACGTCAAGAAAGCAACCCACCGTTGACTGTCACCGTTAATTACAGAGTGGATAGTTTTTTACAAATTTCATTGAGGAACTAAGTGCGAGGGGGTTGCTATTTGTTTTTTTACTTCCACTCATCACTTGAAATATACGCATTTTGTTCACTCACTTTCTTGCGACAGAATGGGAGTATATGAATTGATTCATATATATATATATATATATAGTGTCAGAGAGATTTTGTTAAAAATAACACTTCTCAAACCCAAAATACTTTAGGAAGAACCAATGTAATATATCAGTTCCAATGCCCTATGGGAAGATGTATCTCCGACAACAATAAAAAAACAACTAATTCTTACATAGGTTTCACTTCCACAACACTATCCCGAAGACTCACCCTACATCTTTCCGACACTAGCTCTATATGCCAACACCTAAAAAAGATAATTGCACCTCCTCCCAATATGGAAACATCCTTGTTAACAATACCAAATTAAAAGAGGGCCGTTAACCCTCCCGTGACGTCACCAGTTGACCGCTCCTGGGCTGGTTAGTCACGTGATCCTGTTGGTACAAAAGTTGCTGCTCCGAAGAAGGCCGCGGTTGTCGAAGAGGCCTCTCGTAAGGTCACCCCCACGTTGTGTTTGTTTAGATAAGTGGGTGACCGTTGAGGGGGGATCAGCAACTCGGGATCCCGGTGGAATGAAAGGTCATTCATGCAGAACTGTTGAAGGAAAGAGGTCAAGTCCGCTGTGGTTTTCTCAGAAAATAATTATTCTTAATAATGAATAATGAAATAAAATATACACTTGTTGAGTCACTAGGCCAGTGGCCAGATAATGTTGAGTTCACTCTGGTATGTAATTGGACCGATGGACAATTTATCCTTCAATTAGTGGCGTGCTGTTCTAAGCTCGGGCGAGTACACACGTATCCCGATAGGTGTGATATCTTTCACGAATAGAGAAGGGTTCTTATGTCCGTTTCTCTCATTGATTAATTGACGGTCTGCTTGGTGTAACTCTGGCTAGTCCCCGCCCAATGCTTATCACCGACTGGCTTGTCTTCTCCCAGTGCTTATCGCCGACTCTCTATCACCGACTGACCATCGTCGACTGGCCAGTCCTCATCGACTGCTTATCGCCGACTCTCTATCACCGACTGACTATCGCCGACTGACTATCTCTCTCAACTTCAACTCCTTTATATGGAAATCGCTTGTGAATCTTACAATAAAGTTCAACTTCGATAATGTTTATGGATACATAAGATGTTTATAGATCACTCTGACAATATAAATCAAACTTTAAAATTGTTTATCCTTATCCAAATTATAAGTATATTGCATTTCCACTGTTTTCCCATTCGAAACAAAAAGGTTCAATTCTGATAATGCCATCTGAGATTGAAGATGTTTTGAGGTCACTGATCATATAAATTGATATATAAACTTGTTTATCTTCAGTGGAGAAATGTTATTTATCAAGCTAGTTCTCATTTGTTTATTTGAGGTCCAATGTTGGTTAATGTTTATGGTTACATAAGAAGTCTATAGGTCACTCTGACAATATAAATTGATACTCTTATTTCAAACAAGAAATTAAATTATATTCTACTGGGCCAATTTATACTAGCCGTGTATGCTGGGCGCCGACTTTCGTAGGGCCAGTTAATATTGTCACATCCGTCCCATCCATCTCGCGTCGTTTACTTGTAATTGACACCTCACAAGCCCGTTGTCCGGAATACAAAAAAATAAGTTGTCCAAATAAAAAACAGAAGAACAACAAAAAAATGTTATTGAATTCAGCATGCAAATTTACGTGGCAGATACGTATTCATGAGTGTGTGCATGTATGCATTTTGTGGTTCTTGTGTTGGAAGAGGATAATGATAAAATCGATTATCTACGCATGCAATGAAGAGTTTGTCACTAAAAAGATTAGGGCTCTCAACACCCTTACAATTTATTACACTATCCTCTTCTCTTCTGAATCGTCTTTAGTTCTTCACCGTTCGGACCTTCAGAGTAGGCTTTGGTATCGTGCTCGGTCTCTCTAACGTCTTCTCTGCAGGTGGGTCATCCACCTGGATCTCTGCCAAGGGTAGCGATTCCTGTACCTGCTCGCGATCGGGGCTCAGTGCACTCAAGGGTAACCCTTCTTCGCTCATGCACTCGGTTGTAAGTGTACTCGTTTTGTCCAACCTCTTCCTACGTCCTTCCCACGCCCTTTTTGCTGCAAAGGCTAACCCTATCATTTAGGTTTAAAATTTTAAGTGTTAAAAGTGAATGTCCATATAGATATAAAATTGCTATGGTAAAAAATCTATTAAACCGTGCAAAATTAATCTCCTCATCCAAAAAAATATTTTTTAATGAATTAAAAAACATAAAACAAGTCCTAATCAATAATCATTTTATTAATTATATGGTTGATGAACAAATAAAATTAATGATTAGAAATTTAGATAATCCTACTAATAAGCTAAATAATTCCCACTATATAAATCTATTCTATTGTAACCAAATGCATCCAAACTTTAAATTGGATGAAAAAGCTCTTAAAAATATAATACATCGCTATATATCGCCACCAATTCTGATGATAAAATACGATTTATCATTTATTATAAAAAAATGAAAACATCAAACTATGTTGTTAAAAATAACACTTCTCAAACCCAAAATACATTAGGAAGAACCAATGTAATATATCAGTTCCAATGCCCTATGGGAGAATGTATCTCCGACAACAATAAAAAAGCTAATTCTTACATAGGTTTCACTTCCACAACACTATCCCGAAGACTCACCCTACATCTCTCCGACACTAGCTCTATATGCCAACACCTAAAAAAACATAATGGCACCCCCTCCTAATATAGAAACATCCTTGTTAACAATACCAAAATAATACACTATGATACCAATATCAAAAAATTAAAAATACTCGAAGCCCTCTACATAAAAACTAAACATCCCACAATTAATAATGTCAATTATGTAACTAGTCGCAACATTTTAAAGTGTCTAGCATAATAATTAACATTACCAAATTCTTAGCCATTAGGTAGTTATGCGTTTGAATTGTATGCACTTTATTTAACGTCATCAATTTCTTAACGGTTTAAACAGTCAAACTTTAAATCTCTCGTATGTGTAGAACGCCATCACGCTCTCATGTACATTTCAACTTTACAGACGCGTTTTCAAATATAAACTACTTGCCGTTATAATTCAAAAATGAGCACAACAGTAAAGACACTAAAACTAATATTGCCTGAAGATGATTTGACGATTCAAATCGAAAGTACTTGCAAAAGAGAAAAAATAATGGAACAAGAAAGCCATGGATCATATTTATATCAATTTGACCGAAACATTAGATGGACAATTCGGAAAATTGAAAAAATCAAAAAAATCGCATCAAACAAAACTACTCTGTGTTATTTAATAATGTTTGCCTAAATGAAAATATGCTACCTAAATACACACAATTTAAACTACATGATGCGGCCGCACAACATGAAACGGATACTTGGAACTTCAGACTTAACTTAATTAAGCGACAAATTGCGACCGCCCAAGAAGTTATTACCCAGCAAACCTCTGAAATTAACAAACTTGAAAACAAACTTAAAAATACTGTCACCACTGATCAATACATTGTAATCCAGCAACGCCTCACTGAAATAATTAATAACTTCGAATATTCACACAGAATCACTATCCAAAAAAACTGAACTCTCTCTACAAAGGCTCCATCTTACTTCCGAACAAAACACAGAACTTTATTAACTTATCCGACCATGAACTCACCGAACAAAAAAAGGAATTTCTTAACCTCGGACCTAACTGCCATTTATTTTGTAGATACAACCACCAAAATAAAAAGACCGAAATCGAACTCTTTATTGAAAACATCGTCAAACTGGAAACCGAACAACATATTACTACACATTTATTAAGGAATTAAGGATTTACTCAAGGCTGAAGCCATAAAAAACATGTACGATAAAAAAGAAAAATCTACATCAATCTTAACACATAATTTAAAAAAAGCTGCACATGAACTACAAAACCATCCAAACATAATTGTTAAAAAAGCAGATAAAACGAACATCTATGTCGTTCTCAACAAATCAGACTATTACACTAAATTACAAACAATTTTAGATGACCATTCGAAATTTAAACAAATTAAAAGAAACCCCATAGATAAACTCAAGACACAAGTAAACAAACTTATTACAGCCAATAATGCCGTAATTGATAACGTTAAACTCCCCAAAATAATTGGAGATTATAAACCCGGTTACTTGTACGGCACTGTAATAATTCATGAACCAAACTCTCCTCTTCGTCCAATAATTTCTCAAGTCACTACCCCCGATATATCAATTAACTAAAACTATTAATGATCTTATATCCCCTTATTTACCTAGTAAATATAGTGTAAAATCCACACATAGGCTCTTACACATACGGCCTACTCAAAAAACAGATAATAAAATTACTATCTTCATAACTTACTATATATATATATATATATATATATATATATATATATATATATATATAGGATGTGTCTTCGTATTTACAGAAAAAAACATCATAGTGCTCGATGGTAAGTCATACAGAAGCTAATATTTATTATCATATTTCAATACTATACATTTCTACCGCATAATTGTCCTGGAATTAGGCAGAAGTCCGGACTGTAATACTCCAAACAGAGTCGCCAATTTCGGTTGACGTAGATATGCTGCTTGTAAACTCGATGTTCTCCGTTGAATAGTTCTCTTTAAAAATATCTACGGTGTTCGTAATGTCTGTGGTTTTGTGGGGGAACCCCCTACATAAAAACGAATTTTTTTTTACAATTTTATTTTTTATTTTAGCTAGTTTTAAGCATTTTTGATATTTTTGTCTATTTATCAAGATATTTTATTGCCATAGAACTTTTTTGCGTTGTTCCAATTTTTTTGTTACATCTCTCCCTTTCTTTTTCACTTATTTCTCCTCCTCTTCCTTCACTTTTTCCTCGTCATCGTTTTCTTTTTCTTTCTCCGAATCTTCCTCTTCAAGCACATTTCTTTTCGTATGCTGGATACATGATCACTCTGAAAACAATGGATGAAGAATAAGAATTAATATATATATATATATATATATATATATATATATATATATATATATATATATATATATATATATATATATAATTGTAATGATCTCGGATTAGTGATTTCTATTTTGATTGATAGATTTGAGAAATTATTTGTAATAGAAATAATATATATATATATATATATATATATATATATATATATATATATATATATATATATATATATATATATATATATATAACCAAATCAAGCATTGTTTAAATACAATAAATATATCGAATTATTAATTATTTTAAATCAATTGACAGTAAATATAACAATGCATGCATATATGAAAAAATAACTTTTTATATTAGAATTCATACAATTATGACTTTTTCATGCAGTTATCATACAATTTGGAATGGACATTTTAAATTCTTCAGAGATTTGTAAAAAGTCGCTTTTTAAATCGTCACTTGAAATTGAGTAATTTAAAAATTTGCTTATAATTATTCATAATTTATTTTTAGTTTTGACAAATGTTATGAGTGAATAATCATTAAAAATAATATAGTTATCCAACAAATTAATTTAATTACTTGGTAAATTTCATGAATAGAAAATTAAATCTTGTACTCCATTTTCACGATCAGTAATTTTTTTACTACTCGGATTTTCCATTTAAAACTTTATTACACTAATTTATTTTTACGTCTATATTATTATATATAAACATGGCGACTGCTGAGGAAAATTTTAACAAATTTCTAAATGATGAAAGCGAAAATTTAGAAATAGACATCAAGGATCTTAAATATTGATTACAAGTAAAAATTGCATTTCATTTATCATTTATTAATTCGAATTTTAATGATTATTATTAGAAAACTACAGAATATACATCCGATTTGATTTGCAAAAAAAGTATGGTTCTATTCAAACATATTAGAAGAATAGCAAATAATTGCCAATGAAGAGTTACAAAAGATAATAACCAAATATACTATAATAAAAAAAAGTAACCATCACATTTTTGTCATTTTTTATTAAAATATAATTGTTGTTAACATTTAATTCAATCTTCTATCCCATTGTTCTTCTTTACTTTTAATTGAAATGACTCTCCACAATTCATCTAAAGTTCGTGTTTTTATTACTTCAATCAATGTTTTCTTTCTCACGAGTGAACCAAGTAGCAATATAAATGGCGTAACAACTGCCAAGAGATGACTCTATTTAGTGGTGACTGTCCGAACCAGAATAGATACGGAGAAAATGTCACTTGTGAACAGATGCTTTTCTAACAACTCTTTACTTCTTTTCGCATTTTAACTATTACTATTTAATATATATATATATATATATATATATATATATATATATATATATATATATACAGACAATAGAAATTCCAAAAAAGGTGGATAACAACTATTAATCTATTTTTACAAAAAAAAAACGAAAATTAAATCAAATAAAAAGGTGTTGCCAATGTTTCTGACTCAAATGTGCTTTGAAAGCAAATTCAATTGTAATAGAATTATGAAATTGAAAAGCTAGACCCATATTTTGACTGTTTCATTAATCCAATTGATTTCCGGAAAGTTAAAATCGCCAACACTCAGATAATGGTTGTTTCCGATGTTAATATTATTAATATTATAGTATATATATATAGTTTGTTGAATTTAGTGTCATATTGAATTATGTTACTATTTTGTATTATTATTATTATTATTATTATTATTATTATTATTATTATTATTATTATTATTATTATTATTATTATTATTATTTATTTATTCTAGATCATATATATATATATATATATATATATATATATATATATATAACAGAAGTTTTAGTTAACTATAATATCATAATAATATAGAATTAATAATATAATAGAAAGAATAGCAAAAATTTTAAAATCTTAAAACGTGCACCAAAATGCAAATTATTACAAGATAAGGTAAGACAAGTAGTCGTAACTGAGTTGCAATACACTCTATTTTTAAAACTACGAGTTGTTTCTTTTTTAAACTTTAATATTTGTTAATATTTTTTCATGAGAATATTTTGTTGATTTTTTTCCTGACTAGAAATCGTTTTTCTGTGAAATTTACTCTTTTTAAGATTCTCTCGCTTTATTTCAGCCACGAATTATTTATTTTTAGTGAAATTAACCAGTGCCATTGTTAGCTCGCCCTGATGCGGTTACAACCTAATACCACAGTGATCAGATGGTTGGATTTGATGGGGGAAGGCAACCAATATTTGGTCATTTTTAGATTATGTATATTAGACTATAATTTGTCAATTGATGCCAGACTTAGTGCGGACACCCAATCGCCATAATGGAACGCATACCAGGGTTTACGTACTCACATTGTTCACACGAACAAGCCTCGAAGTAGCTGCATTACAGGAGTACGCCAAAACTCACAGCGATGGAGAAATGCTCGTTTATATTACTTGAACATGAGTTTTGATTGATTCCAGCGTTTTAACATTTGCAGAAACAAACGAATTTCGTTTTTATTAATAATAATTTGTGTGATTAGATTATGTCTTTTATGCATGTATAAAAAATCGAGGCTAAAAGTTTATCAGACAAAGTAGTCTTGCAAGATAACTAAATATATAGAAATTTGAAAATAGGCCCAATGCTATAGACACTACAAATAAGATGCAAATATTTTTCAAATTAAAACTATTTTTTTTTTATTTTGTCTGAAATATTTCGGATAAAATAATCTACTTCGGAAAATAAAGTAGTCTCATGATAAAAGTAGACATTACAGTATCGGTTTGGGATAGCCGCATTTAATCAATCTGGCCATCCTGGATTTAGAAGAAAATCCTGATAGTCTTGAACGAAAGATTCGTCAGTCCCGGTCAACGTAGAAAGCTCTGAAATTCTTGATATCGAGCATTAGGAAGGATTAGACGCATTCTCTTTTCAACCAAAAATGACAGATTGATGAAAATCAGCTACTCTCAACAGAATTTTTAATGAATTGTAATTACAGGTTTCGCAAGAAAAATAAACAAATACATCACACACACACACACACACACAAACACACACACATATATATATATATATATATATATATATATATATATACATGAAGCAATCCAACAAAAGATATAAGCGTCAACTAATATCTTATAATTAGTGAAACATCCGGATAAAAACGGAAGCTCAATATACTGGATAGAGCATTAATATTATAATATAAAATGAAGTAATAAAATAAGGTGTCAATCACATTTTATTTGAATTCAAAGTTCAAGCAAAGTATCCTTAAGTCCTTAGCTCATGAGTTTTCAAAGATAATTCTTCTCTTCAGAGGACCATTACCGCAGTTATACTACTACAGGTAATAAAATTACGCTTTGAAAATATATAAAATTATATACACAAATACATAAAAATACATAACATCAAACATATAAATCCAAAAACATACTTTTTGTTGAATCCATACAGTCCATCCAGGTCATACAAATTTAGAAGCATAATCAGGAAAGACATTACTCCAAGTTATAAACAGCAGTCCATATACGTGAAATTGTAGGGGCCGGCAAAGTTATCCAGTCGCGAAATGTGTGCATATTCAATGTTAATGATAAATAAATCAAATAATACAAAAAGTCCAATCAAAGTTCCAAAATCCCGACATGTGCAACCCAAGTCAAATCAAAGTTCGTTGTTTAATTAAATCCGAATTGAGCAAAATAAGACTGAATCCCCATCGCATCTTGCCAGCAGAGCGAAAAAAATAAGTAATCTTCTCTCCCCAGCAATTCAATCAGACATGACAAATCCCTAACGAACAGAAGGCGATATTAAATTGTCTACATCTCAGAATGACTTTAATGGATCTGATATTTTGTCTGTGTTACTTCCTGTTTGATGGGCTCAAGAAAGAAAGCAACATACAACCCCGCCATCCACCCCACCCAGATTAGATGTTCCCTGTCTGGGTTGAGTGAGAATATTCTATGTCACAGGGGAAGGTGCTAAGAAGTTAAAAGAAAAAGAAAAAGAGAAGGGAGTTAGGAAATATAGGTCAGATCGTGTGATCACGTACACATCCAAAATTATTACTTAAAATCTAGCTTACAGTAAAAACCGATTTCACAAATGTCGCCCTATCAAATAATCTAGAACATTTATGAAATTAAAAATTACGAAGTTATTAAATTCCAATAATTTTATAGTTTAATTTAAGATTTAAATTTATCAGGTTAGAAATTATTAAAGTGTTTAATAGTTTAATTTAAGATTCAATCCTATCAGCCCAGGAATTCCAACTCAAGGTTTAACTTTCCCCAATTAAAAAGTTTAACTTGCCCTAAGGTTTAATTTTTCCCAATTAAGATTTAATTTTCCCAATTACGAAGTTATCAAAATAATTAGAACTTAATAATTTAATAGTTTAATTTAAGATTTAATTTTATCAGATTAGGAAGTTTAATTTGAGGTTTGGTTTGTCCAATAAAGAAGTTTAATCTAAATTAGGGTTTAATTTTTCCTAATTAAGAAGTTGTAAATATATTTAAGGTTTAATATTTCCTAATTAAGAAGTTGTAAAGATATTGTAAAGATGTTTAGAAACTGAAAATTTAGGTGTATAAACTTTTACAACCTCAGAGTCTAAATCCTTTAGGCAAAGAAGATTAAAAAGGACCCATCTCGAAGACTGGACACCCCCGGTTTCATTGCTCGCCTAAACAGCTATGGCAAGACTGGTGGTGGTTTCCTTATTGCATATTTGAATTTCCTTCCATGTCGACATTTGGAGACTAATTCACTTCTAGAATTTATCAGATTTAAATGTTTAGGTGCAGTAGCTATCATTACGGCTTCAGAATTGCATAGACCACAAGATCTGGATCCTGGGCTGTAGGAGTTTGATTTTTTTAGGATGGACCATTTTATATTGTGTGGAATATTATTTGATCTTAAATTTTTAACTAAAGTGGTCAGGGATGTTTTGTTGTTACCGACATCGTTATTAATGGAGTAATTATGCATGGAGATGCGGGATTTAATTAAATTTGCTGTGCCCCCAATATATGTGTGTACCCTAGGATTTACCCTTATTCTCGCGCCATTTATATTCCTATTCACAGGTCTATTTCTATTTCCTGTATTTTCATGATGTGGATTAGGTTGGTTGATTGATTGTATATTATTGTTATCGTTACCTTCCATTGGGAACTCATTACCAGTTTGCTGAGGTAGAGGATGGATATTAGAATTGCTAGGTCTAGAGTTATTGTGCAAATTAGTTGTAGTGATCAATTGTGGAATTTGATTAGGGGCTGTATTTATGTGGTCTCTAGGATTCATTATAGAATTATTTTGTTCAGTTACAGTACAAGCATATACAATATCAGAATATGTGCATCTATTGTCCAATGGGCAATCACTGGTGCGCCTACAGTTGCATGTATTTATAGGATTGGAATAATTAGAATTAGATTGGATATATTTTATTTGTTTGCTATTTGCTGAGATTATTGTTTGGGCTATATTTGGCATAGTAGAGTATGAAATTTTAATTGAATTCTTATTAAGTATGGAGCTATATTTATGTGGGTATTTAAAGGTGTTTTCCAATATTTTAAAGAATTCCTTCGGGATATTGGTTTTAACGTTATTATTGAAAGGTGGGTTAAACCAAATTTTATTTTTCCTTCTAAGGCGTTTACGTGCAGTAGGTGTAGGGCTATCTATATGTTGGTGATTTTCATCAGGTATGATAGAGTGCCTTAGAGGTCTTTGTTTATTTACATTTCTTTTAGTTCGGCTCCTATTGCTAGTTGTCATATTGTGTGTAATAATATTTGCAGTTCTATTATTCTCTTTGTTTTGGTTATAAGTTATTATTTTACAATATCCAGAGTTGAGCAATGCATTGTTAAAAAAGTGTGCGTTTTGGTTGAAAATGTTTTTATTGGCAGAAAGCTTAGATATTCTATTGGAAACAGACGGTACTATTGAATTAATTATAGCGTTCGGTGGTTAGATAGTTTATGTACATAGAAAAGAGTTTGATATGGTTTATGGAAAGGGCTATATGATCCGTCATTGAGGTTAAGGGTGATACCAAGGAAGTTAGAAGTTTTTCTCTCAGGATCAACAGTTATGGAAAGGCCGAAATTTCTGAAAAAATCATGTAATTCTTCAATTGTTTTGCTATATCTTCTAGGTCTTTCATCCGAGACAAATAGGGCATCGTCTCTATATAGGCCCCCTCTTATATTTTTAAACCTATGTTTCATTTCATTTAAGAGGAATAAACCCACTAGATCCGTTACCTGAGCAGAATCAGAAGCTCCCATAGTAATATCGAAATCGTTGGGGGTGTCCTTTCTGGTCCATAATTTGCCTTCGAATTGGAGAATAGATCTTCTGGCTAAGGTGATCAGTTTAATTTCCTGATCAGTAAGGTCTGAATTATTTTTCGCTAAACGTAGGGCTTTAGTAGTATAACTGTAGTAGTATAACTGCGGTAATGGTCCTCTGAAGAGAAGAATTATCTTTGAAAACTCATGAGCTAAGGACTTAAGGATACATTGCTTGAACTTTGAATTCTAATAAAATTTAATTGACACCTTATTTTATTACTTCATTTTATATTATAATATATATATATATATATATATATATATATATATATATATATATATATATATATATATAGGGAATATATATATATATATATATATATATAAGGGTAATACAACAAAAGATATAAGAGGCAACTAATATCTTTAATTAGTGAACATCCGAATAAAATGAGGCTCAATATACTAGATAGAGCATTAATAGCATTAGATGAAGTGAAAGAATAAAATAAGGTGCGAATCAAATTGTATTACAATTCAAAGTTCAAGCAAAGAAATTTAAAGTCCTTAACTCATGAGTTTTCAGAGAAAATCTTCTCCTCAGATGACCATTACCGCAATGACATGACTGCAGGTAATAAAATTAAACTTTGAAAATATATCAAAATATTATTTAATTCTTTTACTTTATCTAATGCTATATATATATACATATATATATATATATATATATATATATATATATATATATATATATATATATATATACATAGTTCACCCCAAACAAGGCAGGCCGCCACTGTAGACGTAAGGGGCTACTGAGAAAAAAGAAAAGGGAGGAAGATAGGGGCGGTCAACCTAGACTTTGATCTGCGCAGCGATATGTCTGTTTACATTAGTTTTAAACTTCTGCATGTCTGTACTGTCGGGAAAACAGGTGGCAGATAGGGAGTTCCAGAACCCAGCAGTACGAGGAAGCTATTTGAGTAGAAGGCCCTCCGACATATGGGACCTCCACAGTGAATAAATGAGATTTAGTTGATTGTTGAGTTAGTCTAGTGAATTTTCGTCGAGGGGGAACCAGAGTAGCCAATTCATCGGAGCATAATCCATTGAAGTATTTGTAAAACAAGCACAAGGATGCCACATTGCGGTGATGGATCAGAGGCTGGAGCTTGGTTGACAGTGAGGGACCTATTAAGTTGGCGATTATTTTTTGGACCTTGTCAAGGAGGGAGAGACTAGTAGATGATGCGCCAGCCCAGATGTGACAACAATACTCCATGCATGGGCGGATGGTGGCTTTGTAGATATACAGGATAATGCCAGGTGTGAGGAGTTTACTAGCACGGTAGAGGGAGCCAACCTTCTTTGCGGCAGACTTGGCAATGTCTTCAATGTATTTGTTCCAATTCATGTTACCCGTGAAGGTTAAGTCGAGGAGTTTGAATGATGAACTCTCAGGTAGGGTGTTATTTGCCATGACAATCGGTGGTTGCAAAGGTTCCTTGTAATTATTGAATGAAAGGAGCTTTGTCTTTGCAGCATTAAAAGTTACCAATCATTTATGGCCCCAATCCACTACAGCCTGGAGGTCATTTTCTAAAGATTCAGCCATTGCCTCGGATATGATTGCGTCGGTTTTAATAACATGGCGGGGTAAAGGGTGGTGTCATCAGCAAATAAACAAATCTCAGACTCTATGCCATCAAGGAGATCGTTTATATAGATCAGGAACAACAAGGCTCCAAGGATAGATTCCTGGGGTACACCAGCATTTATGTCATGTTGCATAGATGAGCGGCCACCGAGGACAACCTGGATTTTTCTTTTGTCTAGGAAGGTTCTAATTATATTGAGTAATTACCCAGTAATACCGTATGAGCGTATTTTCAGGAGAAGCCCTTTATGCCAAACCTTGTCAAAGGCCTTGGATATATCTAGCGCTACTGCTCTAGCTTCTCCTGCCACGTCGAGTGCATGATACATGCGCTCAGAGATGACC
>OY744520.1:126452425-126522425 GCA_963556195.1 Sepiola atlantica | reverse complement strand
TGCCAGTAAACTTCTCACACCCGACATTATCCTACATCTCTACGAAGACACCATCCGCCCATGCATGAAGTATTGTTGCCCCATCTGGGCTGGGGCATCATCCACATGTCTCTCCCTCTTAGACAAGATCCAAAAAAGAGTCGCCAACTTGATAGGTTCTTTACTATTCACCAAGCTCCAGCCCATGTCCCACCGCCGCAATGTTGCTTCCTTGTGCCTGTTTTACAAGTACTTCAATGGATTGTGCTCGGATAAGCTTGCTGCTCTGGTACCCCCACGACGTAAATTCACTAGACCAACTTGACAATCTGCCAAATCCCATCCATTCAATGTGGATGCCCCCAGATGCCTAGGAGCTTTATACTCCAAAAGCTTCTTTCCTCGTGCTGCTGGACTCCTTCCCTGCTCCCTGTTTTCCTGACGGTGCTGACATGTAGAAATTTAAAACTAATGTAAACAGATATCTCGCTGCGCAGCTCAAATTTAGGTTGACCCCCCAAAAAAAACCTTCACCCTTTTTCTCAGTAGTCCCTTACGTCTACAGTTGCGGCCTGCCTTTTTTGGGGTGAACTATGTTAAAAAATTAAAAAACAAATCTTTGCACTGATATCTATTTGAACGTACTGCATAAATATGAATTTATTTTCATGTCAACATTTATAGATTAGTTCTGCTTGGTTTTGAGGATTATTTTGTTCTTTGATGTATGTGGTAATGACTATTGTCTGTTTTAAGTGAAATTTACAGAGTTTGTGTTATAATCTTCTTCTACACTTCTCATTTTCAAGATTATTTAATTTTGTGCATTAGGCTTAATCTTTAAGCTTCTCCCTCTGTCTCTGTCTTCGTCTGCCTGTCCCCTCTTCTCTCTCTCTCTCTCTCTCTCTCTCTCTCTATATATATATATATATATATATATATATATATATATATGTGTGTGTGGGGGGGTGTGGGGGGTGTGGATGTAATTATAATTTAATAATTAATATATATATGTATATATATATAACTGTTCTGTTCTATTAATATTTTGTTTTATCAAATATGGATTAGTGAGTGTAACTCCTGAGTTTCAAAAGGTCCTTTGTTACTCTGATGTACAACTTTTCTGCTTACTTTCGAGATAATATATCTGTTATTTTGCTTTATTCTTATTTGTAGCTGTACAGTTCTAACTTCATTTCAGTGTGTTTCTATTAAATATGCTTGCGGTTGTTAGCTGTTACAAAATGTGTTCTTATTCGTTTGATAAAGATTTCCCTATATTTGTTTACATATCTTTGTTATATAGTTGCTTAAAACAGATAAGATTCAAATTTTTACTTTTTTATTCTGTTCCGCTGTGCATCTATGTTAATTTTAGGCGTAGACCGCTGTTCTCTCTGATTGTATTCTTAGCTTTGTTGTTTGATTTCAATGTGTTATCATATAAATTGCGGCCGCTGGATTTGGGTGGTAATAGCGGCCGTGGTGTTTGAGTAGATATAGTTGATTATCATGTTTCGTAAACGTTTTGTATGTTATGTTTACAATACCTATTTTATAGAGATATATCCAATCCAACGATGTTGTATGTACATTTCAGCAATGCATTCACAACAAGATTAAGCGGTTGAAACAGTTTAAATAAATATAAACAGACATAAAGATAGATAGAAAAATCTAGGTATATAGGTAGCGATGAAAAGGAAGAGGGGGCAGACAGACATACTGGCAGACAGGTGTTATATACTAAATATACTAAACTACTTTACTTATATTTTATTATATTAAAAAAAATATGTATATTCTGATTTAATATTATGTAATTTTTACAAAAAGCGGTGCATAGAATTTAAACCACACACTTGTTTGTCCTCATAGGCCCGTTAAGGATGCACGTAAAGCATCAGAGACACTTCCATTACTTTCTCTGGTAAATTTGACATTAGAATACACTTTTCGATTTTATGTAAATTCTCTAACCTTTCTTTGTATAGGGAACACCAAACATCACACATACATGCATAAACACATATATTGAGCTTCATTAAAAATACATATAGATAGATCTAGGCATAACGAGAGAGAGACAGAGACAGTAAGAGAGAGAGAGAGAGAGAGAAAGAGAGTTACAGACAGATAGACAACGAGGCGTTACGTACTAAATATACAAAGATTCTTCAGTTATGGTGTATTATATTTCAAACAAGACAAATAATATATTCTTTGATTTCATATAATTTAATTTTCAAAGAATCGGGGCGAGGAGTGGAGGCGTAGAATCGATACCGCACAATCGATATTTCCCGTTTAATACTTTCCCGACTAAACAATTCAGACATTTATTTAGTCGACTTTTAAAATGACACTCATCAGAAAAAATGGATATACTTATTCGAAGTTGAAAGGGGTTCTGTCCCCATGGGTTACTTAGAGGTGGGGACACGTATATATTCGGCGCATAGGAAAATGTTATACGTATGATATTAATTTCATCAACATAAGATATATCTGAAGTTTTAAAGGAGATTTAGCCCCTATAGATTCCTTTGGTTAGGAGGGAACTTAGAGATTTCGGACAACTTCCATTATCTTACCAAAAAATGTTTACACATATGTTTAAATTTCATAAAATTATATATTTGAGATTTTAAGGGTAATATGCCCTCATAACTTCCTTAACGGTGCACTTAGAAATTCGGGAACACTTTCATTGTCTTACCCGGTAAGTTTTACACTAGAATACACTTTTAGATTTAATTTAGAATATCTAACCTTTCTTTCTATACGGAATACAAAAATGTCACATGCACACAAACATACACCTATTCATTAAGTTGTATATATATATATATATATATATATATATATATATATATATATAGAGAGAGAGAGAGAGAGAGAGAGAGAGAGAGAGAGAGATTAAGATGATACTTTAAAGATATAAATAATATCTTTAACTAGTAGATTATCATGATAAACACAAAGCTCAATATAATGCATAGGGCAATCTATTTATAATGGAGTCTATGTATCTGTCTATCTGTCTGTCTGAAGCCGAAACTCCATCAGAGTAGCATGGCTATTTACTAAGTCCGCCAGCTTAATTATATACTACTAGAAAAACCGCCGGAAACACTATGCGCATTTCTAAATTTAGATAATCAATTGCTTTTCCACTTCTAATAAATTACTATTCGAAAATATACACTCATGACTGTTTTCTTCAGATTGCCACATGTATTTACGCTTTTGCACGCTAATAATCTTACTTATAAATTACAGACAGACAGACAGATACATAAACTTTATTATTAATAGATTTCTGTTATAATTTACATATATACATACATGAAATGTGTTACGTAGTTAATATAACTATGATGAAACTCATTAAACAGCCAGCGTTAATCCATTGAATTAGTTCCATCACTCCCTCCGTTAATTCAATATGGACGCAAGCATACATGTAACTATGACGAAACTGATTAAACAGCCAGCGTTAATCCATTAAATTGGTTCTCTTCCTCCCTCCGTTAATTCAATATGGCGCAAAGGATTAAAAAGCCAGCGTTAATCCATTGAATCGGTTTCTTCCCTCCCTCCGTTAATTCAATATGGACGCAAGACGGCGCGTTATTTAAAATGTAAATAAAAACGCTAGCATTCACCGTGATACTTTTACTCTGATTCTTTTTATTAAACCGTTCTAAGTTTGTTTATTTTCTTAATCTTATTAACCATTATGTTTTAAAACACATATTCACTGAATCAAATTGTTTAATTAAAATAATAATTGATTCAAAAATTACTATTTATAAACACGCACAGACACATTATAATGAATTTAGTTTCGGTAAACTTCTTCTTTTCGAGAATTAAAAAACTATTCATGTTTACTGCATTTGATTTTTTAATACTTTCATATCCAATATTATCATATCTCCACGACCTCAACTAAATTTATGATTTAAATTTCTCCTTATACGCTGTTAAGCTTTCAGTTACAAACTGTTTTTATTATTCCATGTTTTATTTATTAAAATAAAAGATGTGATGTTTATTCCTTTCTGTCAACAAAAAAAAACTAACACATTGTACTGGAAAACTATACAACTGATTTTAGAATCAAATTGTTAAATTAAATAAAGGTCATTAAACAAACACACGCACACACACACAAACACACAAACACACACACAAACAAACACACATATTCTAACGAATTTAATTTAGGTAAACTTTCTTTCCGAAAGCATTTACATAACTAATCGTGTTCACTATATTTGATTTGTTTGTGCTTTTACACTTTAGGACCCGCGCTAACTTTAACTCCGTCGTTAGGACCAGGGTCAAAGTGGGGGTTAGGGTTAGGGTTAGGGTTAGAGTTAGGGTCATGGTAAAAGTTAGCGCGGGTCCTACAGTACGAGAGTACCGATTTTTTTTTATTGTTTTATTTTAGATACACCTTTCTTCCGATTCGAAAAATACTGTTCGCTGTATTTAGGTTTTTAAATTATTGATTTTAACAATTTTATCGGATCAAATTTTTTAATTAAAATAAAAATTGATTTAAAACTTACTATTAAAAATCACACACAATCTAATGAATTTATGGTAGGTAAACTTCTTCTCGACAGCATTTAAATAACTAATCGTGCTCGCTAGATTTTATTTTTTTACAGTTTTTCTTTTTTTCTTTATAATTAAAAATATTTATATGTATGGGGGAGGATAAAAATTTAAAAATTGTGTGGTGGGGGGCGGTCAAAAATTTTTTTTTTCTTTTCTTAACTAAAATTATTTCTATGTATAGGGTGAGGGTAAATAAAACAACATTGAGGGGGTGGTCAAAAAATGTTTTCTTTTTTTTAAACTAAAAAAATTTCTATTAATGGGGGAGGGTAAAACAAAAATCGGGGTGGGGTCGAAATCTTTTTTTTCTTGATTTTCATCTAAAAACATTTTTGGTCTTAAACAAAGACAATCAATGTCTAAACACCAAATAAATATGACTGGGGCTCCATCGGTTTACGTGAGAGCGTTCATTTCTGACGCCGCAGTCTAGCAAAAATATGCGACCGGAGGGAGCATATATTTGCTAGTAATATTAATGGATTGAATGACATGATTAAATGAGAAATGATTCAGATTTTTTATTAAAGTTCAAAAACAGGACGAAGTATCTCTCTTTGTTTTTGAACTTTAATAAAATCTGATTAATTTCTCATTTTATTATGTTATTCAATACATTAATTATATATATATATATATATATATATATATATATATATATACGATGGGAGGCCTTAGAGACTAATCGCGTCTAATTCTAACAGACACTCACCATGTTTACCGAAAGAGAGCTTTTTGCAAACGAGCGTAGTTCGTCTTTTAGACTTTCAGATGGAATATCGAGTGCGCACTATTCAAGATGGTTACTGAGTCTTTGCTGAAATTAATTGACCACTACGGAATTTTAAGCTAATATCCCGTGATTGAGGACCCGTATCTATTTTTTTTAAATGTCCTTCGAACGGAAGATTCATTCTTACTTTTGTTGCATATGTGTTGTTTAACTCTGTTATTCAATCTCAATGTCGTCCTACCTACGTACTCGACACTGACACTGCATTTAAAATGACAAATCACATTATTATTATGTTGGTGGGATAGACTGTCTTTGTATAGAACCCAAAACGCACGTTAATTCACTTAGAAAAATCTCTTACTTCTATACCTAAGCTATGCAAACGAATGTAAATTTGACATTTAGTCTTGTGGTTTTATTCAAGAAAAATCAGATATGTTTCTTTTGATGACTGACCTAATCTTATCAAAAGGATAGCCATTACTGGACAAAGTATTAATAATGGTTTTTAGTTTTTTGTCTAATTTTGATTGTGAACAAATCATAAGGGCTCTGTATGTTAAGGTCCAAAATAAGTTTAACTTTCGTTTGCTAGGAGAAAATGAATCTCAATTTATATTTTTATAAACGGTAAATTGATGTAAGGTAACACGATGGAGTTTTTGTTACTAATACACCAAGTAAATCCAAAGTTAAATTACACTCTCCTTCCTATATGTTAATGCGGGATTGCTAGGAGAAAAATGTATTTGTTTCTGTTTGATTATTGAAGAAACAGAATGTGTCGTCTACATATGAAGACGTTTCATGAGTCTAGATAATTAGTCTTTCTATCTCATAGAAACTCACAAAAATATTCGCTATCGCTGGTCCCATGACTATCTATTTGCCTGTATATAACATCGTTAAAACGAAGTTCAACAGATGTAGTGACAAATTTTATCAGCTCAACAAGCATTCTTTCAGGAATTGAAAAAGACGATAACTGGCTACGATATAAAGAATCGGCACATATATATATATGGTTTCCAAAGTAGGAACACAAGTAAATAAGTTGTTTATGTCATAAGAACAGATACATTTATTACTAACCTTAGACTATTGAATGTACTTTTCAAAATAAGATGAATCTTTTAAGCAGTATTTCCAGTGTTCCAATATTGGCTGTGAAATACCGAAGATCTATTTTGCAACCTTGTGTTGTTATAACACTACCGTAGAGCGAATAAGTCTAAATGAGAAATCCTCCTTGTAAGTTTTGGGTAATCAATATAGACATGGATGGGTGGATCTCACTTGCAATATTTGAAGAGAGGACACCGTTTTTCACCCATTTAACTAATTGGTTTTGGAATTTTGTTTCTAAGGATGCTGTTGTATCCTGGGTGCCGACAGGGCCCAACTTGACTTATTTTTTGTGTCATTCAAGATGCCCATCATTTTGTAGACGTAATCTTGATGATTAAATACAACAACCCCTGAACTTTTATCCGGTTTTCTTATTACTAAGGATTTATTTTGTCATAGAGTGTTATTGACAAAAAATCTTCCTTCCGTCATTTAACCTTTGAATGAGATTCTGGCGTACTCGCATAGCTGTGAGCAAGGTCATTCAATTTAGCCTTAAGCTCTCTCACTTTGGTCTCAGTAACAGGTGGAAGGCTAACTGCTGAGCATTAAGAATTTCAAATTCTGAAAATACTTCTTCACGTTTATTACCAGATGGTGGAATACAGAATTCCAATCAGTCATCTAGTATTGAAAGTTCAGCTGGAGACAACTTCCGAAAAGATCGATTAAGGACGTGCTTAACTACATCCGAGTCTGTGGGGTACCCAATTTAAATAAAAATATTAAGTGTTGCAACTAATTATTTTTTACGACTGCGCCCATGTATACTTGAAACATACTGTGAGAAACACACTGCATCTCACACACACACACAGACACACACAGACACACACAGACACACACACACGCATATATATATATATATATATATATATATTATTTCTTATGGGTATAATGTTACCACTGTTTGCAATGTATTTAGATTTGTAATTTTTAAAACGGTAAAGAGACCAATGTAATGCAGATTTAAAAAAATAAATTATTTATTTAAAATTAAATTTTTCGATTCATAAAAGTATCTTTATCAGGAGGATACAGACAATATTTTTGTTCTTTTTTAAGCGACATGTTGCCACGTTGTCTTGAACGTCTGTAATGCAAGTGTACAAGCTTTCTCAAAAGTGACGGAAAATTATCCGTCGTCAGTGTTCACTCTCGCTATTAAATTAGATATAACTTAAATATTTATACAAAATTATAGAATTAGGTCTGTAATTTAAATGTTAATATATGAATTATTATGATCATTTCTGATTACATGAAGAATAAGGATCATTGTTTGGCTCGCTATTTGCTCTCACTACTTGAAATTATTTGGTCAGGGGACTAGAAATAGACAAGTACATTACTGCTAACATTTCCGTGATGAGATGGAAGAATATATATATATATATATATATAAATATATATATATATATATATATATATATATATATATATATATATATATATCATAGCGATCTTCTCATATATCCCAAATTCCTAATGAAGTTTAAATCTATAAAATTCCTTACTCTCTGCTGGTATTTATATAGGTGAATTTAATTCAACTACCTATCAACATCATTTATAGTTTTAAATATCCCTAATTATAGCAAGGGCTCCTCTTAGGAATAACATTATATTTTCAACCTATTCCGTTACTTCTTGGCATCTTCGAACTTATTGTATTGTAGACATTTATTCGCTAATTATTTCAAAATCTATAAATCTAAAATGATACACCCTACTTTTAATATAAAACCATTAAATTAAATCTATCTCATCTTATTTATTTAATCTTTTTTCCTCTTTTACCTTCCATAATTTTTTTCTTCCTCTTCATCAATCTTTTGGCCAATATGTTATTTAATTGTTACCATCCTCTTGTATCATGTTAAACTATTATTATTGATTTTTCTGTAATTATTATTTTACTACTGTAATTTCCAAGTTTACCATTTCATATTCCATATCTAAATTAACTTCATTTTATTTAATCTTTTCTCATAAAAAATGTTTATCATTATAAAAAAATTCTCTTATCGCTCCTAATAGCATTAAATTCTACCATTGTTTACATCTCTATTTGTTTTTGATTGAATCATTTTCACATGTGTTTTGCACCTAAGTTACTGCTCCCTAATCGGGTCAAAGTGTATGGGGAACGTCTGTCTGTTTTGAATGTTTTTTTATCTTTTATTTTTTATGTGTGTTTATCTTTTATTTGTTAATTATTTCAATTCGCTGTCCAACTTCTGTTCAAAAGTCCTGTCAGTTGGACAGAATATTTATACAAAAATCGTATGATATATTTCATGAAGCTTCTATACGTAATTTTATAAACAGCACTGACGATTACTTTTCTGGTATCATAAAAAATAACACAAAATGACCGATAACATTTTTCCAAAAAGTCTTGGAAACGATCGTACGTCAAATGCTTGTTGGTTTTGAATTCTTAGAACAATGTTCAAATCCTATTTATCTAAACTAACCTCATATATATATATATATATATATATATATATATATATATATATATATATATATATATATATATATATATAAATAAATACACATTGGTCTTTATTATAGTGTGAAGTATACCTACCTACCATCATTTAAGTAGCAGATAATGTGTGTGCGTCCCAGGAGTAAGATCCCGGATCTAGTAGATGTTATTATACAGTCGCCTTTTTGTTTCGTTATTTCCTCTTCCTTTGAAGCTAACACAAAACTGCCCGTCGCTAATCGATTCCATCCAATCAATAATAGTTCTCCAACATTCGTTGCAATACCAGCAATGCCAATTGATCCACTTTTCCAATATTCTATGGAACATTTATAGCCTCTTTGATAACATCTAATGTGATAATCTATGACGTCTTTTATGGTATGGCAGTGTTTACACTTCTCGATAATAACTTTGTGATAAATAACTTCATTATAAAAAAAACAATGAAAATGATTTACTTAATCGATGTATCAATAACTGTAACCAAAAATCCCATAAGAATGATTGGCGTGCTTTCATTCTCTCTCTGCCAATCTCTTACTATCTCTCTCACACCTACGCAATTTATAAACCATCCGTCTATATATTTGTATTTTACTTTTCTATTTCTCCATTTTTTATTCTGCTGTATGTAAACACCGCAAACCTGAGTGTTTATGTGACGTCACGGAATAAGGGTACTTTGATCCACCCACGCTCAGGGTATGGGCACATTCTCGATTATATTATTACCTGAAGGCGAGACCGTTAAGATATGTGCACTGCAAGGGGTATGTTGAGTGCACAGTGTGGTTCAGAGCACAAGCTTTTGCGTGGTAAACTGAAGGTCCCTATCATGCGTAAATCTCGCTTTGAAGGAGTAAAAGTTCCCAGGCGCATTGATGAATCGGGACTGCAGAACAGGAATGCACAGGGCGATCTTCAAGACGCGCTCAAGAATGTAGAGTTTAGTCGAACATTGAAGCATTTCAGGACAGTTGTCTATAAGTCCAGCGTCAACATTCTTGGTTTTAAGAAGCGGCATCATCATGACTGGTTCGATGACAATTATTCCAGATCAACAACCTTCTGAAAGAGGGACACAGGCTTTACCAGCGATACCTCAGTGCACCCGAAAAAGACCATAACACTCTATAGCAAGATTTAAAGAATGCAAAGTCGGCACTTAAGCGCAATATTCGTAAAATAAAGAACCAATTGTGGCTGGATATCTCTAAAAAAGAAACTTAGAAGGCATATGATAAGAAAGGTATGAACACTATGTATCACTTGATTAGGCATGTTTTCGGACCACAATTCTTATCTATAGTGCCACTCAGGTCTAAAGGTAAATGTTCCGAATATATTATGAAACGCTGGACTGAACATTTCACGAATCTATTCTATAATCCGTTCGTGTTTGACACTTAGATCATCAATAGTTTGCCGCAGGAGCCTATCAACCATATGATGATTGACCACCCTGCCCTCATTGAAGTTCATAATATAATCAAGGAAATTAATATCGGCAAGACACCTGGCTTTGATGGCATCTGTGTTCACGTTATCCCTTTGAGGGGTTAGCAATATCGTTGAAGAAAGCCACTGTTTAATATCTGACATATAGATAAGTACATCAGGACCGGATAGACGCGACTTTTATTTTCTTATACAAGGGAAAAAGATCTCGATCTCTCTGTGGAAATTATAGAGGTATAAGCCTTCTGGAAGCGATGGATAAGGTATTTTTAAAGATCTTACTTAACCGTCTTACTATGTAAGTGTGCTATTCTGTTATTCCGGTATGCCAAAGCGGCTTTAGATCACGGCGTGGCACGATGGATATAATCTTCTCTGCCCAACAACTTCGAGAAAAGGTCATCGAGCAATGGGTATCACTCTATCTAGTTTTTGTGGACCTGGCAAAAGTTTCCGACACCGATAATAGAGCAGCATTATAAACAATCCTTGGTAAAATTGGATGTCAACCAGGATTCGTAAAAATGCTTAAAATCTTCACCCGAACATGAAGGCACATATCCATTTCAGCGATGCACTCTTTGCACCAATAGCTATTGAGAACGGTGTTAAACAGGGTGACTACTTTGCACCGATGTTGTTCTCTATATATTTTGCACGCCTCTAAGAACTGTAACGTCGGTGTTCTTATACGTTTCCAAACCACTAGTAGGGTCTTCAACCTACCCCGATTTTATTCAAAGTCCAAGACTTTTAAAACGCTTCTACAGGTGCTCCTCTATGCTGATTATGCGGTTTTCATTGCCCACTTTAATATATTACTGATGTTAGGATTGGGAGCGGCGTTAATATGTTTGCATGAAGGGAGTTCTAGTATAAGGATTATGGAGTGGAATTGGGTTGATTATGCAACTGAAGTGATGACATTGAGTATTGAAATTGCAGATAGGTTTAAGGGGGGGGGGGCATTATAAAAGTAACCGGCGCGCCATTTAAAGACTAGAGTTATGGGATTTATGAGAAAAGGATTGTCGGTAGAGCACTGCGTTCACAGAGTCAATGGATTGTATGCAAAGGGTGAATAAGAGAAACAATGGATAAGTATGTAAGAGGGGTTAGCTAATAATTTTAAATGGTTATAGGAGTCAGAGTGTTTTAAATGATGTAATATGAGATATACATGAATTTACAATGATTAAAAGAAAAATGTAAAACAAATCAGTGTTCCTTTCGTTAGAAAAAAAACGAGAGTATTTTCATTTCAAAGACGTGAAAAAATTGTAACCTTAGCTTCAGTTCAAGAACAAATTAATATTCTCTTAACAATACTCTGAATATTTCAGTCACGTAAATTATTTTTACTTTTAATTTATTCTAAAGAAACTTTTTTTAGAGGAGGGAAACGCTTTCCTATTTTATTTGAACGTCAATTGAGCACCTTCTTCGAAACACCGAACGTAATTTCAACAGTTATTTCTTGAATATCTGTTTCTAGACGGGGTCGCTAAATTCACATTAAAAACATGCAATAAAAAGCATTTAATTTTGAACAGTTAAACTCGTGACAAATTACTGTCTATTTTTGTTCAATTCTAGACCACCTCAATATGCAACGATCTATTCAGTAAGATAATATAGCTTATAAGTCAATCCCTGATTAACCAATTAACAAAATTGATAAAAGCTATAAAATCTATGAACGTTCAAATTGATAAAAGCTGCAGATGTTTTAAGAGTACGTGTCGCGGAATAAGAACAGTCTAACCCAGCAGATTAAATAAATGGTTCAGTTTCGAAATTCCAGGACGGTTACCGATTACAACGAAAACAAATGAAGAGAACCAGGAAAACAACGACGGAAACGTTTCATAATGATAATAACTAGCGGACCACGTGGACATTTCACGGTGCTTTCTACATCAATCTGTATATTTTTTGTAAAATATTGCTTTTCAAATAATAAATATCTGACACGGTCAATAGTATTACGAAAAAGTTACCATTTCTTCTTCCGTAAAAAGAATTGCTATAGTCTGTTTAATATAACGAATATGTTTCTTCTATATTCATTTATGTTAAATTGTTGCAATGTAATTATTTTTAAAACGATAAATTTCTCTGTTTTATTACTTTAAAGATAGTTGTCAGCTAAATATTACAATCACTAAAACTCATGTCACTATTTGAAATGTATTTATTTAAAATAGTACCGTTCTAGTCGACGGACGATAATTTGATTTATCAACAATTAATTTTAGAAGGGATAAAGTCGGAATGTTCTATCTTAGCGACATCAGATTAATTCCATTACCTATTGGACGATTTCATTTATCAATATGATAACGTACATACGTACACACATTGCCTTAACGCATAATAGTAATACTACTACAACTATTACTAGTACTAATAATAATTATAAAGGCGATGATGATCAACGGACTAAGACGAATTCATGAGAACATAAGTGTACAAACTACATAATAACAGTAATATAATCTTCCCCAAATGCAGTGACAGTAGAATCGATTGGTAGTGTTTCTGAAGTGTCTCAGAGGAAACACTGAGTAGAAAGAGCACCAGTCATTCCTCGACTGGAACTATGTACTGAGATCTCGAGGAGGATTCTTGTAACTCCAATTGCAGATGGAACCAATAATCCCTATCAGCAAGAGCTCAATACGGCTGGTGCGAGTACATCAAGTAAGTTGCAATGTTTATTAAAGGGAGATGTAATATCAGGAAAGCTTGCTGTCACTTAAACTTCAGGGAATGTAATCTTGTTTACATGGCAGCATCACTGGTAAATATTCGCGCGAGTACTCCTAGTAACAAATAATTATAATATTCACATCTTATCTAGAAAGTATCGTCAAATACGATGAATATGTTTGTAGTATGTGTTTAAAAAATACTCTCGTATGAACCAGTTTTTAGCATTTCGTGTACTCACAATAGTGGACAGGCAAACGTTGCTGTTGTACTTACTGAAAGTGGAGCGATATCTCCGATTGAACACAAGGAATGCAGTCCGCAGCGGTAACAACTGAGCAATGCCATGCACTATAAAAAATGCGATGTTTAAGTTATAACATACTCTGATAAATGGTTTACTTTTTATTTGTTTACATATGTTTTGAAGAAAGGGGAGGAGTTATGCACATATTCTTTTCTATTGTTCAGAAACAGTATTTCCGGTTTTAAAGACAATCTTTCACAAGCGGAAGCGGAAAGAGAAAGAGAGAAAAAAAGACTGTGATCTTTAAGTTAACGGAGAGGTTCGATAAAAGTCCACATTTTATTTTCATTCTTTTTATCCATTTGTGTTTCTAGACCGTGATCGATTATATATATATATATATATATATATATATATATATATCGCTGTGATGAGCAGGCAAGTGTACTTTCGTAATATAGAAGCATAAATGTCGACAGAAAATGAGAATATTAATAAAATGAATACAAGCATGATTTCTAGAAAAACGCTCACAATTGTTCGTTTGATCTACAAGTCAATTGCAAATGCTGTTTCCTTGAAAAACAAACACGCATATATATATATATATATATATATGTGTGTGTGTGTGTGTGTGTGTACTTATATATGTGCTCCTTTGTTTTTTTGTGTGTATATATGTATATATATATTTATACACATGCGTATATATACGTGCTTATATATATGTGATTATATATGTGCGTGTTTGTTTTGTATATATATATATATATATATATATATATATACATGCTTATATATATGTGCTTATAAATGTACGTGTTTGTTTTTGTTTTTGTGTTTTTGTGTATATATATATATATATATATATGTATATATCAATAATGCGTAAGTAAATGCACATACAATTATGAATGTGGATTGTCTCAGTTAAGTTTTAAATTATTTAGCATACTTCCTTCAAAAATCTATCTCACAAGATTGTGATCCCATTTTATGTTAACACATTCTATGGCTCGTTTCAGCTCTGTTTCGAATTTCAGAACTTGATTTACATGTTATATATATGCCTATATATATATATATATATATATATATATATATATATATATATATATATATATATATAATATGTGGGTGTGTTTGTTGAATATTAGGAATGTATTTCTAACAATATACAGTATGTTACATAAAAAACTGCTTTTATGTTAATTCTATTGTTTGCTAATGTTATGAAACAGGCAATTATTTGTTTCAAGCTGGAAAATAGGCAAAGAATACCACAAGTCTCATTTTTTACTTTGAACTTTGCTTATTTACAACCTCGCGGACTATACAATCGCTGTTATTGTAACATTATCCGCGCAAACAATAGCATAACCAAAAATACTTTAATACATAAATCACACGCACTCTCTCATATATATATATATATATATATATATATATATATGTTTGATTAAACAGAAGTGAAAGTATCTGTTCTTTTCTTTTATGATTTTTTGAGTTTGCTCGCCAACGATCTAATATTTCGCTCCAGTGAGAATAAGAACTCGCAATATTTACAAACATTTTCGATTCGTATGAATCGTCGCATTCACGTGATGAAGTTACAAAGTTAAAACTGCTGAATTTATTACGAAAGTCGATTAAGAAAGTGTTATAAACATTTAAATATACCTTCGAGCTTGGTTGATGGTGGGTTTACGTGCCCGAATGAATAATCCTGGGATGATTGTTAGGCGAAGATTGCAATTTGAAACAGCGAGGATGGAAGTGTTTTTTTGTTAATACGAAGGGCGTTCAATAAGTAATACCCCTGACCCATTTTACGTTGTTAGATCTTGATGAAATTTGTCATGTGTAATGATTTATATCTGTATGGGCTATGTTGCAAAAAACAGCTCTGAACTAATTGTGATCTCTGATTTACAGGTGTTTAAACTGGGTCAAGTGTGAAATAGAGCCAGTTGAGTGTCGCGCAGTGATCACGTTTTGGGATTTGAAAAGAACGCACACCAGAGGAGACTTTTAATAAAATGAAAGAAACTCATGGTGATGATGCCCCATCATATGACCTTGTAAAACGCTGGCATCGTGAATTCAAACATGGCCGGAAGTCTGTGAAAACAGCTCTGAGACCTGCTGGTTCCTCTTTTGCCATTGATGAAGCATCTGTCCGTCAAGTTGATAATAAAGTAGGCTTGACTCCTTGCTTGTAGATTTTTTTATACGGGTAGCTAATGAACTTATCTGTATCGGAATCTAGTGCTATGTCGGGGAAAGGAATGTTACTATTGATATTTATTTCGTGTGTGAAATGTTATACTTTTCGTTAATAAGAGGATGTTTTAAACGAACCTAACGTATATTATGAGTCTAGAAATACTATTAAATGTTTTGTTTCCAGATTGAACATGTAAAATTCAGAAAAAATGGGGCCAGAGTCGATCCCATCGAGACTCTGTTGACCTGGATGTATAAGGTTCCATTAGGGGCGTAAAAAGGGGGCTTATGTATATGTATACGTATATTCGAATCATTCAAAACATCAGCAAACTCCATATTTGACGTTCGTCTCGGCTTTGTTTTTTCTCTCTCGTCGATTAACTGATATAACACCGTAGTGTCGCAGCGTTTACAACGGAGATTTATTTCCGACTTTCCATCATTCAAAACATCAGAATATACTGAATATATATATATATATATATTAGTAAGTTATAGATATATAGGGAACCGTTAGCCTGACGATTTTCTACGAGGATGAAACGCAGAAGCCTCTGTGTACCTTAATTGCCATACATATATTTTCATAACTTATTACTTAGCTCTACCCACGTATTAGGCACTGTTGAAATAAATACTGAAAATTGATACATAAAAGAGTATATCTCCTTAAAACATTTTATTAGGATACATGAAAGAGTAATTATATGTATATTTATAGAGACATGTACAAAGAACCGCTACACATGCATGTTGATATTATCGATCCTTAGTTATTAGAAACTAAGATCTCTTCAGGCGAAAAATTCTGATCTTTCACTTAGGGGCTCATATTGAAAAAGCCTTAAGATATCTTAGTTTCTAATAACTAATGATCGTTAACACCAACATGTTAGTGTAGCGGCTTTTTTCATGTCTGTATAAATAGAAATAGTAATATTAATATATATATATGCTGGGCACTCTGAGTGAATTTAATAACAAGCAATACTTGCTGTTAATACCCGCCGACTTGGTATTTACATAGTTAAATTCCTCCTAAACTCTAAGCTGATTTCAAGTGGGCAAATGGTAAGTCTCTTGACTGCAAATCAGTGACGATTTGTGATCGGAGTTCGCGCCCGCCGACCGTCGGGAATTAGCTTCTGGCACTGAAGATTGCGTAAGCATGAAACATGGATGTATGTAGGTAATAAATAATTAATATTTATTTATAAGTATTATATATATATATATATATATATAAAAATTAGCGGGGGTGTATAAATATCTGTTATAGTACCCAGGCAAGATAGACCGGTAGATTTTTTTTGATCATCTATTTAGGAGACGTAAACACTGATATAAACCCTGCGCTCTACATCATCTCTCTATTATCTTGATTCGGCTTTGTAGAAGAAGGGCGTGCTCTGCGTGTCTTCTAAGCGCAGGGCATGACCATCTATATTTACAGATGGTCCTACAAGATCCATGACGATAAAGACTTTTATATATATATATATATATATATATATTGCATGGATCCATGGAATTCCTGCTGTCAGCCCTCAACCCCATATAAGTATTATTGTGGAAAATCTAAGTAAAAATCGGAAAAACTGTAGAATTTATTTTGTCTAAGGCATAAATGTGTTTAAGATGGACTTCAGAAGGATCAACATTATTATTATCATCATTATTATTAGTAGTAGTAGTAGTATTGTAGTAGTAGTAACGGTTACAATATTAAGAGCATAAATCGCTTAGAAGTAAACATATGCATGCAATAGTAAATAAGAAGAAATTAGAACAAATTAAGTCAATATAGTTTAATAAGGTTATTATAAATGTTTATGTACGTTATTGAAAAAAAAACAGTGTAAACACTTTATGTACTGTAAAAGTTCGAATTTATAACCCCCAGTTCATACAAACAGCGACGTTATCTGCAATTACAATTAAGTACAAAATGTCAATCTGCTGTTACGGTATGAGTAACCTAATTAAAGTAATCGTTGAAACTTATCATATATTCATATCTTCCTGTGTATCTTTCTATTTCTCTCGCTCCCTCTCTCTGTCTCGATGTCATTCTCTCTATATATATATTCATACACAGAAGAGCTTTGCCACATGTTTGAAAAAAAAACTTGCGCCCATGGGAATTGTTTCATTGTGTCATCACAGATTAAGTATTTATATTAGATTATATATATATATATATATATATATATATATATATATATATATATATATATATATATATATATATATTAGCGTTAAAAAAATAGGGGTTTATAGTATATTCATTCCTGAGTAGATTGTACACAGGTAATAAGTATAGTAAATTATGGGACACACTACGTAGAAAGAAAGGGAGAGAGAGACAAAAACATATTTGTTCTTTCATAGTCAAATGACCATTCAACTAAACCCTAAAAGTTATAGAAAGAAAATTAACAATTGTCGAAAAAAACATTTGCCTAAAACCTAAAACTCGGGGAGTCGTTCATTACTTTTAAAGATTAAAAGAAGGAAAGCGTCGAAAAACCGAACGGATATTAACTAAATTTCACAAACAATGGAAACTAAATTTTTAAAAGTAGAACAAAGCAGAACAGAAAATATATTCACAGAAAGGGAAGACAATTTTATTCTTTAGATCGCTTTGAATCAGTCAAATTTGTGCGACAGCACTTTTTGTCTACGGAAATAGGGTCTCAGGATAGTTACACTTACTGCCTCCAAAACACTGGTGTAGTGTTTGGTGCAAGTCTTGTGCACAATGAGGACGCAACAATCAGAATACGCCTCGCCTTTGTTGTCATATAAGTGTTGACCAATGGACGATTTATGAATTTGTAAGTGCTCGAGTGTTCTCTATAAACGCCCGGATGTGCCAGTTAAATAATTTATTTTTCCAAGACTTTATTTTCCGAGACTTGCGAAAACACGCAAGGACATGTTATGCCAGTCTGACCCCTATGCGCTGGAGAATACGACCTACAAAGTCAGCATCATTCTGACATTTGAATTTGTATATAACTTTACTGTTTTGTTATCTAGAAAGTATTTTTTGTGAAAGGAACGGAAAGCGGTTCTAGTGACAAACACCATACGGGCTGTACCTCATAAAACCAGCGAGATAATGCAGACGAAATTCGGTCAGAAAAACATTGGCTGATAGCAACAATCAAGGAGAGTTTCAATTAAACCGGGCACTTGCGTTGACCAAAAAAGTGTGTTAGTATTCATCATCATCTAGTCGTGGGAGTGTCACAGATCCTCTTAACTCTTTCACGCTATCTAGCTCTATCCTCCATCACACCTGGTAGGTATTCATAGGTGCATTCTGAGTCTTCTGTAAGTTGTTTAATGTAGGTTCTGTGCGGTCTATCTACTGAGCTGCATCCTGTTTTGGCATCCACAGAAGAACATCGCTGATGAGTTCATCCTTATCCCCCCAGAAATGTCCAGCAAATCTAGTTCGACTCATTCTGACCGGGGCTGAAATCTGAGAGAGGTGTCTGTAGAGTGCTGTCTCCAGGAGATTTAAAACCCAATGCAATTTGCCGTTTGTTCAAGACAGTGTAGTAAGGTTTCTGCTTGTCTAATTGTGTCAGCAAAAATTACAATGCCATCAGCATAGACTGCGTCTGTGATTTCCTCTGCTGTATACCTTCTGCTTCCTGCAAGTACTAATGCCAAGTCATTTTCTTTCAACTTGTCAACTGATATACGGAGGATTTAGTCAAGACAAACTATAAACAAATAAGGAGCTATAATATCGCCCTGAAGCACAGCCGCAGTGACTTAAAAACATTCAGTGTCTCCATCAGGCGATCGCACAATAGACTGAGTTCTGCTGCCCAAAGTGATTATTGCATCAACAACCTCATCTGGAATATCATATGCCGAAACAATTTTCTTCATCTCCCCTCCGTATGTCGAAAGCCTTCGAGAAACCACGAACAAGAAGACTGTCTTCAGATTTTTTTCTCGTACCCTCCCCCCCACAATCCTCCGAACTGTTAAGAGTTGCGCAGATGTTCATCTATTTTTCATAAAGTCATTTGGATTTCGTCTAAAGACTTTCTCAATTTCAGGTCGGATTCAGTTCCACAACAGTGCATTGTATATTTTGGCAGAAATGGCTATTAAAGTTATTCCTCGGTAGTTTGAGCCAATACCTAGGTCTCCTTTTTAGGAGAATGGGAGTATGCACTCTTTTGTCCATTTATCTATGCAGCGTTACAGAATTCAAGCAAGATTTCATTGAATTTCTCTGTTTTCCAAACTTCGGAGGGAAATTTCGTCCAATCTAGGTGCTTTACCATTTATGAATGTTCGTAGAACTCTTTCAAACTCATCTATGGTGAAATGCCCGGTTTTAATATCGAGTTGTCCATTAATGACCTTTTCAATCGTTAAGCACTGACTGTTGGTATTTTCCCAAAGGGATTTCTTAAGTATAATAATTAAATAAGTTAAATAATATTTGTTAATCTATAGACTCATAAGTATATATTTTGATAAACAATTCATATATATATATATATATATATATATATATATATATATATAGTATTTCAGGTATACTTTAATACATATGATTTTTAAAGTTACGATTTGACATATCCATATGATTCACTTTATATTTGCATTATTTCAAGACAAAAAGTCTGAACACCAATCATGCACACGTGATGTAATATGCTCTGTTCGTTCTCATATAATACTTTTCTATATTTTGGAACTTTTCAGATCATGTTGATTATCTGCATTATTCTGATTATAATTTCTTCTTAGCTTTTATTTCTACAACGTTTAGAATAATCGAAATATTAGTAATTCTTTTGTCTTCTTTATCATTTGTTTTTGTATATGTTCGTTGTAATAGAACATATACTTATCACTATTCCCACTTCTGCTACTACTACTACTATTATAATTTTCATTATTATTATTATTATTATTATTATTATTATTATTATTATTATTATTATTATTATTATTATTATTATTATTATTATTACTATTATTTATATTTGTACTCACTAGAAGTTCTAACATAAGTCATCATCAGTGATTGCTCATGATAATAACCGGTGGTGTTCCTTGAGATGTGAGTGACGACAAACCTCCCCCAGATTTCCAGTACCCGTTATCTCTTTCAATAACCATTGAAAATGACTTTGCGTTATCAGAATAGACGCAAACCATTGATTTCTCGCTGGTAACGACCATTGGTCTCATCTGGTATTTGGGTGGCAATAAGCCTCCTCTAAGTTAAGAGTACTCTATGAACTCTTCCAGTGGAGGTCTAGTAAGTGCTATCCCTCCTCGGTTATGCCATCTTCCTTGGCCCTTCACAAGTATTTTGTGTGGTACCAGCCGAGGCTGAGGCCATCACTTTTTATTGGTGGTGGGGGTGACAGTTTATGAACTTTTAATCAGTATCTGTTCCTTGGGTTCATGTGGCGGTGTTCTCTCTGTGGTTTTGTTTTCTTCCTATTGTAACTCCCAGGTGGCTGGTTACCGTTCGTAGATTATGCATGGTGCTTTCCGCATTCGAGGATTTTTCTTAAGATTGCACCTGTTCTCATCATTGCCGGATTATGTATGGTGTCAGTGATTCTTTTGATTCCAATTTATCCCATTCATTTTTCAAGTGTTTTGGAACTGCTCCCAGTGCTCCTACAATTATTGGTATTATATTGAATTTCTTCATGCTCAATATCCTTTTTAATTCATTTGCAAGTTCCTTGTATTTGGTTTGTTTTTCTGTCTCCTTTATCTTTACGCTGAGGTCTGCTGGAACGGAAAAATCTATGATTTGGGGGATTTTTTCTTATTGTCTATTATTATGACATACGGTCTCCTTGCTTGTATACGTTTATCTGTTATTCTCTCCATGTCCAAGAGGATTTGTGATTTTCGTTTTCCAGTACTGTCTCTTGTTTATGTCTGTACCTTTTGTCCGCGTGTTCGAAATGCAGTCGTTTGCATAGTTCCCAGTGTACTACTTTCCTTATTCAGTCGTGCTTGTTTTGTATTCTTTTGGGGCATGTTTGCTTCATTACCTTTTCATATGATTTTCTGTTTCGTTTTTTTTTTGTCCACACAAGCTGCATTTACTGTTGGCTACTCACAATATCGCCGACTATCTATTGTAGCTGGAGGCTTTAAGACGACGGTGACCTTACCTGGAAACGTAACATTTTCTGTAGACAACCGTAAGTCTGTACAATTTATTAAACTCTTTTGTAAGATTTTTAATACGCATATCAATTCTGAATATTGTAACAGTTTGAAATCAATGAAATATATTTATAAATATATAAATAAAAGGCACTGATCAAGCTATCTTCACAATTGAAAATTCTGTTTTATGATGAAGTTACGAGATATTAAACGGGCCGTGACGTCTCAACAAATGAAGCCATTTGGACATCTTAACTTCCCCATACATGTACATCATCCACTATTATTAACCTGCCAGTCCATCTAGAAAACGGACAGCGTATATACTTTACTGAAAGTACTGCAGCAGATAAAGTTGCAGCAGATAAAGTTGCAGCATATAAAGTTGCAAATCAACCTGCAATCACTCTGACGGCTATGTTCAAATTGTGTCAGACTTAGTTGCATGTACACTTTGTGTTTATTATACCTAGGCCACTCAAAATAAGGTATTCAAGCGACGATTACAAGGTGAGTCGGTTTAAGGCCACCCGTGCGTTAAAAAAATGATGTTAATGTTTCTGTTAAAGATTGCTTCTGCACCATGTGAGCGGTCCAATTATCTGTAACAACCTAAAAAGTATTAATGGTCTAGTTATCAATACATGTAGGGATGATTGTTGTGCACATGGTTAAAATTTAGGATGGTAACCACTGGGGTGCTCTATTACAGGTACATGAATCAGCAGGTAATTTGAGACATTTGTTCGCCATGATGTTGAGTACATGTGTAGTGTCTCATCGCAACCGACTTTGGGGTGCACACAAAGAAGCATTTGCCGAGGATTTCCTTCTTAGGGAAGGCAATCAACATCCTGAGGTTAATATCAAATTTTCAAACATCTTCGATATAGCTTATAAGATGAATGGTAAAACACTGGCAAAACTGGGTCTTACCTCACCTGATCGATATAATACACATCCGGCCATTACTGCATATACGCGTGAAATTAGTTATCAAACTCATGAGTAAGCATCAATTGCATGGGATGGTATACGCAAAACTAAATAATGAGCAAATTCATGTTTTTTGTATTGTAGTTTATATTGTAGGAGATACCAGTGTCTTTTTATTCTTTGATGCACCCAGAGGTACATTTGTAACTGAGTCAATTTTTGCTAAAGTTACGTCAGAAGGTAGAATACATGTGGCCGTGGCGTAATCGGGTATTTCAGCCAAACAGATTCCCGTGTGTGTAGATTTTTCGACGGGATTAAATGCAACACTAAAAGATTAGCATTACCCACTACACAGCCCGAAGGATTTTTTCTTGAAATTAAATTGAGGCAGATTTTTTTCAAAATTAGATCTGAGTAAAGCGTACCTCTAAAACCCGTGAAAGGAGAGAGTTCAAAACTGTTGTGTATAAATACGCATCGCAGTTTATACAAGTTCGAAAGGCTAGCTTTCGGGGTAAAAGTTGCTCTAGCTATTTTTCAGCAAATGATGGATACAGTTCTGGACTAACTTGATTTTTCTATTGCATGCCTTGACGATATTCTAATTAACAGTAAAGACATTGCACAGCACCGGAAACATGTCAACCAAGTGTTTTCGTAAATCCAGGATTATGGGTTTAAAGTGAAAGAGGAAAAATGTGATTTTTTCTTGAGGAAATAAAATACCTGGGTCATGTTATAGACAAGGACGGAAGGAGGCCGGACCCAGAAAGGGCTACAGCGATTAAGAACATGCCGGCGCCAGAAAACGTCACAACACTACATAGTTTTCTGGGACTGGTAAATTACTAGCAAGATTTCATTCCAGAGATGCATAATTTGCGCGATCCATGAATGAACTATTAAAGAAGGATAAGGCCTGGGAGTGGACGCCTGAATGCCGCTAGTTCATATAGATTAGGAGCGTGCATTCTGCATATAATGTCGGAGTGAACCCATAAACCCATCGCGCATGCAGCAAGGACCTTGCTTCCGGCGAAGAAGCAGTATTCCCAAATATTTAGGGATAATATTTGCTGTAACCAAGTCCACCGCTATATACACGGTAGATTGTTCACGTTACAGACGGACCATAATCCGTTAATTACCATTTTGGGATCGAAAAAAGGCATACCTGTGTATACGGCAAATAGATTACAGATATGGAGAAGGATTTTACTGAACTATGATTTCAAAATGGAGTATTTATCCTAAAAAAAGATCTATTCCACGGATGGATTGTCTATACTGGTGCCAAGACAGAGAGATCCACTAGAAGACGCCGTGATCGCTTCCCTACAAGCAGAATGCGATATAAAATCAATGTTGTGCAACGCAGTTAGAGAGCTCCCGGTGATTCTATATGAAATTAAAAAAGAAGCCTCCGAGGATAAATTCATCAGCACAAAAGCTAAAATGGCGGATAAGGGTGTACATTTTGCGGAGAGCTTTTCATACTGCGATGATGTACTTATGTACAACGAGAGAGTTGTCATTCCAAAGAAATTACAAAAACAGAATTCTAAGGGATGTTCACGTTGGCCACCTGGGGACAAACAGGATTAAGAGGTTGATGCAGAGCTTCGTATACTGGCCTAGAATGGATCAGAACATTGCGTATGTCGTAAATACGTGTAAAGGCTGTGCCTTGGCGGCAAAGGACCCTCCTATCAAAAATAGCCCGTGGCCAAAGACAGAACGACCTTGGTCGAAAGTACACATTGATTTTGCGGTTCCATTGGAAGGATTCTACTATTTAATCGTGGTCGATAGGTTTTCCAAGTGGCCCGACGTATGACGTAGTAAGAACCCAACTACGGAGCCGACAATCAACTTCTTGTATGATTGTTCGCCCGTTTTGGGGTGGTCGATTGTTTGGTTAGCGACAACGGAACGCAGTTTATGTCATCCGACGTCAAAGAATTCTGCGAGTTTTTTTCAAATAAGACTCATCACGACTCCCCCGTAACATCCTCGACCAAACGGCCAGGCGTAACTCTTTGTTGACACTCTAAAAAGAGCCCTAAAAAAAGCTTGCGATACTCACACGGAAAAGGGCCCGCAATAGTTTTTGCAAGTGTACAGAATCACGTCAAACGTGAACATACTATCCTCATTGTCTCCGGCAGAGATGATGTTTGCACGGTAAGTGAAGTCCGTTTTTGAAAAGTTACTGCCTAAACAGACCAACAAGGTCAAGCCTCTACAGTACCAAAGAAACAATGCATCCTAGTAGACCAAGTATATTTTATCTTTTTGAGAACCTTGTACAATAGAGAAAAGGATTGGATCTATGGTCTACATAATCCAAGGACCTCGGTTCTCTCATGACATTCACCTAAAGCAGATTAGAAAAAGACTGCCGGATGACACTGGCAGCTCTCCCCAAGTAGAAGAAATGATGGGCGTAATATATGGCACCTCTGACTTACCTATACCCCAAGCAGCCACAGAAAATCGGCAGTCTAAAAGGAAACGGACGGCTCCGGATTATATCGAAATAAATCAAAAACGGAAACTATATTTAGACTCCTGAGGAGGTAAGGCTTTGCAGGGGTGTTATGGTGCCGTACCTATATGACGAACAGTTTGATTCGTCCATTCCTGATAAAATACTAGAAGCATTTAGGCTTCTCGTAGTAGTTGGATTCAACGCCAGTCTACCCTGGCAGCCAGAACCGATATACTACTTCTCTTGTTCTCTGTACATATCTTTTCTTCAATATATATTGTTTATTTAACCCCGTTTTCCGTGTCTTCATTTCGGTCCCTAACAAGGTCACAACAAGGGGGATACTCTACCATTAACTTATTTTAAATAATAATAATCAGTATCTTATATTTTCTACGGCCAACGTAGGGCCACGGTCCTTCTCTCTCTCTCATATATATATATATATATATATATATATATATATATATATATATATATATATATATATATATATATATATATATATATATTCGATGCCATCCAGCGTTGCTAAATTTAAATCATAAACGACTTCCTGGTGCAATGCAAAAAACGTTCTCTGCGCGTTTCTCCGCCGTCTTTTAAAAAATATTCTTCTTTCTCTAGCTTTTCTGTTCATTTGCTTTTGACACATGAGGATGATTCGACGAGGAATCGAACACGTGTGTGAAACCTATTGAGTTTTTTTATTATCTTAATACAAAAAAGACCATCAGAAAAATTGAAAAAATAAAAAAAGGTATAATTAAACAGACGAATTCTGTTATTTTTAACAATGTTTGCATAAATGAGGAAATACTGCTTATATACACACAATATATATATAAACATAAAATCCTTATAATAATATATATATTTTTTTTATTTATTATGCATTAAATATATATATATATATATATATATATATATATATATATATATATATATATATATATATTACGATACAATAGTAATTATTTAACTTGTAAAATTCTAATTAAAATAATAATTTGGTAAAAATAAAAATAAAACACATCGCATAGAAAACAAAAATTGGATTACAAAGACTTCCCCTCAACCTCATTTTAGTTCAGCCAATATATATATATATATATATATATATATATATATATATATATACATATATCTTACACTGTTATAAGTGCGCAATTATATTTATTTCTGCCCGCACTTAAATGACTCTCTCTGGAATTGAAATAAAATAAATGCTAGCCAAATCGCGACATTCATCGAGTGTTCTACATTCTTCTTAACTTATATTCTGCTTTTGTCCCTCCTTCTCCATACTATTCCCAGCATCTCCATTGCTACAACCGATGATCCTCTTCTCCCAACCCACGCCTAAACCGTTTCTTCGATGCAGCGCCATATACCGACAACAAAAGTAACTTTTAGTCCAATGGCGACGGAGAAAAAGAGGCGACTGCACGCCTCCAGCACCGAGCACTTAATCCTCGCAGAGACCGACATCAAAGGCCGCCGCCGCTTTCAAAGAATTTCTTTCTATTGTGACAGAGATTAATCCAATTATACCGCTTATTAGATTGCAACAGATCAATAAACCGATGATTAATCTTTGCAATTTTCTCTTATGTACAAATATATACACGCACGCAATTTAGCTTTTTCCAGCAGAAAGAATATCATATATATATATATATATATATATATATATATATATATATATATATATATAGTGTTCCACGGATACGTGTTTAGCCGTTACTGCGGCTTATCAGCGTGGCTGACTATGACAGGATTTGAACCCTCGATTACAGTGACTTTATACGCAATCCGCACAATAGTAGTTCCGTAGTGATGTGTTCCACAGAGGTAATCGTAGGCGATAACCAAAACGCCACGAGGGCCTGTCTAAAATTACGTGATCATTTATCGCTTATAAATTTACGTCGTTATATTTGTTGTTATTGTTTTTAGCGATAAATGGATCTATTGCTACTACTAGAACTTTCTGCTCCCTGAGTATTTGAGAGTTCTTTCCCTAACATACGCAATGTAGTTCCAGTCTTGTTCAGGATGTGTACATTATATATATATATATATATATATATATATATATATATATATATATATATATATAATAGGTTAAGGCAATTTCATGTTTGTACGTACGTTATCACCCATATTTTTCTAAAGATGCGATCACCCGATCGCCAAAGATAACATGCATTGTTTTAATTAAGATTCGTTTAATTTATTTAAATAATATTTATCTGACAATTATTTTTACGGTAAGAATAATCAGACTCAAATTGATTCAAATTGTAACAACTCAGTAATTAAGTAAAATGGTTAAAACTTTCATTTTATTTATTTAAAAGGAAAAATTTAGCTGACAATTATTTTTCCAGTAAGAAAAAAGATTGTATTGTTGTAACAATATGAATTGTTGCAATTTTCAATAAATAAACAAGAAACATACCTGTTTTATTTATTTAAATAATATATAAGATACAATGGCAATTATTTTTACGGGAGAGGAAAAGGACAAGTTTTGCTGAACTATTAACCTAATTATAAACCTTGCACAAATGCATTATAAACCTTGCACAAATGCATTATAAACCTTGCACAAATGAATTATTTCAAAAGAAATATTATCATTAAAAATAAATTATGCAGATAATTGTATTTACATAGTAGACTTACTACTTACCCGTTTGGTTACCTCTGTAGAACACATTACTACGGAAGTGCTATTGTGCGCATTGCAACATAACTGTCTTCAAATCCAATGTCAACAAATACTTGTCATAAATTGCACTTTAAGTAATACAACTTCGTTCTCTCTTTTGATTGATACTTATCTTTTAATTGGCCGATCTCATTAATCCTTATACTCTAGTGGCTCGTAGCCTTGAAAAGTGGTGATTTTACAGTAGAAAACGTCACTACCACTATATATTCCACGTTGCTTTCATTCGAAAATTCATTAACATATATGCCGAGGCAGTCTTTTTCCACTACTAACAATGGTAAGTCTTTTTTACCTCATGAATAATATAGAAGTAATTATTTTGCAATCTAATTTACATACGTGTTCGTGTTGTATACAGACACTATGTAAATTAATTGTCAACACAGAGAAAAAAGAGTAACGCTTTCTCTAAATGCTCACAAATACTTTAATCACTTTTAGAGAGTGACTGAATCAACATAGAATTAGAAGGGGCGAGAGAAATACGTAGATAGCTAAGTAAAGAGATGGTTGATGTTTCCAGTTAATTAAACATTACGGTTAATTAAAACAATCAAAACAGAAATGTTTTAGAACTACTGTTACCGGGAAGGGCTGATAACTAATAAGACAACAGAGTGGTATATTTATAAGTGGGATAAAACAGAAGGAGAGTATAATATGTTACAGAAAGTCTGCCCGAGACTGTTTCGGGATTCGTCGTAATCTCCTGTATACATAATGTCTGGAAGAATCCATTTAGCCACGAATAGGGTAGATCATCATCACACGATAACACAAACGTAACTCAATCTCAGAAGTAATCTATATTTTAGCATGCATTTTGTGTGATTAAAGTATATGGCGGAAAGTGTTAGGGAGACAAATATTATTAGACTCAGCTTTAGTATAATAATAAATATGTCTTTATCTCTCTCTCTCTCTCTCTCTCTCTCTCTATATATATATATATATATATATATATATATATATATATATATATATATATATATATATATATATATATATATATATGTATATATATAATTATTAATTACTTCTATGAATAAATATTTATTGTCGACAGCATGTTTCATGCTCACTAATAATGATCGGTTTCACGATTCGCACCCTAAACCCGCATCACTATTAACAAGTGAGATACCCAGAAATTCAACAGATTTCGGCTACTGTGACAACAATATTAAATATGAGAAAAATAAACTTCATATTTATTTGCGAATATAGTAACTCTAGTAGAATATTTGATCTTCCATAAAAGAAGGAGTAGTTTCGTAATATTTCTTAATCATAAACTTTTCATATTCTCTCAAAGTTAATTGTTAATAATTATTTTTTAAAATACATATTTATTATGCAAATACATATATTTCAAGTTCACTAACAAACATCAGTGTGATTATATACAACTGTACCGCCGGTTGAACGACTTTAACCATGAAGTTAGTCACTATTGCTTCGAATCTAACATTGTTATCTATTCGGCCAACTCATATAAAATGTGATAAAATAAATCCTATATTAATTTACGAATATAGTAAGTCTCAGAGAGTTTCGATCTTCCATAAAGGGAGATAACTTTCGCAATATTGCTTTATTAGAAACTTTTCATATTTCCCTCAAAGTGCTCGACTTGAAATGAGCATCAATAATGAGTTGATAAATAATTATATATATATATATATATGTATGTATTTATATTCATACTATGTTAGTATATATGTATTTATAGTTATACTATGTTAGTATATATATATATATATAAATATATATATATATATATATATATATATATATATATATATATATATATATATATATCGATATCCACTTTAAATCGCGCTAATATTTGTTGATGTTTTGCGTATTCCGTTTGTATCGACATATATCGACAATATTTATAAATAATTATTAATTATTTATTACCTACGCAATCTTCAGTGCAGGAAGTTAATTCTCTACGGGCTCGAACTCCGATCACAAATCGCCACTGATTTGTAGTCAAGATCGTTCCCCGTCGGCCAATAATTAATAATTAAGAAGGAATTTAACTTTGTAAATTTCGAGTCGGCGCGGGTATTTTACACGAGCAGTTGAAAGTGATCAACAAACTGTGTTTGGATCTTGCATATATATATATATATATATATATATATATATATATATATATATATATATATATATATATATAGTGTTGCAGTATTTACTTTAACACTAATTAATACATGAGTAGAGCTTAGTAGTAGCTTATATAATAATATTAATGACAAGTTAGATACCAATAAACGTTTGTGTTTATTTCAAGAGAGATGCATTTAGCTTACGAATTCACTCGGGAATGAGACACAAACGTTTCTGTTTAGCTCACATAAGTTTGGTTTGGTTTGGTTGTTTTGTTTTACGACGTATCTTCCCCTTTGGGTGATTTAATGCCGAATGGGACACTTTGGTAAAATTTGGTTGTTTTGTTTCATGGAATATCAACTTCTTTCAGATTATTTAATACTGAATCCGATCATTTTGGTTGAGGGTTCTCATGCTTTAATTTCTTTATATGTTTAAGTATTTATTCATGGTGTTTGGCTGAAGTGAAATAGAGAATAGAGGAATAGGGGGGAAAGGGAGGGTAAAGTGAAGGAGGGAAATTGTTGTTTTTGTTTTTATTTTGAAGAACATGATTGTTTTTGCAAAGAGAAAAAAAAACAATAAAACATGAATATTTGGTCAATTTTGCGTCAGGAAATCAATAAAAACAGACAGCCTGATTTGGTAGCAACAGTAGGTTTTATTTTCCCCATAGATGGAGCACTTACAAGTACTACCACTCCGGGCTAGAGTGGACCTGGGAGCAATGGCAGCTAGGGGTCAACTCCACATTCACAACAACTCAAACATGGAGGTCTCACAACTTGATGTATTTTAAGGTCATACCCAGGACCGCTCACATAAGTATATATGATACAATGCATATATATATATATATATATATATATATATATATATATATATATATATATATATATGTGTGTGTGTGTGTGTGTGTGTGTGTTTGTGATAAGTCAGCGGAAAATCATAAGCGCACAAGTGGGATAAAACAAATGATAATAGTTAATAAAGAACTGAGCAAATAAACGTGAAACTTACAATTTCGTGCCGAATTTATTGGATGATTTTAGAAGCAAAGTAAAGTAAATCTTAATTTCAGTTTTTGTTTTTGTTCTTTTTTAGATAGTGATATTTTCGGGAAGCATTCCCTTCTTCAAGCGTCTATAAAGTGTGAACATAGTTTATGAAAACTATTTTTTATTCACTATGATCATTTGTTTTTCCTACTTGTGCGATTATGATTTTCCGTTGACTGATTACATCTATATAATATAAATATACATCTAAACATGACGCCAACGTAAACATGATACTCTAATACACACACACACACACACACACACACATATATATATATATATATATATATATATATATATATATATATATAAATAGATCCATGTAACCAAAATTACATGCTCAAATCGCGTTCCAAGAATTCAACAACGATATTGTGATATAATTGCCTTTGCGTATTTATACACACATACAAACACAGACACGCACACACACACACACACATATATATATATATATATATATATATATATATATATATATATATATATATATATATATGTGTGTGTGTGGGTGTGTGTGTGTGTGTATGCCTATGTGTGTGTCTTTTTATTGTAAATTAATCTAATTTAGACTGACAGGTTATTTATGCAATCACATAAATAAACGTTATCTATTACAGCAAACATTATAAATTGTCATCCAATGCTTTAACTGTATTCAATTTTAATAGCTTGTATATCCTCGTATCTTCTAAAGTATCGAATGCAATCTTGCCGTTGTTTAAATGCCATTATCGACGATTCTTTCTCTTTTGTAAGCGACAAACCCACGCTATCAAAATGAGACGAGTTTTCAATAGGTTCAAGGCCGAATGTATAGCTCAGCCTACGATTAGAGACTTTAAAACTATTCATTAAGAGATTCTCATCGTATTTAGAGTGTGAATTCTCCGTGATAGGAGTTTAATCTTTGATTATTATCACATTCCATTAATACGTTGATCCGTTAGGCTATCATTCCGTTAGTCTAATGCCCCATTACTTTATTAATACTATACTCTATTAATCTGTTAGTTTAACGTTCAATGCATCTGTTAATCTATTAATCTGTAAGTCTGTAAGTTCAATGCATCTATTAATCCGTGAATCTATTAATCTGTTAGACTATTAATCGCCTACTCTATTAATCGGTTTGTCTATACTGCCGTTAGTCCATTAATCCGTTAATATATTAACCCGATAGTCTATTAAGTCGATAGTCTATTAATCAGATAGTTATTAATCGGTTACTCTATTAATCAGTTACTCTATTAATCTATCACTCTATTAATCACGTAGTCTATTTATCGGGCTGTCTTTTAATCAGTTAGACAATTAATACGTTAGTCTATTAATCCGTTAATTTATTAATCAATTTGTCTATTAATCTGTGACTCTATTAATCAGTTAGTCATATTTTATTTACTATATTAATCAGTTACCTTATTAATTAGTTAGTCTATTAATTCGTAACTCTAGTAACCCGTTGAGTCATTTAGTCTATTACTCCGTTAGTCTATTAATCTGTTAATCTGTTAATCCGTTCATAGTCAAATGAAAATAATGAAACTGAAATAAAATTATATAGACACGAACGCAGACACTGTGTAGATTAGATGAGAACGCATAGAAAAAAGAATAACACTTTTTCTTTATGCTCACAAATGAACAAAAATTAGAGAATGGTTGAGTCAACATAGAGTGAGAGTATAAGAGAAATACATAAATAACTAAGTGAGAAAGATACATGATTTGTTCAGTTAATTACATATTACGGCTAATTAGTATAATTAACATGATTTTCCCAAACATATCCCCATTGCAAAAGTAAGGATGATTGAATCAGCCAGATTTTCCTGGAAGACATTGACTTGTTCTCGAACGTGTTAAAATACGTCAAATAGCAAAAAACTATTAACGTGAACAAGCACGAATGACCACAGTAAAACTTTGGTTTGCTCTCTAGAACGACTTAAAGATGGCGTCGAAATTGGCAAAAACTGCACTTTTTCACAAATATTATATTTACTAACTTTTTAAAATAAAACAACAAAAGTTTTGATTTTTAGTCGTTTACATGATTTACCTAAACTTGATCGCAGGTTTAAGATAATTCTATACTTCATTTATTTTGGTATTTCTTAAGAAGTTAGTTTATAAGATACTTATAAAACGAAATTCTTAAATATAGAATAATAATTTTATTTTAAAATATTTTTTCTTTAAATAATGAGAAGCGATTTCGGCAATTTATCTCAAACATATAACCGTTGCCAAAGTCTGTTAGTTTCCTAGTGATTTGGATGTGTGACACGGCTTGGAATAAGGAAGAGGAAAAAAGACGGGAATTGAGAAGATGATAAAAAGATGAACAAAGGGAAGTGAGAACAAATGAGAATAAGAAAAGGAGAAAAAAGTAATCGGTTTTCTCGACACAGTTGGTAATTAGTTATTTTTTCAATTTCATTTTAAACTGAAAATCATTTTGCGATCAAGAGATTAACAGTAAACATTTTTCGAAATTCAGTAATAACGAACAAATAATTCAAAATTAACAAAATAACATCAAAGTTTAAATTACTAAATTTCTGGGGATTCCGAAAATTCCAGATATTTTCAAATTCATTCGAAAAAGAAACATTTTTACTTTACTTAAAATAAAATTGTATTCAACCCAAACAAGGCATTCCCCATGTAAGACTTATTAGAGAGTAGATTTATAGGTGTAATCCGAATTGTGGAGTTTTGCAGCTATTTGTTTATATTACATTTAAATTTCTGCATGTTAGTAAAAGCGAGAAAACAGGGAGCAGAGAATGAATTCATGAAGCAAGCAGTCCTAGGAAAAGGCTATTAAAGTAGAAAGATGTCAAGCATTTGGGGACCATCTGAGTAAAAGGGGTGGGATTTTGCTGCTAGTCAGGTTAATTGGGAGTATTTACGTTTAGGGGGTACAAATGCAATATGTTTGTTGGAGCACATTCTAGTGGTTGATGCACCATCTCACATGTGGCAACAGTACCCCATGCATAAGCAATTGTGATTTTATAGAGATATAGGATAATCACAGGTGTGAGAAGTTTTCTAGCGCGGTACATGGATCCCACTTTCTTTGAAGCAGACTTTGCAGCATTTTCGATGTATTTATTTCAATTCGTGTTGCCTGTGAATGTTACACAGAGAAGTATGTACGTTTAACTATCAGGAAGGCTGCTATCACTTATGGCAAACGGTTGTTGGACAGGTTTCTTATAATTGTTAAAAGAAAGGAGCTTTTTGTTGGTAGCATTGAATGTAACTGCCCATTTTTGTCCCCCATTCTACTACAGACTTGAGGATATTTTCTGAGGATTAAGCCATTACCTCAGATATGTGCGCTCGATTTTCCTGCATGTAGAGAATAGAGCGCGGTGTCTAACAGGGGCACCCAGCGTTGTCCAGTTACATGGGTAACACAATAGGAGAGTTAACAAAGTGTGTCTCATATAATATATATAGTTTACACCCTCTCTCTTCTTCTTTGTCTCAGCCAGGTTACTTTTTAAATACACCTCTCCCTTCAATTGCCTCTCTCTTTCCCTCCTGCATTCACTCTCTCTTTGGCAACTGAATCAGTACGCTAGAAAGACAGAAAAAGAAAGGTGATTGAGTATTTGATCTAGTTTCAGTGTGGCTTTTTGAACAACTACCTGTAAGAATAAAAGAAAGTAATATGTATAAGCCCCATGCACTAATTTGGTCTACTGTTTTGAGCATTATTTTATACACCCCGTATAATATTGGTACACTATGTCACGTGATTAAACTTACTAGCACGGTATTTATCACGTCAATCATGCAGTACAACTCATTGCATCTGGTAGATATCATGCACGCTTTACTTAAAAAGGACCTACTATTTTGCCGAGATTCGAGATATCCTTAATTGCAATTATTCTCATTTTACAAACCAGACACGGACAAATCCCTTATTGCTCTCAACCTTATCACATCCAGCCCTCATTGAAAGGCATTTAACTAACAATTATTATTATGATCCCTCCAACCTACCATGGTGTCATCTATGGATTGCATATATGTTCGGCGTATGGTATTAACTGTCATGGGGTCGTTAGGTCTCAATTTGGAAGCTTTAGAGATTGTGAAGTAATTTATTAGTTTCTATTACGCCCAGGTTTACCCGGAGTGATACTATATAGCAATGTTCTATCTATAAACTTAATATAAATCTATCGTTTGCAAGTTATTAATTTGCAAAATATATTCCTAAAACAAATTGATCTATAATTATGTGAAGCGATTCATCAATGAGTTCATCAGATTGAGTCATTTAAGACTAGAAAATGGTTGGTGTGCCGTAAAACCAACCAACAGATCATTATCATTACTAACAAACATATGCGATTAGAGGGAGTACTGTCATAATGACCGAACATATACTACACTACTCTTTCGAAGGAGAAAATAATTCCTAGGAGGGTGGCGTCAATACAACAGAATATGTACTACAACACTCCTAAAAAAAGGGACGAGACGTAGTGTAGGAAGATGATATCATGCGCACAGAACAGATACTATACTGCCCCCTCCCACAAAAAGGATGGCAGCATGACAATATAACAGATACTATACCCCCTTCTAAATAAGCACTGAAAGATAGTACTTTAGTCTGAAATAGTATAGTAACCTGAATTGATCATGAATAGTTAGTAATAGCATAGTATTGAATTCAGACAGATACCAAATCTCAATTATAAATAGATTAAACAAAGTGCCGAACCCAGGGTTCAAATTTTCTCGTTTAATAATTCTTATATCGATGTTAAACTTAATGTCAGCTAATCAAAGGACAAGAGATCAGTTTGAACTTGAACACTCTTTGCAAAGATGAAAAGAAATTCCTCCTGTGAAGATCTGGTGTTAATTTAGGATAACCACTTCCAAGTCGAAAGTGGTCAGCGGAATAGGGAAGGGCACGAGGGTTGAGAAATGTTTCAATTATTTTTTTTTCTTTCAAAGGTCGGTGGGCCGTTTTACAGAATAGACTGTTCGGATTGATAAATTCAGCAAACATTGCGTGTGATTTTGACGTGACTTGGCGAGACTTCACACGCATTCAGCTCCTTAAAAATGAATCATCCGGAGAACACTCTACGATGAGAGGTTTTTAAGGAAGGATGAGGAGAGTGTACACGTTTCATGTTTACTCTGGCTCGATGCGGGCCGAGGTTTTAAAAAGAGAGGGATTATCTCCCCTCCCCGACTCTTTTGATCCTTATCAACATCGACATTTCATAACTTAATTTTCATTTGAACAACGTCGCTCTTTATCATATCATCTGACTCTTCTGGTTCCGATATCGATCGGTTACGTGTAAGTTTGGTTCGTCACACTTAACATTTTCATCCGTTCTTTATTACAAATAGTTTTAATGAATACAACTAGAAATAAATGAATAACAAACTAGTTTATACGCGCCCTGCGAGCGGTGTTGGTACAGTACCTGGGTATGGCGATGTTTATCTTTACCATCTACCGCTATAACAAGTACAGAAAAAAATATTTGTGAGAATTTGTGGAAATAATACTGTTCTTAGAGAGTAAGTAACTACAATGAATGTATTTACGTATAGTTTTTATTCGTAAAAAGCATTATAAATTATGGTTTTAAGCAAAAAATAATTCGCTTTGAAAACTTTAAAATTATAAAACATTTATCTAGTTAAAATACATTATTAAGGCTTACGTGAGATTCGAACTCTGGTATTAACATCACAAAAACTACTGTCCTAGTAATATGTAATCTGGCTATTCGTTTTTCTGTCAACCAATCACATGTTTCTATTTTACGTATCAACAGACACTCTCCAAACAACGCCATAACTTTTTAATAGTGCACAGATAATGTTTGTGTTGTCTCTGTCTGTTTGGCCGATGATCAAATTAAAATAAACACCCTGTACTCTCTAAGCACATGTAAGTTGAAATAGAATGGCACTTCTTAAATTAACTAAAACTATCGAAATACCATATTAAGACGAACTCAAGTGGACTTTATTTATACTAACGAGTCAATACTTACAAAGGTCAAAGGTTACTCGAGGATAAGGGTTAATGAGATTGTCAGTTGGATGATGACTAATACTATGACAAAATTGAAAACGCTGGATGGAATGGGCAGAATTTCATTATTTAAAACAAGTATTTGTTAACATTGGGTTTGAACATGACCATGTTGTAGTCAGATAGGAAGCAGTCTCGCGATTTGTGTTCGACAGATGAGAAGTTATTGGACAGAAACTCACTATATATACATTTATTTGTGTTTTATGTACATAGAGGAAGAAAGCAATTATAACTTATTTCTTAATGGATATAATATTGCATGACTTCGGACTTAGCATCTTTATCCGTTGCGCTATTTGTCCATATTGGAATACTACTACAGGCATAACCGTATTTTAAAAGAGAAGGGGAATAAATAAAAGTTTTGTGTATATTATAAACACGAAGTGTGGATCGTATTCATCTCTGACGGACTTGTCTTGAGCGTGTCTGTAAATAAAGCGGGAGGTATTGGTGGTGGTGGGGGGGGGGGGCTTAACGAGACGTCTTCAAAGGCAGGAAACACTTAACTAGAAAAGGTCGAATCCTCACACACTGGATACGTCCTTATTTATTCACCAGAAAGAAAACATTGTAGCTAGAACGGATGTCCCAATATACGTCCATTACATACGTGCACATACTAATGAGAATGCTATTTAAAACGTAAGCGTGACTGACCTACGGATCGACGGAGTCTCCTACAAAGATGCACGGACGAATACTAAAACATTATTTGATATTCAAGCATGACTAATAAAAATGACCGACAGACAGAGTATCTAATAGAAACGCTTGGACGCATCTTAAATAATATGCGTCTAGTCTATCTGTGCGTTTAACGATGAAAACACTTGCGTAACTTAAGCGGGACAAACTCGCGATGATGTGATTACAAATGTAAGTATAACACACCGACAATGCTATATCAACCGTAAGCGTGGCAGAAACACAGATGTTCATAGCCTTTTTATTCTGTAAGATACGTCTATTCAATATATGCTTTTAGTGACGAAAAATGTAATTACTGTTTTAAGCGTGACAGATTGACAACAATGCTAATTCAAACTTAAGAGTGTTTGATCGAGCAACAGGCAGTCCCTATTTACTTACCTCCACACTAGAACAAACCTTAAAGACAAGATCGTTTTTTTTTAATGTCCAGCTCTGTAAAAAAGGGCATTTTGTATGAGATAAAAATTAAATCGCTTCAATCTAAAAGGATTTTCAAGGCTTTTGTAGAAGAGACCCTCTATAAATGGAAAAAATAGTTTTTCAAAATATAGTCCCGCCAATCATGTGCGGTGCACGCACACGCTCTTGACCTACATGTATGAGTCGTGTAAAGACATACGTCAGGGGAGGTTATGGTTTAGATTAAGATTAATGTGATGCTTCGGTTAGAGTTTGGTTTAGGGTTAAACTGTACAAAATGAAGAATAAACGCCATTGTGGAATTGTTAACAGCTATCCGAGGCAGGAATATTAAAGAAACGATATGTGGGGCCAATAATCAATGACATGGATGGGTTTCATCTTCTTATGAGTAAGTAAGAAAACCTTTTGTTTACTACAACCCGCGCTTTTACAAAAGGTTGCTCTGCCACTGGCCAAACCGGAAACAGATATTACATTTTGATCTAAGCCCAGCGTCACTCGTTGTGATGCTCGAACTGCTATGGTATTTGAAACATGAGTAACAGACAGCGATTCGTTCCACAGTGATGTTTATTCTGCATTTTGTACACCCTACCACTAACCCTACTTTATAAAAGCACTTAGTTGCAGTAAAATAAAATATTAAAAATATAAAAATAATTGTACTGAAACAATATGTGATAAATAAATAGATGAAAGTGTTTAAGAAAAATATCGCATATATTGTCTTAAATTATTTACTTTTGTTTATCTCCTCTTTCGCTGTTCTGGTGTGAACCGCATTGCAAACAGCCTTATTAAACACCTAAATCCTTATTTGCCACTAATGCTTCAATCTAACTACCAAACCCGTTTAAAGTTAAAAATTAAGCAGTCTCTAGAATGTAAGTTGTGTTTAAGAAATGTTTAGACTAACACCTGCAGTATTAGATTATTCAGACTACTATTCTCATCTTGGATGTTATTCTCACAACGTTTAAGACAATGTAACTTCCGACCTTATTCAGCTACGTCTTCTCAGACTTGGGAGTGTTCATGTCGAATTCTGGAATCTGTACAGTTTTGATCTGGACCCGTTATTTAATCCGGTTCGAAATTCTGTACAGAATCTCGGATTTGACAGGACGTACCCGAAGAAGGTCGAGGTTTACATCGGTTGAAACGCTGTGATAACACTCAATATAAGAACAGTAGTTAGAATAAGTCAAATATATATTCTTATCTTGGTAGATATTTTCACAACGTTTCGCCGATGTAATCATTGATTTTCCTCAGTAAATTTTTTCGAACTTTTTTTCGAAATAATGTAATAAGCATGGGTTTCAATAACGAAAACTATGCTTACAGATAACCTACAAAGAAACGTTTGACAAAATATCATAGAAAATAGAAAACAATAAGAAGAGAAAGAAGAAATGTGCAATTTTGTAAATAGTATAGGAACGTTAAAAGTCTTCAAGCAGTCTTAAAGAAAAGTTTTTTTTATATATGTAAACGACTTCCATTTTTCTTTGATATGCTTTAAGGGTTTCTAAACCTTTCTACGCAATTTACGCGTCATCAGACTACGTGTACGATTTAACATAATGCGAGCCGTTTTGTTGCCAGCTTTGATGCGGAAATATGTGCATATAATTCGAGTAAATATTCGTAAAGATTAGGGTCTTCCGCAACTAAAAAAAAGTCCGATTTTCTGAATAAATCGCTTGAAGCGTGGAGATTATCAACGCATTTAATGACGTAGAATGTTCATCTGCCGCTCATTATGCAACGAGGCGAAATCTTCTTTGGCCAGCTTCCGCCAAAAAGCCATAAATCTTAGATAACCTGTGCGTTCCCTGATAGGGCGTAACATTCTGCGTATACTGTTAGCCCTTCGTCGGTTATATACGTCGTGATTTACGATTAGGTTTTTCTTTATGGCAAGATGCTGCAGTGTCGATTTTCTTTCGTTTTTTTATCTTGCCAGATTAAACAAAGGTTTCATTGGTAGAATGGTATCGGATAAAATATTGCTTTGTTAAACAACTCCGCAGTTTTTCGAGTAAATGTCGCAATTAATGATTGTTTTTCGAACTAACTTGCAAATACATCGAAGATACCAATACTTGAATGGTGAGAACTTTACGCTTCCGGTGTATTTTGTAGCAGATTACAAAAACAAAATATTGTTACAATGTAGAAGCAAAAATACAGAAGGAAAAAAAATGTGATTCTCTTGTTGCTTTTTTTCTTCTTCTACTTCTTTTTATTGTTCTTCTTGTCTCCTTCTTATTAAAATTAGTATTTCGCTCTTCTGTTTTTTTCTTTTTCCTTATTTTCATGTTTTTCTGCTTCTTCGTTTTCTTTTACGAACACAATACATATAAAGATTGTCGTAAGTTCACTAAAACATTGGGTTATTACCTATTTGATACACTGACATCAGAAAATATATGTTTGTAGAACTCCACGGATAGCAGGAACAGCAAAATAATGTCTAAAATTATTCCATTTTTATTGGTTACTGAAATCAACATTCAACAAATCGGAAAAACAGAACAATACAGGCAGGTTGGAAATCGGTGCTAGACATTTAATGATTGCTTTTTGAACTAACTTTAAAATCTTTTGAAGATGACAATTATTGCATTGTAAGAATTTTATGCATCCGGTGTATTTAGTAGCAGATACAAAAATTTGTAAAAATAAAATAATGACAATTTATGTTATGCTATACACAGTGTTCTTTTTTATTTGTAACATGTGATCTTGCAATTAAAGCTAAGTTACTTTCTGTTAGATATGTTATATATTTTTCCGATGTGGGTAAGCATTTGTTTATCCGTTGGAGAATTATGTTTACTACATTTGTCTTTATATTTTGTTGAATGGTTGTTTTATTTAATTTATGGTTCTATTTTTACTTAGATGTTTGTTCTGTTGAGAGTAATATATATGATGTATAAATATATATATACATATATATTTCAATATATTTTATTATATCATTTTATAATCATACATACCAAAAGCAAGACATCGGACTTACAATTATACATCCGATGTCATAGTTTAGATATACATTATTATAAAATTATATAATAATAAATATTGAAGTAACTACATATATAAGCTCTATTAAATGCGCAACCTTGAGCTTGCCTTTTATAATTGTAACTCAATCCCTTCATAATCTCATATATATATATGTATATATATATGTATATATATATACATATATGTATATATATATATATATATATATATATATATATATATATATATATATATATATGCATACATACATATATTACTACAAGTATGGAAGTAAGACATATTACATCGTTTATGACAAAAATACACAAAGTAAGCTGGCCGGTTTCGCCCTGACTCTACAGAGTTGAATCGAATACTTTTTAAATGAAAGGTACGAAAAAACTGTATATATTTAAAATAAAAAGCGTTATGATATATATACAATGGAGCATGTGTATGATAGACTTATCACGCTTATCCTAATATACAGTAGCTCTGTTTAAACATCCATCGATTCAGCTCTGTAGAATGACGGCGAAACCGATCAGTTTTTTCAATAATGAACGATAACCTATGTCTTCATTTCATGCTTGCAGTAATAAAATTCTTTACTTCCAAAGAAATCAAGAAAAATCATAACATAAGGTACAACCCAAGTTACTTAAGTAATTAAACTTTCCCATTTTGATGAAGAGTCAAATAAGGTTTACACAAGAAAACATTATTTCAACGTTCTTGTGTAAATAATAATGTCTGTGCTTCGTTTATTTTATTCAAAATAAAACCACGGATTAATATCCAGGACATAAAATATAGAAAGCATTTATCCATATCTTTTAAGGATAAATTAGCATTAAATCTCCAAAGATTTAAGGAACCATATGTACAACCATGGACGGAATCGGTGCGCATTCTATCGTGCTGTGATGAAGTTCGTATGCTGCAATTACACATAAGTGCAGTCGCAACTGGTTCTTCAATTGAATAAGTAGCAGCAATTACTTTTTTTAAAATTGGGTGATCCAGAAACTATGATGTAAGTAAGAATGCTTTTAATCTATATTCTCAGAAGTTGTCTCCGGCTGAATTTTAAATACTAGAACACGGTTTAAAATTATGTATTCACCCAAAATTTGAAAGTCTCAATGCTCAGTCAGCATTCCACCTGCCACTGAGGCCAAAAGTAAAATACCTTAAAGCTCGATTGAATGACCTTTCTAGCACAGCTATGCGAGTACACCAGTAAACAATTCAGAGTTTAAATGACGGAAGGAACATATTTCTGTCATTTAAATCTATGACAAAATTAGTCCTTAGTAATAAACTGACCGGACAAAGGTTCAAGGGTTGCTGCATTAAATCATCAAAATTACGGCGACAAAATGATGGTCATCTCGAATGACATTGAAACATTTGTTCCAGTTGGGCTCTGTCGGCACCCATGATGCAATAGCTCTCTTAGAAACCAAATTCCCGAAAAAAATGTGTTAAGTGGTTCTCCCCCCTTATGATGTAGCTAGTGAGATCAGATCCCCCGGCTCGATCCGTCCACGTTTATATGGATTACTCAAACACACAAGGCGGATATCCCATTACGACCAATTCTCTCTATATAAAGGTTATCACAACACAATGTTGCAAAATGCATCTTTGCTTTTTTACAGCCAGTATTGGAAAACTGTAGTAAATACTGCTAAAAAGATTAATTTTATTTTGCAAATTACATTCAACAGTCTAAAGTTACTAAAACATTTATGCGTTCCTATAATATTAGTAACCTATTTATGTGTCTCCCTATTGTGGAAACGATAGATATCTGTGTCGCTTTTTATATTGTAACCAGTTATCGCTCTCTTCCATTGCTGCGGGTATGTTTGTTGAACTGATGAAATTTGCCACCACATCCGTTAAATTTAGTTTTAACGATGTAATGTATAGGCAAATAGACAGTTTTGGGACCAGCGATGGGGAATATTTTTGTTGTTCTTTTTGAAAAAGAATTATTATCTCAACCCATGAAACCTTTAGTCTACTTTCGATATGTAGACGACACATTTTTCCTCTTCAATAATAAAACAAAGGCAAATAAATTCGTCTCCTTACTAAAGAACATGCACTCCGCATTAAAATATATTTATGAAAAAGAGTGTATTTCAACTTTGGCTTTCATCGATGTATTCACAACAAAAACTCTATCGTGTTACCTTACATCAATTTACCGTGAACTTACATTTACAGGATTATGTATCCGCTGGGATTCATTTTGTCCTAGCAAACGAGAGTTAAAGGTAATTTGGACCCTAACACACAGAGCCCTTATGATTTGTTCACAATAAACATTGGAGTAAGAAATAATAACCCTCACTAATACGTTGTCCAATAATGGCTACTTTCTTTATATGAGTATGGCAAGTCATCAAAAGGTCAATATTTAAGTTTTCTTAAAATAAAATACAGTGGCTAAATATCTCATTTAGACTCTTTCGCCTTTGTTAGATACAGCAAGTGAAAAACTTGCGAAGCAAATTAACTCAACTGTTGAAAATTGCTATTTAGCTCTGACGTGCGTCTTTTATTTTATACAAATCCTATTTTGTCGTCCTCTCGAAAGGACGTACTTACTTTTCACTATAATAATACTGCGATTTATCATTTTAAATGTTGTTGCAATGCAAACTACGTAAGTAGGGCTACGGTGAGATTGGACAGCAAAATTCAATAACACGTACCCAGCAAAATAAGGAATGTAACGTTCCGTTCTAACAAATACATATGGGTCCTCCATAATGGAACCTTTGATTAAAAACATAACGCGTGCAATGAATTTCAATTGACTCATTTGCCATCTTGAGTCGTGCTCACTTGATATTCCATCTGAAAGTCTTACAGATAATCTATGTTTATTTGAAACAGACCTCCCTCTGTAAAAAGAGTGAGTGTCTGTTAGAATTAGGCGTGATTTATTTCCAAGACACATCCCCTATTATATATATCACATAACACTTTTTTCTAATATATACAGTTTTTTCTTCTTCTTTGTAAAGTCCTTCGATCCAGCTCTGTAGAGTGAAGTCAAAATCGGCTGGTTGTTTTTTCTTCTAATCATGAACGATAAAATATGTTTTCCTTTTATACTTGCAGAAATAAAATTCTGTACTTAAAAAAAAATCATATATATATATATGGGACTTGTCCGACCGATAATAATTTTAACATTGCTCCCTGTGGAGCTTCGTTATGCAAAACTTGTGATATTCTAATAACATCTAAAGAATATCAATCTAATGTAACTAAAAGAATCTATCCAGTCCTAAATCATTCGGGGGAAGATTTGTCGTGTAGGTCACAAAATTTAGTTTACTTATTATCTTGTAAAAATTGTAATTTACAATATGTAGGCGAAACAGTACTACCTTTAAATAGACGGATGAATTTGCATAGAACTAGTAATAAAGGCTGTGTCCATGTAGTAAACCACTTTAAAGAAAAAACCTGTGGAAAATCGTCTTTTTCAATACAGATTATTGAAAAATTTACAGATAATGGATATGATAGTTCTGGTAAGGTAGATAATAATACACTTAAGATGCGTCTAAATAAAGAAGATGAAATAATTAAGAAAATGCGAGTAATTTATCCATATGGTCTAAATGTAAAAATAAAAAAAGATAATTTACAAGACGAATCAGAAAATGTAGGGCGATTGTATACAGCTTTGCCTCGCTACGGTACTAGAGATAGAACACATGTAAATAGGAACAATAGAGAATCTGCCGTTTCATGCGAAGAATTTTTTAAGAAAACTAAAGAGATTATCATGAATAATATTTCCGAGTCTTTTAATTACATTAGAAAACTTCTTAATAAAACCAAGAAAAAGGTATTAAAAGACATAGCATCTAAGATATTATTAAACCCGGATATGATATATAGGATAGAAGAACTTCCTCAATGGTATGAGTATATCATGGATATAATCGATACAAAATTATACAAGCCACCTGCTGAGGGTATAAAAAATAAACCTCGAAATGTTTGTGTAGTCCTATATGAAAATAAAGGATTTGATGATATAAATCTGCCTAAAATATTTAATAATCCAGAAATCATTCAGTCACTGCCCAATGAACTTAAAAAAGAGGAACAGAAACCAATAGTAACATATAAACTAGGGCAAACTATCCGGAATAAGGTTTTTAACTATAAACAAACTGTAGAGAATTTAAATATTAATGATAATGATGAAATGTATATACCATCATGTGAATGTGAATCCTCCCCTTTATGTAATACTGACATAGGGCATATAATTACCGGTAATCTAGCGATAGTTAAAAATTCTAAATTAAGAAAACTCTTAAGTAAAGGCCCAAACTATAGAGAACCTAAATGTTTAAATTATGCGAAATGTGTTAAGGAAATAAATAAAGCGTTAGATAATTTCACTGCATCCATGTCTAAAAAACATAAACTATTACACTCTACATTTGACGCATGGAAAAATAATGTACTTAGATTCGTAAATAAAAAAGTAGAACGTTTAAAAGAATTTAAACACCCTAAAAGAACGAATCCCCTCCTTAGAAATCCACAAATAACGACGGAGCTTGAAATGCTTCAAAATAGGTTTGTAATAGTTCCTATTGATAAGGCGACAAATAACATAGCTTTTATCTGTAAAAAGTATTATATACAACGCTTATTGCTAGAAGTAGGAATAATAGGTGAAGTTTCAGATACTTATAAATTAAGTAATAATAAAAGCGATAACATTATTATAAACAATACTGTTATTTGTGAAAAATTAGGATTAAAATTAGAAGAAAAATACAAAAAACTTCCATCTATGTATTGGATACCTAAAATGCATAAAACACCAGTTGGCGCCCGTTTCATTGTTGCCTCAAAAATGTGCATCACTAAACCCTTAAGTAAGGCTGTGTCTAAAATCTTTAAATTAATTATAACCAAATAAATAATTTCCATAAAAAAAGTAAATTCTATAGTAATATAAACCTATTTTGGGTGGTAAATAATTCCGATCTAGTAAAAGAAAAATTAGATCGTATTAATTCTCGTAAACAGGCTAAATCAATCTCGACATACGATTTTAGTACATTATATACAAAAATACCCCATAAAGAACTTATTAAAGAATTAGGTAATACTGTAGATTTAGCTTTTGCAGGAGGAAAAGGTAAATACATAGACTTTGCAAAATCTAAAGCCTTTTGGTGTAAAAATAAAAATGGTAAGACGAGTGTATCCAAAACTGGTCTGATAATGCTTATAAGTCACCTTATAAAAGAGAGTTACTTTCAAATAGGGAATAAATTATTGCTCCAAACAATAGGTATTCCAATGGGTTTGGACCCGTCTCCATTTTGGGCAGATCTATATTTACATAGACTGGAATATATATATATGTCATCACTAATAAAAAATGATATATCTAGAGCGTATAGTTATCATGGATGTAGGCGATATATTGACGACCTTGTTTGCATTAATGATAGCGAAGAGTTTGCAAATACTAAACATTTAATATATCCTAAAGAGTTAAAATTAAACTGTGAACATAAGGGAACACAAGCTACTTTTCTTGATTTGGATATAAAAATTGAAGATAAAATATTTATCTATAAACTGTTTGATAAAAGAAATTCATTCCCTTTTCGTATCGTGCGAATGCCATATAAAAATAGTACTAGCCCTGTGTATATATTTTACGGGAGTATTATGTCTGAATTTCTGAGAATTGCTCGTGTTACCTTAAAATTAGTAGATTTCATGCCCCCAATTTCTGATCTAATAATAAGAATGATTAACCAAGGTGGCGATCAAAATAAAATATTTGGACAATTAAATAAGGCAATTACTCGCCATCCTGATGCTTTTAAATCTTATCAAATTAATCAAAATAAACTGATAGAACAAATCATAGTATATATAAATAGAAATTATATAATATGAATAAACGTATATATAACACATCTGCTAATTATAATAAGAAAAACAATAAAAATACAGTAGAAAGAAAGAAAGAAATGTTAAAAAAGAAGAAGAAGAAGAAGAAGAAGAAGAAAACCGTTCATAACTATGAACGCTGATTTTTAAACACCGGGAGTTGGTAAATAAGAAGAAGAAAAAGAGAACAAATTAACGGTTAACTTACAGACGCAGATTTGAAACAATGAGAAAAGAAAAAAGTCGACAGTTGTGAACGCAGATTAGTAAAACTATAGTGAACAAGGAAGATTAATATTTATTTGCAACGGGGAGATGGACAACAAAGTAGGACGAGGGAGAAAAGAAGGAACTAAAGGTATATATATGTATGTGTGTATGTAATATATATATATATATATATATATATATATATATGTATATACATATTTATTTATTTATCTTTTATTTTTTGATGGGTTGATGTTTTTTATATTTATAATATAAAACTAAAAATAATACATTAATCACTTAAATAATAGTGTCATGGATTCGTCCAAACACTTTAAAATGCAACAACATTTTTGTGAGTAACGGATAAATTTTATTAGACAGACGAACAGCGCAAGTAAACATTTTTTTTTTTTTTTGATGTTTTAAATAACTAATATAAGTTAGCAAAACATTTATATGGAACAAAACGTAGATTTAGTATAAGGAACGTTTATGTTTTTGTCTTTTAAGGGAAGTGGGGTCTGATCAACTCTGCTGGGAAGCCATGAAATTAAATACTGTCTTGTTTTTAAATTCCCGAAACAGTTTTTCATGGTAAACAACTGATGATCCCTTAAAATAGTGTTAGAAACTAACTAATATAATAACTGTAAAAAATAAATTGACTTACATGAGTGATTTTCCACTGGAAGACTTGAGACTATAAGTTTTTTTTTGTTGTTTTTTTGTTTTTTTTTATATAGTTTTAATGGTTGAGAAACTTCCGAGACTATATATATATATATATATATATATATATATATATATATATATATATATATATATATATATATATATTTATATATACATTAGCAGGCTCCGTTGCCCGGCGCTGTCCGAGATTAATATAAAAGAATGAAGTAAACAGCCGACCGAACGCAAAATGGTCACATATGATATTTTTAATGTTTATACCAATGGTCTGCTTCTAATAGTTGAAAATGTATGTACCGACGATAAGGAGCACTTGGTATTGGAACAAACAGATATCTACAATATTTGTGTGATCGCGTTTTAACTTCGGCGTTTCACGTGTATGATGCAACTTGCTGAAAGTTATGTGTTTTCAAGTTCTAACTAATTTGAACCGAATTGTGTTTGTATTACCCTTACTGCTTCTCTGGAAGCGATTAGCTATAGGCTAAAAGTCACTTGAACCTTAACTTAAGGTTAATTTAGTCAAAAGTCGGCCACTGACCAAGGCTAAACGTCACTGGAATTCTAACCTTAGTTGTATATCGACAAAAGTCGGTTATGTCACAGTGGAAGTGTTAGGTCTGGTTTAAATTATGGAGAAGTACTTTTTTGTTTTGTGGATTTAATTTTGCAATTAAATAATTTTCAATAGGATTTTTTTAAATTTCGTGTCATTTTATGGACTATTGCATTTTCTATGTCAGTAAATATTCGATTACTAATACGAAATAAAAAATGATGTAAATCATGTATAAATTGTTAAATAATATAATTATAAAAGGAATATTCAGCTTTTTGGTACAATAGGGGTGCGTTCAAAAAATGATATATTTCTTTGGTTTAAGAACCTTAATGAATCATAATAATTGTTAAAGTTGGATTCCAGCTATATTATTTGGTGGGGGCACACGGACTTAGGGTTAGAAGTAGTGGTAGGCATAATGGAGTGTTTTGCAATGCCAAAATCGTTATCAGGGCACTGGAAAAATGGTACATTTCTAGATTTACACCTTCAGCTAAGAAACCCCATTCTACTTTTTTGTAGCGATTACGTGTTAACAGTCTAGAAAATTTGATGGAAATGCACAAACAAACAACACATTAAGTTTCACAAGTAAAGTGTGCCATCAATTTCGTATATAAATTCAACGTAAAATAACATCCCCCATATTTCTGTACCATTCTAACTTTTTAGGGCATTAACTAAATCCTTTTTACCATTCACCGTAAGTGACAGTGTTTTAAACCCATACATAATCGTCCCCGCAAATCCTCTCCAAACAGCTGGGAATATACTTCCCATATAAGAAAAAGTGAAAGTAATAATTTTGGTTAACTTTTACGCTAGAATGGTTCGGAAATGGGCGATCATTTTATGCGCGAACTTGATTTCCAATATTTGTGTTGATTTTTAATTATTTTTCTTTATCAGCGTGTACTGTGTACACGTACGCGCCTAAAAAGTAGAATCTCATCTTGGGTGGGTGGATATGATTTCAGAATGTATTAACCGAAAAACGCATAATACCACGCCAAAACCACATACTAGTAGACTATAGGGATTTAATAAAATTACCATTTTTACATCAGTTGAATATATTTCAGATTTGTTTTTATGAACATGAAAAATATTCCTATACTAAAATTGTTTCAATTTAGGAACCGTAGTATTATCTCGCGTATTTCGTCTTTTTTTCTTCTGAAAATAAGGGAATAAATCAATAAGTGCAATCCAGCGTACAAAAACTTTAAGTAATAAATAATTTTTTAAATATGTCAGATAACAATGTTAACCCCACAATACGTAAGAGTCAAGTTTTAGTCATTTACGTTGTTGTTAGAAATGACCAGAAAAAAGAAATAAAAAAGAAAAAGGTTAGGTGTTTAATTATTGGATTATATATATATGAATGAGAAGTAACATAAATAAACTGATTTTTAATTTAACACTGTATGATGTGAAAAGAAAAGTAATACTTAGCTAGTTTTTTTCCTGAAGGTTTATTTTTGTTTGATGTGACGTAGTGTTTTGGCGAACGATCTGATGCGTAATGTCTATGTAAGCTTTAATTTGATTGGATGTTTGACAAATTCTGAAACGGTTCAACTTGATTTCAGTTCCTTGTTAAATAATTTCCAAACTGTGTTTTATGAGTGTAAGAGTTATTAATTAATAGAGAGAAAATAGCGTGTTACCCTCCCTTTGGTATAATTAGTTGGGAGAGGTTTACAAAGGGGAAAAAACGTAATATTTTTTTATGTTATAAAAATAATTTAAAGTTTCTTGAAACACGGCCGAAGGTGGTAGGCGACTGAAGTAATGTGTTTCGATGCGTTTCATGCATTCTTTTTATAGTCTACTCAAACTGAATTGGGAGGGGAAACATCAAGTCTACTTATATATATATATATATATATATATATATATATATATATATATATATATATATATATATATATATCTGTGTGTGTGTCTGTGTGTATATCTACTAGCAGGTACCTCTCGCCCGTCGTTACACGGGAGAAATGTAAAAGAATGAAATAAAATGTGTAAACAACCGAATGAACGCAAATAGGTCACAACAGATAGTTAGATGTAAAGAAACAATTGTCGCTTTTGAATTGTGGAAAATCTATGTACCCAAGAAAATGATTACATCAGAGTATGACGAAAATAGAAATTGCTACAGTGTAGAAGGATATATCTTTCAGTGGGCGATTATGGAAAAGTGTACTTCTGTCGGGCCGGGATATTTGCTCGATATGTTATCTATTGTCCCCTCGGTCATCAAAAGAAAATCATTGAAGACTGCGCCAATTTTTATTTATGATGTTACTTTAGAAAATATAATAAACGTTGGTACATTTAAGTTCTTCAACAGAATTTTAACCGAAGCTAATCAAACAGACTTTTGCCGAACTAAACTTAAAACTCAGAGTAGGGTTGGTTTAGTGCCCCCCCCCCCCCAAAAAAAACAAAAACAGTTCGGTTCAAATTCTGTAAAAGTAACTAGGTTTTTGTTTTTTGTAAATTAATAAAACGTAGAATATTTTTCATATTTTTATACTTTAGTCTTGGTTTTATTTAGTTTTCAAGTGAATTATTATTGTTATTAAATCGTGATGCCACTCTGGCGTCGCTAAAGTTAAATCGTCAACGATTTCTGCGTGTTTCTCCAACGTCTTTTAAAAACATTCTCTTTTCTCCAGCATTTTTATTGATTTGCTTTTGACACCTGAGGATGATTCGACAAAGAATCGAAAACGTTCGTGAAACCTGTGGAACATTTATATTTTAATTTTTATTTTAATACACAAAAGACCATAAAAACTTAAAAAATAAAAAAGGCATAATTAAACAGACGAATTATATTATTTTTTAACAATGTTTGCATAAATGAGAAAATTCTGCTTAAATACACACTCACAATATATATATATATATATATATATATATATATATATATATATATATATATATATATAGTAATACACGAACAGCTCTTTCAGTGTGTGTACAGTGGTCATAACCCGACCGTTTAATCAGCAGTCTACGCTATTACCTTGGCTACGAAAGTACGGGTAATCATAATGCTTTATATGTGTTTGAATTCAATAATAATGCACGTGGAATAGATACATAAATCTAATCATTCTTCGATAAATGATCTTCCCGGAGCATTGAATTAAAAACCTTAAGGGTTATATTATATCCTTGCCTTAATTTGGTTTTATATACGATATTTATAGTTATTTTTATTTTGAATAATTGATTATTTCTACCGTAAAACCCCTCGAAAAATCATCAACAGGCAATGCTTAACAACAAACCAAACATTAAAAAAGAATGAAAAGAAAAAAATGCAAAGTTGCCGGCATAAGAGTTTAAACTAAAACCGGCTGGCACCTTGGACGCCAGACTCTTATAGCTGAAGGTAAGTAAATCGAGAGATAGAGAAAGAGAGAGAGAGAGGGGAGAGGGAGAGAAAGAGAGAGAGAGAGAAAGAGATGAGGGAGGAGAAAAAGAGAGAAAAGACAAAGTAGAAACCGATGGCACCAATATATGCTTCAAGTGATCCCACCTACATATTATAAGGAGGAGAACAATGGCGGAATCTTTAGAACATTATCCGTAGTTGAATTGGTCAGAAATGGATAGTTACATTTAAAGCTTCAAAGACAAAGCTGATTCCCTTTAACAACAATAAAAAATATTTCAGACAACTGATTCTCCTAACATATAGCACTCTTTCCGAGTGTTTAATGTTCAAACGCTTTGACCTGATATTCCCATATTAATTTCAATAAGTACATAAAATATATTGCCAAGTCTGTTGTAAAGACGATAGGCTCCCTCTACAGGGCTAGAAAACTGATCACACCTGATAGTTTCCTATATTTCTACAAAGTCACCATTCATTTGCCCGTGCATAGGGTAGTGTTGCCCCACCTGGGCTTGTATACCATCAACTAGCAACTCCCTCTTGGAAAGTGTTCAAGAAAAGGAATGTTTAACCCATTATGTCCCTGACATATTAGGTTAAAGCACCTGTCGCATCGGCCATCGTGCTTGCTTTATAAGTACTTCCACGGAATATGCTCCCATAAACACTTGTACTCCATAAACGATAATACCCCCGATCCACGCGACTAGCTGCTAAATCGCACCCCTTCATTGCTAGAGATCCTTAGATGCCGGCAGGTTTTCTACTCTGATAGATTTTTTCATCGGATCGATTACCTTTTTTTTCCTTGTTTCCCCGACAGTACAAACACGCAGAAAATTAAATGTAATTTGAACAAACATACTGCTGCCTAACTCGCGACCCAGGATGTCATTGTTTAAATGTAGGCCTTACCACAGTAACCATTTACGCTCTAGTGACAATATGCCTTGCTTGGAGTGAATATAAAAAACATTCAATAATCTCCCCCAATTATTTTGTGAGGTGCTAAATTAGGCAAAACCATTAAAAAAAAAGATTTATGCCGTGCGCACTTATGAAAATATATGCTACGATTTTGAGGGAAACCTATCTTTATTAACCACGATCAGGTGCGTTCAACCAGGTAGCCAAACTGAAACTCCCTGCAATAAGAGAGGATGACCAATACTACGGGGAGTGATGTTAGGAAAGCACTACTTTATTATAATAGTCATCGGGGCAGATTAACAGTGGAAATGCAGTGTTTAGGCTTAGAAATTATTATAATCCGTTGCAAATGACTATAAGTCAAAGGTTTAATATCCGACCAATTATTTAACGGATGTTTTGTTTATCTTAGATGGTCAAGAAGCTTAGTGTTCAGGTCAGTTGTGTTGGGATTAAGTGTAAGTTAACAAGAGATAAGTACAAAATGTAAAGGAAATAAAAATGTTCAAGATGTTTTCTTACATTTTCCCTTTCATTCATGGTCTTTCGACTAACTTAATAATGTTTCAAATCCAGAAAGTACAAATTCAAAGAAATTCTTTTACATGCTGAATTTGAAAGGGATGGCGTTACTCAAGTCACTTCAAATGACGTAAGAATGAAAGTATAATTATGCTCACAAATTCTGAATTTGATTATAAACGGTTTTGCATACGAAAACCTAAGACAAAATATGTTTTGGATAGTCATGTAAGCTATAATCGTATTGGTCCTGACACAATTTGGATTAGGGAGGTTGAAAAAGTAGAAATAGGTTTAAGTGTTTCGTAAAATAAATGAATAGGCAAAGAAATATAGAAAATAGAGAATATTACACTGAGAGAAAGTAAAAGACAGCTCGGAAGGAAAACGCACAAACACACGTACGCACACTATGTGTACACCCGACGTTGTCTGGTATCGATTATGTTGGATTTATTTTGTAAATATTTCAATGTTCTATAACAAATCCTTATGTGTTATTTTCAATAGCTAAACTAAAAGTGAATTTAGTTATATTTTAATAAGAGAGAAGCGATGCATAAAAAGTAAATTAATCAATATGTCTAAATTACAAACATTTGCTTTTATTTCTACAGAAAAGAATGAGAAAGCGTAACTGCTTGTAAACCTTGAATGAAACAAACAAGCTAGTAAAGAACGAAAACTCTTAATCAACCGATTTCTTTTTGAAAGTGACTATTTGTGAATTTAAATATATTAGACAACTCCGGAATCGTATAAAGTATTTAAAGATATTTTTTAAACGAAATACGTTAGTCTAATGCAAATGACATTTGAAATCACGCGACCAGTAGTGAATAGTTATATCTCTATGCTGATGAGTCCCGAACTTCTTTTGTAAGATGATAGGAAAAATCTCAGCAAAGTGTTGGATTAATTGAGAAAATCAAAATTAAGAGCGGGTACTTATATCGATCTTGACCCAGTTTTCGCGAATTTCTGGTCGGAAGCGTTCGGCTGTGCTACGCAAACGTCCGAGAGATGACGAGCCGATTTGTACCAGACGACAATTTTGATACGGTGATGTGTCCTATGATTTTAAGTTATATTTTCAAGAATTTTCTAAAAGAAACAAAAAAAAAAAAAAGAAAACAAGCAAAACATAGCGAAGTTACTGTTATCATATAAATATTTTTTGTTATTTTGTTATTTTGATATAACTAAAAATTATAGGACGCAGCGTCCTATAATTTTTAGTTATATTTGCAAGATATTTTTGAAACAACAAAACAAATAAAACAAGCAAAACAGAGCGAAATTACTGTTGTCAAATAAATAATTTTAACCCGAACCCTAAACCCTAACCCTAACCCTTACCATAAACCCTAGGCCTAAACCCTAACCCTAACCTTAACAACAACAAAAACAAAACAAGCAAAACATTAAAATCATAGGACGCAGCACCGTATCAAAATTGTCGTCTGGTACAAATTGGCTCGTCATCTCTCGGGCGTTTGCGTAGGATAGCCGAACGCTTCCGACCAGAAACTTGCGAAAACTGGGTCAACATCGATATAAGTACCTAGAGAACATCAGTATAACAGCAGTACCATTGGTTTCAAGCTAAGAAGGTGTTTACCTTCTGGTTATCGTCAGCTTTTGTTGTTATCCGGTAAAGAAAATGGGTATTCTCGCATCAACTCTCGTTTGGATACTTTATTAAGTTTGAAGTGTTCAATTAGAATCGTCTAAATTTTGTGTTAGGGAAAAATATGTGAGATTTAGAAGTTTAATAAAGTCTGAAAAAAGCGGGGTGATAAAATATGACAGTTAAGATATAAAATTTAAGAACACATTTTTAAGAAATATTTCAATAAATATTTTTGTTAATATTTATACGAGCCGCGTAAGTCAATGTTTAGTTGCAGCGTTTTTATCTGGCACGTTATTTATTTTTGAAGGGTTACATTAGCTTCGTCCAGAATGTGTTAAGGGGATAATGTGAGGTTTAGAATTACATTTACAAAAAACAAACAAATATAAATTCAAAATTTAATTTCAAAAATTGAATTTAGGGACTCAAAAATAAAATAAAAGTTTAAAACAACTCAAACATATATTTTCTTACATCTCTCCCCCCTCTCTCTCTCTCTCTCTTTCTCTCTCTCTCTCTCTCTCTCTCTCTCTCTCTCTATATATATATATATATATATATATATATATATATATATATATATATATATATGATAATTAGTGAATTAATAATCCACCGTAATGAAATATTAAAAGTGGAAAACCTAACATTGTTTATATATTCATTGACGTGTCGAATTCAAAATCTTTTTCAGAATTACTGATTAAAGCTAAACATGAAAGCTGAAATTTAGAAATACGTGGTGCGTCTTTTTTTTAACAAAACACTAACGCTAAAAATAAAAATATTTGGTGCGTTTATAAAATCGAATAAATGTGTTTTTGTTTTTGTTTCATTACATTTTTTAGAATTTGGTGTAATGGAGAAGTTGGAATTAGAAGAAATTATATCATATATAAACATAAAGTGTTTCAATGTAAAACAGTATAAAAACCATTTTCAAAATGGTAAATTTACAAAAAGTGTTGCATTTTATAATATTACCAAGCTCTGAAATACATGATGTAATTATCTGCCTAATTGCCTTGTTTTCAATTAAAATAAACTTTTACAATCGATTCTAGATTTCGAATTCTGGTATTTTATTACATTTTTCAATTTGAAGAAATCTGATTTATTGTATTTTTATTCGAACTAATCGCAGTACGACTAAAACGCTTCACATTCGCCTTAAAAACACCCAATACACAAACCCCCTATTAAAAACAATATGAACACATTCAGAAATATAATCAGATAAAATATTAAAAATTGGCGCACTAGAAAGAAATGATGGAAAGCTTTACATAAAAGAAGCATTAATAGTCACGCATAATCTAGAAATGAATAACAGAGAAGAATACACCAGTAATCGGACGCACACATATACACATTTGACACATGCGAATACTGAAGAAAAAAAACACAATTTATTTTAGATATTTTATGAAAAGATTTCTCTCTATATAAAGTTAGGTATGTGTATGTTTATATATTTATATATGTTTTGTAAAGTAAAATCCAAAAATAATCACTTGATAATTGTGAATATTTTTTAATTAGCGTGCGGTGAGTAATGTGGGTAATATTACAGAAAATCGCCGATATATGAAAATTAGGAAAGTGAAAGGACAGATGAAATTTATGGTTGTGATTATTTAATGATATATTTAATGATATATTTAATGATATATTTAATGATATATGAAGATAAAGAAGTTGAGGGGACAGGTGAAAGTTATGGATTGATTATTCGTATGGTCATCGGAATGAAACTATAATATACATAATGCTATGAAGCCTGTAATACTACGTTTTTAAGCTTGTAATTTCGAACATTTTCGGATACTATAAAGAGTATATACGTAAACATATATCCTTTGAAAGAACCCATATATATATATATATATATATATATATATATATATATATAGTAGGCTATCAAAATATATTTATGGCAATTAAGCTACACAGAGGCTCCCGCGTTTCATCTCCGGGGGAAACCTCAGGCTAAAATCGATACATAACACAATTATATCTCCTTATAAAATGTCATGTCGATAGATGAAATAGTAATAATTATATATATATTATATATAACACGTGTTTCCTCGCTAAAAATGGTAAATTTCTTCACATTTAACAAATAAATGATATCCTTATGGAAAACATAAAAGTCTATAAATCATCGGTGTTTTTATACCTTTTAATTCTATATTTTGTACGATCCTCTGTTTTTATAAAAACTACAGCTTTTGATAAACATTGATTAGATATGCTACTTTTATGGAAAACTGAATATTTTCAAATAAGCGCTCATTTTAAATGTGCTCACACAACGCTTTTTTGTATTAACAAATATGGCGTGCCCGCGTGAAATTGATCATTTGAAGGGAAAAATAATTACTCCTTTATGTTGATATTAACGTACGCGAATCTATATTGCTCTTATTAACATTAAGTACGAATGATTTTAGTTTAATTTCCAAATACGTATGTCAAAACGATGTAAAAGTCCGAGTTCAGATGATAAAATCTGAACACTTTTATTGTTTGAGGCTTTGAATGATAGTAATCCTTTGTGAAGTTAATTAAATGAGATAAGGGGACAAAGGTCAAGGACTTATAAATTAGTGAGCGGATGTCTCCAGTTCTTACAAGGTCAGACAGTTTAGTGCTCAAGTTGATTGTGTGGGATATGAGAATGGGGATAAAGGGAGATAGGGGAAAGGATATGCGAAGAGATTAAAAGAATTAAGAGAAGAACGGAAAGAAGAAGATATATTGACAGTGAGAAAAAGGCGGATGGGCTGGATGAACAGATATTAAAAAGAAATAAAAAGAAAGCGATATAAATTTCAGATGAAAAAAGATGAAAAGAAACAAGTCTAGGTGAGAGCGACCGAGAAAAGGAGCTATGGACGAGGAGGGAAAAGGAGAAGAGAAAAGGACAGACTGACAGACAGCTAGCGATACATGAAAGATGAAAGAACAACAGAGGAAAGAAGAAAAAGATTTTAAGAAAGAAAGTGGGTAAATGTACAGGAAATGAGATAGAGAGGAAGATAATGAACGTAAGACATGTTTTAGTGTTTATTTTGGCTAGAATCAAAGTGTACTATCTGTCCTGATGTCAAATGTCATCGTTTCCGTCATCTCTTAGGAAAGAAGAAATCCAGCTAGAGTGAAGCATTTTATATTTGTGTCCAAATCCAGGAGCTAGATTTTGTCTGACTCTTCTCTCGTGGGGAGTCAAGCAAATAGGAATAACTGAACGCCTCAGGCATATGAGCCGCCTCGTTGTATTTTTCATCAACATTTGCATTTCATTACTGTAACGATCATGCCTACCTTTAAGCTCGAAATCGTTTCAAATTCAGCTTTTGTGGGAAAGCATGTAACTCAGAAAAAGAGAAAAGCGAACAAGGTTTTTAAAAAGGGTTAAACAGAGAAAAAATGGAAAGGTTAATGAGAGATGATTATGATGATGATAATAATGACGATGACAATGACGATGACGTTGATGGAAATGATAATGACGACGATGGTGATGATCATGCTCATGATCATGACGACTATAACGATGACGCTGATGACGACGACAACGACAACGATAATGATGATGATGATGATGATGATGATGATGATGATGATGATGATGATGATGATGATGATGATGATGACGACGACGACGACGATGATAATGACGTTGATGATTATGATGATGACGATGCTGACGACGACAAGGGTGATGATGATGATGATGATGATGATGATGATGATGATGATGATGATGAACGAAAATAGTAAAAATAAAGAAATAGAGAATGAGACGGGAATGAAACGAAAAAAAGTAAAAAAGGGAGGGAGAAAGAGAGTAATAGTGAGAGCGGGGGAAGGGAAAACTATTATTAACATAGAAAAGAACGAAAAGTCAAAGTTGGAAAACAAGGATAAAAGACGAAAAATATGAATAAATGAGAGAGAGAGAGGGGGAAGAGAGAGAGAGAAGGGGAGACTAACGACAAATTAGATGAGAAACATCCTTAATCTATGCGGGTCAAGATGAACGATTGAATTGTGTAAAATATCTTAAACCCACCAAAATATAGAAAATTTGTTTTTAGAAATCAATTTGTTTTTAAACATTAGCAATATAATTTCACATCTATCTACCCTTTTTAAATATTTTTTCTAACGAAATTCAATCCATAAAATATCGTCATGAACATTTTTTTAATATTTGACTGAAAAGGAATTGTTTTTTAATACGACGGTTAAGAAAATGAGTAATTTCACTCTCGTTTAGGAGCAAAATACAAACATAAGATTTGAGCTTCGACTTTTAAATTGAAATTCAATCTAAAATTAAATTATATTCAGTAGTTTATGTGATCTGGAATTGCTTTCTACTTTCGAATTGTCACGATACTAAACAAAAATCAGCCATTTTAATTTATTACTAGAACTTCATTAGTCTGTTTCCTCTAGTAGATGACCCGTGATACTTGGGATCACGGATCATCTGGATAACGTATTTCTCGTCCTCTCCCTTTGATGATGATGTCATCCACTTTGTCCGGTTATCCATATCCTTGTTTTAATGGAATAGGCCATCATTTAGTAACGTTTTGTTTTTTATTTGTTTTTAACGACGTTTAAATCATTACAAAGTCATCCCAGCTAAAATAGTTTTTTTAATACTAGATTAAGACAGGTTTTACGATGTTTCTGTGTTGTTAATGTATTCAGAATGTGGAATTTAACTATTCATAACATGTGAATTATTTTGCTATCTTATTGTTTCTTTTGGGTGTTTTTTTTGTATATTATTTGAACCGTTATTTTGAAGAGAGTTTTAATTTAAATTTACATTTCTATTTAGGTTAATTGGTATTTGTTTTTGTCAGATGTTATTTTGTTAATACTGGATTTAGTGACGTAATCATTTTGAGACGTCATTATTTTAATGACATTATCTAATGTGCACGGGGAATGAACAAGATAACACACCATAAAACAAATAAACTGTATATACAGACTTAAAGTAGTATATAGACTAATAGATTTTTAAAATGCTGGAATGAGTTTGCTATCGCGATACTTGGAAATTTTTATGTAATTTGAAATCTTTAATCTGTTGAATAGAAATTAATTCATGGCGCGGATACACTTTAAATAAACATATCAAATAATATTCTTGTTTTTTTGTTAGAAAACCGATGGAAAAATAATAATTTTCTTACATGTTACTGTCCCTATTTACTTGCCTCCCTACGAGAGTTGTTTTTTAATGTGGGAAAAATCCAACTCCCTAGAAAGGGATTGCGACAAAAAATAAAATTGTCTCCGTTTAAAAGGATTTCTCCTTCACTAACGGAGGACAGAAAAGATAAAGTGTAGTATTAGAACAGATACTACACATGTGCTACTGTCGTATGGAATAAGCCAATAATGTGCTCAAAATGTGTTCAAATCAAAACAAAGCTGTTTCGATAGATTCGCTAAACTGTAATTGAACTAGTCCCAAGAAACCTATGCATGGACACCTTTGAATTACCCCCTGGTTTAATAACTTTGACCTATCAGATTAATGTAATTTCAACAGCAAGGTCAAATCTCGCCGGTCGCCACAGTCGCCTTTTGCCCAAATTGAGTTAAGTAATGTATATAGTTCAATCGTTTATCGTTTCTCTGTCACTCAATGGCGTTTTTTTTTGTATTTATTTTCCACAAAAGCCTGCGTGTGCGTCCGTCAACCATTGTAAACGAACAATTAGATTCTGGCGGGAGAACCAGGTTCACAATCGACGGAGACGCTGTTAACTCGCCATCGCTTTCCGCCTGGAATGTCGTGTCTTTGATGTTGCCGGCGACCATTTACAAATGTCGGCAAAAATGAATAGAATAGAATCAAATATAATAATGACACATCAACCCTTTTAGACCGGGGGTGGGGGGTAAAGATGTGGATATGTTGGGCATAAGGGAAGTACATACCCCCACCACAAGGAGCGCTAACCTACCAAAATAGTGATTGGACTACATTGACCAAATACGGTCATGTGAGCAACCAAGTTGCTTTATATTTAATAGAAACATTTTCTCTCTCGTATTTATTTTCATAAACTGGGTCGGGTCAGAGTGATTATTATTTGATTTCTGTGGGGGTGTTTACGTGTGGGGATAGGCAACATCTCTCCCGCTAACGGTATATGGCCCGCGAACATTACTTTGACTACCAACGCTCAGATCTTGTTTTGCTCATATTGAAATGAATGTCTCTCTCTCTCTCTCTCTCTCTCTTTCTCTCTCTCTCTCTTCCTTGGGGAAACTACTTGTTTTAATAAGCTCCTAGGACTGACTTATATCCAATGTGTTGACGAGGTTACTTGGAAAAATGGTTGGATTGTTCCAGTGCTCCACAACATCTCTGATTCAAAATGCAAGTCGTAAGATTGAGTACTGCTGTCACATTTGCTGAGGTACCGTCCAGAACACTCTTTCACGCCTTGAAACAGTTCAAAATATCATATCTACTGTATTCTACACTCCCTTTCTCACAGAAGATACGTTGCTTTTCTGTTTCCACTCTATCGTTATTTCAATGGAAGATGCTAGACGGGGCTTCAACCTCTGGTTTCTTATTGTAAGACATTCACAGCAAGAACTCGTCTCTACAATGACCGCAAAGAACGTTACTTTCTTCCTCTGATTGCCTAACATAAAACATAATTTCTAGGTAAAGCGTTTCTTTTTAAAAGCTTCCCATCTGCCGAAAACATAACCATAGGTGTGTTTCGCTGCGAGACAGTACGACGTCCTATTCAAATTCAATGTGAACAGATACTTGTCATAAACGGTCCCCATAAGTAATCAAATGTTGTTTATCACATTCATCATTTTCAATCCTCGCATAATAATCTTCATCACGCAACTGACAATTAATCCAAAACTAAAAAAAACAATATGTATTCATAGGATTAGCAACTCATTAACTTTTAGATGTCTAACGTAACTAATTGATGATAATAATAATAATAATAATAATAATAATAATAATAATAATAATAATAATAATAATAATAATAATAATAATAATAATAACAATTATAATAATAATAATAAAAAGATGAAGAAGAAGGGTAAAAAGAAGAGGGAAAGAAAGTAGAATAATTAAAAGTATTAGGAAAGAGAAGAAGAATTTAAAAGAAGAAAAAGAATAAAGCTATAGAACGATTATGAAAACAAAAAAGGACGAATAAAAACTAAAAAAATACAAAAAAAAAACGAATAAAAAGGAACGAGGAATAATAATAATAAGATGAAGAAGAACGAACAAGAAATAAGAAGCAGAAAATAAAACAGAAGAAGAAGGAGAAGGTGAGGAAGAAGCCGAAAAGAATTAAGAATTAAGAACAACGTTACAGACGAGAAAGAGAACAGGAGGAAGAATAAGACGAAGAAGAAGAAGCAAAAGAAGAAATAAGAAAAGCCAATAAGAATTTGGAAAGAAAATGAAGAAAAATAACGATGTGTAAAGCTGAAGGAAAAGCAAAAAGAAATTTAAAGTAAAACGAATGACGACAGAAAACCGTAACACGAGAGAAAAGAATAAAAATGAAAAGGAAAAGGAAAGATGCAAAAGAAGATAGAAAGAAGATAATAAAGACAAATGATTAAAAGAGAAATTAAATAAAGAAGAGGAAAAACACGAAGAAAAAAGAAACAAGACGAACAAAGAAATAAGAAGAAAAAGAAACAAGAAAAATCTCAAGAAATAAGATTATTGTTAAGACAAATACGAAGACAAATGATCGGCGTTGAAGAGAAGAACATTGTGTTGGTTCTGCCATTTGATCGCCGACGACTCATGATTTGCTTGTTAAGAAGCAATCTCAAGGATCTCATTAAAAGCCGTCAGAAACGATGAAATTTAATGAGATACTTTGTAATCTATCTAATATGTTTGTAATTCTTTGTTCAATTAAATGATAAAATGCGTTATTTTTCCTTTAAAGTATCAACATTTAAAGGATGTACAAGCAAATTCTAACAGGACGTGTGGGTGAGTGGTGTAAATCCGTCATATATTTCAATCTCTCTCTCTATCTCTCTCTCTCTCTTTCTCTCTCTCTCTCTCTCTCTCTCTCTCTCTCTCTCTCTATATATATATATATATATATATATATATATATATATATATATATATATCATTGGGTTTTAATAAGGTAACTATGTTTTCAATTTCATATCACTTACAGTATCCGAAAATGTCTAAATAAAAGCTCAATGAAAACTCATTACAAAATAAAAGCATATATATTATATTAGATTAGATTAGATTAATTCAATTCGAAAGACCATGCAAAAAGCAATCCAAAGGCATAATTTACGTCAGTTCCCTCTGTATTTCTGCACTTCAGTAAAGATGTATCATTTACATTTTCGTCTTACATACAAAAACATACGTTTTTCCATGGTAATCTATGTGTAGACCCAACGTGTTTATTAGTAGATAGAGAAAAAATACAATGAAATGATTATTATTTAAAAGTTTTGTTTCAAGTATATATATATATATATATATATATATATATATATATATATATATATTTAGATTTTTCACTTATAAAATAGATCATTCAGTGAAGACCGGGGTTGTTCCAATAAAAAACAAGCTCGATGATACTCGATTACAGAGTACAGAGCATTTATATGTGATTTTATGAAGGCTTACCAAAGCATTCCTTTCAAGACACCAATGATCACCATTAAAGATATTTTTTCTTACAAATACTATTTATTCAAATTAAATGTTTTTTCCTACACGTGTTTCACTACCAAGCAGTTACTTGCTTGGCAGATCATCAGGGAAATTAAATGTCTGGAATACTGGTTCCAACTGCCGACAAAACACAATGTGGCGTTGTAATAGTTGAGGTCACTTAAGAAGAGAAGAGGAAAAAAATAAAAATAAAAATAAAAGTCAAACTTAAAAAAAGCAAGGAAGAACAACGATAAAAAAGAAAGTCCTAGAAAAGTCTTAGAAAAGTAGCTTGTGCATTATTTCTTCCACCAAGCCAACAAGCAAATAATCGGTCCCAAATACATTCAATAAAACCACAAAACCGGAACAATGTGCGATAATACACTTTTCACGTCGGCCAGTACAATGATGAATAAGTCCCTCCCCCCCACAAGAAAACAAAAGAACTAAATCATTCAAGTTACCGCTCACAAGTTACCATTCCAACCCAATGATAGTATGGGAATTCTAAATCCAATTTCTCACAAAGAAAAGTCAACACAAATGTTCGTCCGAGTTCAAAGAGTCTTATTTCAATTGTTGATTTATTACCCTTCGAAATAAACACACGACAAGTTGAATGTCAATCCCGCAGAAAACTCCCTTCCATCAAGAAAAAATCTTAATATAGAAACTATTTATTCAAAATACTGTTTCTAAAAATATTTATTATTAAACCTATTCCTTATAGAAATTAATTATCTAGTGTCTGGGACGTCATTTTACATTTTGGGAAAATATCCTTCATTTAATTAACTGCCGAATTATTATCGTTTTGTTGTTTAACGAAGCGAATAAAGCCCATCCCGCAGAATTAGTTTTTAAAAAATTATTCATATATCAAAAATAAACTGTTATTATAAAAAGGCCTTCTACAAAAATCTAGTTATTATTTTAAATCATTTAAAATATTTCCTTAACGGCTGACACAGCCGTTTGCAACTCTCTGTGGAGAATATTATTCTATATTCCATAAATAAATGTTACTACGGAATATCGTTATCAGAAATCTATTTTCTATTTTGAAAAAAACCAAACTTTTTTTTAATGGACCGGTTTATTTTTTTGTCAACTTTACGGGAAAATATCACTCTTACTCGTTAAATGACAGGAGACTTTATTATTACTAATTTAAAATCCCGTACAAAATACTTTTTATAAAAATCCAATTGTTTCTATTTTTGGAAATTAAGTCCGTGTCGGCATGCATGTTTTTAAAATTATTTTTTCCTTAATTACTTTTCCCCATTCCTGCCACCAAATTGTTTTATTTATTTTAATCTAATTAAAAACTAATTTAATTTAACCTAATTTAATTAAATAGTGATAGAATCCAGGTTGCTATTTCTTATTTTTCACTTAAAATTACTTGAAATCTCCAATGCATTTCGTATAATATATCTATTTCTGAGAATAAATTGTGATTTATTATTTATTATTCCACTATCTTTTTATATGTAACACAATTTCCCCCTCTATTCCGCTGAATAAGTATTTACTATAGTTGACTATCACTGGGCCTTATTCCGATAGAATATTCCTACCTTATCACCCCCAACCTAAGTCTCAAGTATCCGCTAATAATTGAATCAAGACATATCTTGGCATAAGTACGTGTTACTAATTCTCATCCTCCATATTATACACTAATTATTGCCCCAGATTGCCTCAGGAAGTGTCCATCCTGCCTATCTCTGCTGTAAGTTTATACTTCCCCCAATTCCCCTCCTATCCAGGTTTTAGGCTTGATAACAGGTAACGGTTTCTATGCAGACAGCATTGTAGTATTTCCTGCCTAGCGTTCAGTAAATTATCTCTAGATGTCATGATGTGGTACGACTCCAATGCACATAGGTTGCATCTCTTCTTTTTGTTCGGTTTATATTTGTTAGCCCTCCCTAAAATTGACCATTTCAGTTCGAAAGGGTCTTGCCTAGCAATGAGGTTTCTCACAAAACGGCCAACAGAAGTGTTAGGCCTATCTATGTCTTCCCTTTGGCCTCCCCTGAAGGAACTCATGTGGTTTCTGAATCTATCTTTGAACTCACCCCCGGTTGAACCGATATATGATTTCCTACTACTCTCTGTTATCACATCGCATTTGTAGACAATGCTTGAAACTCTACAGTTCCCCCCCAGTGGACAGATGTTAGAAGCTCTGCAGTTACAGTTGTGTGCTGGGCCGTTGCTGGATGTTCTACTACTATGGTTATTTATAATGGAGGTTCTCACTGAACTGGTGTTACTGGGATCAACACCAGAAGAGAACATGGCTTCCCTTGTTTTAGTTATCTTAGAATTATTATATCCTATGATGGATGTGGCTATATTTCTACAGGTTGAATAAGACAGTTTTACAGTATTTTTGTTAATGATTCCCCCCAATCTGCTATCCCTTGGAAAGTTTTTTTCCACTATGCTATAAAAAATCTTTGGGATATTAGTCTTAATATGCTGGCTATAGGGGGGGGGGTTGAACCATGTAGTGGTCCTTCTCCTATTTTTCTTCCTACCTCCCCCCCCCCGGTTTGGGTAGCATGTGAGTTCAATTCGTTACTTCCAACTTCACGAATATTATCATCAACCGGTTCCCACCCAACCTGGTTTACATTACCGTGGGATACACCAGGTCTCCTATATCTAGCCTTGCCCATTGCCCTATTATATGAAACCATTGATCGAGAGGCAATCGGTCTCCTGTTTAGTCCCCCATTCCCAACCGAAGGAGGCACAAGGTAATTAATTTTTTCCTTGTATCCTGATCTGTTTAAAGCTTCATTGTAGAATTGCTTACTGCTGTCGAATATTTGTTGATTCTTGGACAGCTTAGATATCCTACTCGATATTGCAGGAATAATGGCTCTTTTCACCATCGGTGGGTGATTCGATTTAGCGTCGATATAGTAGAGCGTGTGGTATATATATATATTATTTCTGGTGGAGTTTTGTCATAGAAATTGTGTTCAATAACAAGTAGACCCGTATATTTACTTGCAATTAAGTTTTATTTATACATACATGTTGGCTACATATGTGCATACATGTTTCATCTACTGCCTTGTTTGGCTAAGTTTCCCCAGACCGAGTTTTTAAAATGAAGTTCGAGATACTTTTCGATAAATAACGCTCAAAAATAGGGTATTATTCTAATTTCTTTTGATTTCTTTACGAATGTCTCCGATTATTTAAATTATTTTTATTATGTTAAACTATTCAGAAATCGCACTTAGCTTCGATCCGCCATAAAATGTCACTATAATGAAGTAGAATGAGTGGCGTGTGGCTGCCTATCCTGTATCTATTAAGTGTCCTTTTCGGATTACTTAACTGTGTGCAAATGTAATTTTTACTAGCTTAAAACTTAGAGTATATCCTTCATTTCTGGCGCGCAGACCTGTACATATAGACATATATGTATGTACATATATGTCTATATATAATTTCTGTTTTTTTTAATTAATATTTATGATCTACAGACATGTTTAACGTTCACTAACAATCTTGTATGTGGTTATGTAAAACTTTTCTGTATAAATAGATAAATAAATAGATAGAAAGATAGATACACACAGCGTAGACTCTAATCTCCAATAAATTGGCTGAAGATTAGAATTCAGACGGATTGACTCGGTATAGGTTCACGTTATGATATTAAACGATATATGGTAGTGACATCCCGGTGTAGGACCTTTGGGAAGTGTGGAGTTCCCATTATTTCTAAGAACATTTTTAACCAGAGGGGTAATCAAGATAAGTATAATCCATTGTGTGCATCCTATTTATGCAGAAAACATATGGAATGTTATGTAGAAACCATACGTATGAAAACCACGCGTACGGTTTAAGCAGTAATAACCAAACAAGAGCTGACATGCTATAAGAGCAACCAACCAGTCAGAATTAATATGTTAATTAATTGGGCTGGTGTTATTAACTGTGCAGATAAGAGGCTTTTGTATATGATTGTGAATGCAGTAGTCTCAGCATAAGTCGAATATGGCATCACAAGCCCATAGGCAGTGTCTGTAACCACGACAGCCAAACGAATACACTCATTATGCGGTTAATAAAAACGAAATCAGTGTTCTTTTTCTCGTAGTATTAAGTTCATAAGTGCCTTTACAATGGACTATTCACCGACGTGGAACCGCAAGCTGCTCGATTAATAACCGCTCGCGCCTTTTATTTACTTGGCGAGGCTTTGTGCTCTGGACAGAACACTATAGTCTTCAGAGTAAAACCGGAATGTAAAACTATTTCATTTGTTTGCTTTTTTCTCGCTCCTACGAATTCCCTTGGTTATAAGCCGCCCTCTCTCTAATTCTCTCTCTCTCTATCTATCTATCTCTCTTTATATATATATATATATATATATATATATATATATATCTGTCTTATGTCTTACCAGTTACTCACTTTACATTTGCAGTGTATAGTCGTTCGCATAAGCGTCGCTGTGACTTTATTCGCCATTTCACATTTAATCTTCGTGACTGATATCTGCTTTGGAATAAATTGATGTCAACAGACGCGTATTTTACATTACGAATTTACTAACCAAATTTATTTTGACTTTTAGAATCAAACTTCTGAATTTGTTTAGTATGTACTATTTTTCATTTAAACGTGTATCTCTGTTATTTTATTGATTTCCGAAAAGAACCACATATTTATGTATTTACTTGTGACGCGTTTGCGTTGATTTCACTATGCAACTTTATGGTAAATAAGTAACCAACTCTCCGCTTAAATTGTTTCTCGTAACCAATGATCCCTGACTGCTCAACTGTAGCCTTATGATCGTTTTGGCGGTCACTCAATTGTAGAAACAACACAAAACAAGTTGTTCGGATAACTTACTTATGCTCGGTGAACGTGTGTATGAGTGTGTGACACCGTTGGGGACTCAAACACTATTTGTCAATCGTTGTCCGGTCTTGCTGGCCTTAATCTTGTTTGCCCCACGCCGAGATCGTTCTCTCCGTGATCGTTCTCGTCAGGTTCTGTCGCCGTTCTCCCTCTAACAGCCAGTCAATAAATCTACTGGCCATTGGAAATCATGCATGTCCGGTTTTTCTTAACTTACTTATACCGGAAACAAGACATGTCTGCTTTCTTTCTCATCTTTTTGAATTCTTTTTCTTGACTCCCTGATGTTAATTGCTAACTGTCCATGGCATGGTTTGGTCTATGAAGTTCAATGGATCAGTCGCTTTGAAATGGTCATTTTTCCTAGCTAATCTCTCCCAGTGGCCATGGTTATGGAAGTGACAGCACTCTATAGTATCACAAAACCATTCATCTTTTTTTGTATTATTTGTATTAACATTCAAAAGAGCATATTGTACTAATGATATTTGTTAAAATCAATAAGTAGTAATCTGTTATGATTTTACAATGGAGGTTCTAATACAACATAAATTGTATCGCGACGTCATCACTGACTAACTGGGACATGTACACGTACACGAGTTGACAAAATGCACAAAAATAAACAATCAAAAGCAACAAATAATTCTTGAACAGTAACTTTTCTCTTCATTATTACTATATTGATATTATCTTCCTCAACTAGGACACATTTTCTGAATCGAAGAATTTTAATAAATGTCAAAACTGCTTAACCCCAGAAATGGATTACTGCAAGTGATAACATAATGACCCCGTTGATATACAGTCAGTGGTAACATAACGCTCGCCCGTTTTATATAGCTTTTCCTAAACATATGTAGCGATATTAACAGTATCATTGTCCTAGGTAAGATTATTGGGCGGGGTGATCACTGATCAATTGCAACCTCATTCTAGTCACTGTGTGAATAACTGTGACACACGTTTA
>OY744520.1:126422425-126449925 GCA_963556195.1 Sepiola atlantica | reverse complement strand
TGTTGTGTCAGTTTTATTGTCATGAGACCATCCTTCCAGGCATTACCTTCTCCTTTGTTCGTTCGTCATGAGCCTATCCTCCAAGGAATGACCTTCTCGTTTGGAGGGCTAGTGTAATATATTTTCTGTTTACATGAGGCAATCCTTCCAGTCATGATATCCACCTGAAGGGGTTGTCTAGTGTAGTACCATGCTCCCATGCCTTACCCCTTCCATTCTCTCTGTGTGTAGTGTAGTATATTTTCAGTTGTTATAAGATCCTCCGAGGTCTTACGTGAACCTTATTTTTGGTATGTGCGGGTAGTGCAGAATCTGGTCTGTTGTCATGAGACCATCCTTCAAAGCATTACCCCCCCTTTTCCTGAAGTGAGGGGTAGTGCACATCAACAAGAAATTGTCACAATCGGCTGTTCATTAGCAAACTTAACATTTACATAATATATATTAGCAAAAATATACAACTTACTTAAGAGATCATATTATTGCTATCAGGTAAAGTAGAAAGAACAAACAGTGAACGAAAGCAAAAAAGACGAAAGGAAAGAAAGAAATAACGAAAGAATGATAGAAAGAAAGAAAAAAGAGAAATGTGGAGAGAAAATGCGTAGAACAAATGTCTCCTACCCTATCCGTGGATCCCTTAGATCGCCCAAACTCTACAGCATTAAATCTAGGCATCTCAATTGTTTCATTGCATCCATCGACTTATCAATTATCTCTGAGCAGGGAAAAGATGGTTCAGTCATTCAACAAAGAATTTGATTTTTTTTAATCAGAAAAAAAGGAGGGCACATTACTTAAGTCGACTGCACATGTCATCGACAAATGAATTCTCTTAGATCCACGGGAAAACGCGATGTATGTGAGGGGAGCAACGAGTGCCATAATGAAAAATATGAAATAAAAATCCTATTAATAATCTTCCGAGTTTTTGATCTGCTGTGTCTGATGTGTTGCTAAGACTTCGCGATTTCAGTCACGATTTCGACTAAGTTTCCAGGAAATGTTAAAGGCATCTCTATGAATGTTTTCAACAATATTCAACGAAGATTAAAGTTATTTTGGTTTTTTAAAACTTTTTTCTCTCTCCTCGGTGTTTTCTATTTTCATAAATCATTCACGATCATTTTATGTGGCATCAATCACGACTGGTGCCGTTGCGCGTTGTCGTAGTCAACTCACTTGGAGTTTTCGCACGAGTCGTGGTGTTCGCTGGAGTATGTGATTTCTAGAACTTTCGAGGACCGTTGCACAATCATTTTGCGTTATCGCAACAACACTTTACCATTGGCTTTCGCTGATAACGACGATTAGTTTTCTCTGGGATTTGAGTTGCAATAAGCCTCCATAATTTTCCAGTACTCTCCAGTACTCTCCTTGGTGCTCTTTCCATCCTCCTTGATCCTTCATCATTTTGTGTGGTACGAGCAGAGGCTGGTTTCACTACATATTATGTCTGCATGTGTATTTATTTTTATTTTTGAGGGGAGATTATCGTCATAATCATCGTCATCGTCATCGTCATCATCATCATCATCATCATAAATTTTTAGTTTGCCAGTCTTCCCTTTCATGTGTGCTTTCTTTTTAACCACATATGAAAACATTCCTACACTCTTTTATTTATGAAAATCATAATTTTTCGGCAAAGAAGTCTTTAACCAAGATTAATACATCCGAACCTTTGGCCCATTTTTCACACTAACGGTGAAGTCAAAATTTCGCCCTATTTCAAGTTAATTCAACTTTACACAATAGACGCCTAGTCTTTTTATGTACTGTTTATGTAAATACGATATCAGTAACAAGATAAACTAATTTGCATATATTAGGTAGCTATTATTTATTTGTGTGTTTGTTTGATTCAATGATTGTTTTGAGTTTAATATAATAAATAGTTCTGTTGCACAATATTTGTTTTATTTCCTAGACATTTGTATAAAAATATTCCTTTCTTTAGAGGGGCCGACTTGGTTTTCGAAAAGTTGCGATCTATTTCTAAATTGAAAGTTAAACGGTACATTCATTTCTTCTTCCCTTTACTTTTATTTACGGCCACACATAAAAGATAAATGCCTTTGTTTCGAAATAAACTAACTCTTAATGTTCATTAATATGAGAAAGATTTTGTGTCGTGTTTACAACAATGTTATAAATAAAAATGTTTATTTTAAATTAATATTACAAGTATTTTAAGTAGCGAACTTTGCGAAGCGATAGATAGCTAGCATTGCAAGCTAATAAGCTAGAAACTTGTACGGTTCTTAACTGCAGCACAATGTAATAATGTAAAATCACCAAGTCTTGTTCACTTGTTCCTTTTCGTTTATTCTTTTGTTGGCATTTGCGGACGACATTCTTTAAATGTAGTCTAAGCTAATTTCCACTGTTACTACCAGGTTAGTATTATTAGACAAAGCTAGTGTTAAAGAGTGATGAATGAATATTATTGAGTTATCCGTGACTTTAAAATATATCTTTTCATAAATAATGTTTACTTCTTTATATATATATATATATATATATATATATATATATATATATATATATATATATATATATATATGTTTGTATTACAGAAGATCAGTCAAACATCAGGCCTCTTTTTAAAACCAAGGGTACCAATGTTGTTCCGATTTTCGGTAATACAAACATTAATAAATATTACGCTCTTATATATAATTTTTCTTAATAATCGAGCACTCTGCTAAGGTTCTCCCCCACTAACCTCACATTACTGCTTCTCATCACCGTGGCTATTTAAAAAAGAAAATAAATAACAGATATATATATATATATATATATATATATATATATATATATATATATATATATATATATATATATAACGTATTAAGAACGGTGACGGCTATGCAGAGAGCCAGATTGATAACAAGTTGTTTAAAACAAAAATAAACAATCGAAGGAGATTACTTTCCTTTACAATCTTACATAAACAACAAGTATCGTATTAGCTGTTTGTGATATTGCGGATGATTATTAGAAGTCATTTGATATTTCGGGTAAAAACTTCCCCTTGTCAAAGTGGTACAAAGAAGCCCGGCTGTGTATAATTCACTAAACTGAATGTCAGAAAGTAGAACTGGAAACATGCCACTCCTTTAGATATGGAGACGCTGCAGCAAATAATAAATCAATGAATTTAAAAAAATGCTTTTATTATATCCTACACATAGATATGTTGTTTAAACCTAAATGTGTTAAATTAATTAACTGGGGTTTATATGGTCAGTAATCACTTGTTTGTTGTAATAATATAATTTTACTCATATATGTTTTATTTGTTTACGTATTTTTTAGTTTTATATAAAATCTTTTTTATATTTTTTAATTCATGAAAATTTATTTTTATTATTCTACAATAATTTTTAATTGTGGGTTTTTAAAATTAAATTATAGAATTAATTAAATCGTTACTAATTATAAGCATTAATAGCCGACATCTAAGTTTTACGTAGGCTTCGGTGAAGCTAATTAAAGTTAAATTTAAACGTAAAACAATATGTTTTGTTAAATTATATATATATATATATATATATATATAATAAAATTAATGACATTTTTTAATTATAATTTTGTTTACATTTTAATTTATTTTAATTAATTATTATTTAATTTTTTAATCTTTTTTATTTATAAATGCACTGTAACATTAATTTATAAGCAATATATTATAACGTAATTTAAGACAGAGCCCTTGTAACGTTCTGGTTAACGCATCCAATTACAGTCCATATGATCGAGTGGTCAAATTCATGGTCATCCCCGCTGATTAGCCGCAGCAACGGTGAAACGCGTGTCCGTGATTAACTATTTTATCTGTAACTAAACAACATCCTATTGAAACCAGCGACCTCATGCAATATTCTTTACTGCTTAGGAAGTGGAAAATACTTAGAAAAGAGCTATCTTTCCTTCGCCAGTAAAACAATAATAAAAACTATATATATATATATATATATATATATATATATATATATATATATATATATATATATATATATATATATATAAAGAAACACCATTGTGTTCTTACATATAATTTAGTAGTTCGTTTTTTTTCTGTTTACCATTGCGGGAGTAGAAATTTTTGCCAACTTCTGTTGGTCTTTACAACCAAATATCAAATTATGAACCCCAGTAGAAAAATACCGTTATTTTAAAAACACGTGCAAGAATGACATCGCATTGTTTCAATATTTGTCGCAACCGTTTTATGCTTTGTTCTTTTATATCTTTTCGTTGATTATTTTCGTCGATGTAAATATGAAAATACATTTTAATAATGCTTGTCCACGAATACTTCTGTTGTATAATGGTATTGTAAGAAATATATAACAAAAACAAATCTCTTACAGATAACTGCAACTCATCGTTTTGTTTATGAAATCATTCCGTATAATAAATATCTATGGTTAAATATATAGCTTTTTCTTCTTTTCTAATTGCGGGATTATAAAGTTTTCGCCAAAGTGGTCAATAATTAATAGAGCTGTGTATTATATATAAAACAATATTTTCAAACATGTTCCGGTCAGAACGATGGATAGCCAGGACACTTCGGGGTATATATATATATATATATATATATATATATATATATATATATATATATACATATATATATATAATTGGCTATAATGACGTCATAGGTTTGTTAGTTTGTATTTTCATACGTCAAAAGATTTGATGTTTTTCATTTTCCAATACTCTCTGCGGTCTGTTCCTTAATTACTTGTCTGTATGTTCAAACTGCTGTCGATTTTATATTTCCCATTGGATTACTCTCCCGACCAAATCATGTCTGCTTTCAAATTATTTGGATGTTAGTTTGCTTCACTCATTTATGATGTGGGTTACTGTTTCGTTACTTTGTTTGTAGGGTCTACATTTTCCAGAATCTTGTAGGTCTTAGCTTTTTAATAATTCTTTTTTTTTCGTGGAAATCGCTCAAGAAAAGGCATAACACCACTTGATGTAAGGAGCTAAAAAACTACTGCGAGGTCAAAAACTAGCTAACGATAAGTGTTAGATAGATAGATTCCGACCCAGAAAAAAACAATTACTTCCCTTTGTCAGAAACATCGCTCATGGAATGTGAGGACTAAAGGACAAAATAAGGGAAGCGAAAGTTACGATACTGCCGAAAGTAAACCGAAGGTCCATTCTCTACTCTCCTTTCTTAGTCACGTTTTTTATGGGCTATTGGTAATGCTTCCGTTTCTCTTTCCAGGTGTATTTTCCGTGATTACACCTATGTGTTTCCGCGCGCTATTTCTTTCATCAGTCTTATAAATTGTCCATGTCGCTGTTTCATTTCCCATTTTTCTTTTCTCGGGTTTTTGTTCCTTGTTTGGCTGTTCTTGATATTGTTACCTTTGAGGCCGCTTTTCACGGCGCAATTAAAAGTGTATTTTCTGTATGTATTTTTCTAATGTATTTTTCTTTTATCGCATCGTTCACGATGTCTTCACTAGTTATTAGCCTCTTCATACGTTTTCTTTATGCATAGTTGGTAAATCAGTATCAGCTTTCTGATGCAGTAGATTGTTGATGGCCATTAGTATCCCTATGCCTTGTAATTAAGTTATCCCTTTGTTCAGCTTATGAGGGGTCAAAAGTGTTTTACTAGATACTTGACAGGTTTGGTTTTGCAAAGCAAGCGCACTAGGATTAGCAAACTCTGACCTACAAAAATGCCCGAGCAGCCCCGTCAGCATTCCTCGGCTTGGCGCCCTAGGCATAGAATAGTACTAAACTAATCCCTTCTCAAAGAGAACGTAAAGTCTAGGAGGGTGAACCTCCTGAGACCGAACAGAACTATACCTCAGCACGACAGAGCAGAGCCAGAAGAAACCACAACGGCCCACCTTCTATCGGACTGATGGTTGAGGACGTATCTTCGACTGGTACGAACACATCTACTGAGTATGTGCGAGGCATGATGTTGTATACTACACCTTGACCTCATAAAAACGGAAACGGTTCATATAACCACTCACTGGCAGTAACAAGTAGTCTTCCTTTAATTTTTGAGTGATAGGTCTCCCATGAGTACCAATAATTTTCTATTTTTTCGATCGTTGTTGCAAATCATTTTGTGTTATCGTAACAACCGTTTACCATTTACGGTCGTTATTTTTCGCTTAAAGCTGAGTTTCATTATTATTATTATTATTATTATTATTATTATTATTATTATTATTATTATTATTATTATTATTATTATTATTATTATTATAATAATACGCTAAAGCAATTTCATGTTCGTACGTACGTTATCACCTTCTATACCTTTTTTAAATGATGAGATCACCAGTTGGCGAATGATGCAATGAAAAACAATATTTTTTTTAATATCATCTGATGTCGCGGTTGTGTTGAACGTCAAAATTCGAACAAAAATACACTTTCTTGGACGTGTACAGACGATGTTCTGGCTAAATAAAGGTGGTAGAATAATATCGTTTGATCACCGTTCGCGCTGGACGTCTACAAAACTACTACAAAGGATTTTTAGATAAAAACCCATAACCAGATATATTCTTAAACTAGATTAATGAAAGTACTTAGATATGTATTTTTTCCGTTTTAACAAAATGTGGTACAATAATACAGTTTGGTCTGCGTTTGTGCCAGCCATTCATAGAATAAACGGCCTCAATATATAACAGATAAAGGATACAATTTCGGAATTTCTACAGGTCTCGCTAGTTATTATTATTATTATTATTATTATTATTATTATTATTATTATTATTATTATTATTATTATTATTATTATTATTATTATTATTAGAGATAGCACTAAACAGACCTCCATTCGAGGAGGGATAGCACTAACCAGCCATCCGCTGGAAGAGTGCGGAGAGCACTGGGACATTGGGTAGGCTTATATCCATCTAAATCGCAGAGAAGACTAATGGTCGTTACCAACGAGAAATCGATGGTAAACGTCTGTTGTGATAACGAAAATTCATTTGCAGTAGTTATCGAAAGATGTGTGAGAACTCTTTCTGGGTACATAATAATAATAATAATAATAATAATAATAATAATAATAATAATAATAATAATAATAATAATAATAATAATAATAATAATAATAATAATAATACTCGTTAGGAGTTCTCACACAGGTCATCATCAGTGATTGCTTACTGACTGTATCCGCGGTGCGTGAACTGGAGTCTGATTGACAACAAGTCTCTGTAGATGTTCAGTACTTCCGCCTTTTTCGATAATCATTGCAAATGATTTTTCCTTTATTATTATTATTATTATTATTATTATTATTATTATTATTATTATTATTATTATTATTATTACCAATTTGTAGTTTTCCAGTCTTCCCTTTCAAGTGTGCTTTTTTTAGCCGTCGTTATATTTTATCCTTTGATGTGTATTTACATCGGAGACGCTTTTAAGACAAGAAAGACACACATTGGAAAAATATCTTAATCAATATTCGGCACAGATAAAAAGCCGTGGCTAAGTGACGCCTGATGTTAAAGTGTGATTTAGTGAGATAGTGTAACATTGGCGAGGAGAGTAAGGAGATAACTGGCATAGGGTGGGAGGAGAGTAAGCATGGGGCGAGCGCGGGGGAAATAACGCGAAAGGAGAGCAGAGATGAGAGACTGATATTTGATATTCGGTTCGCATTGTCAATGTTAGCGCGTATCGAGTCAATTGGCGAGATGCTGGTGAAGGGTGTGTTCAGAGGAAGAAGATGACGCTGCTCTAAGTTGAAAAAAGAAAGAAACAAGTTGGAGACGGAGATAAGGAGAGCGAGAGAGAAAAGTTCAGGGAGACAGGTTTAATAAAGAGAGAGAGAGAGAGAGGCGGGGGGAGGGAGAGAAAGCGAGAATGAGAGAAAGAGAGAGTATAAATATAATTGAGGTGAAAATGATAGAAAGGACAAATTATTGTAATTCACTCTCAAGCATGTAATTGAATATTGCTCAACAAAATACTTGTAGAGAGAACACAGCAGATCTAGAGGAGTAAACCTTCGACAAAATGCATCTGTTCTTCAAAAGTAATTTTAATTCCAAGGGCGACAAATGAATGCTTATACAGAGAGAATATGACAGTATCCTGAAGATAATTCTTCACAACGTGAGGTGCATTGCTGCAGGGAGCGGATAATCGAAAAAATGTACACGTTTTTGTAAGTCGTATACTTATCTAGCTCCGAAGATAACTTTAGCAAGTAGTTCACTACAATCTGCTAATCCACACATGTGATGCCACAACAAAAGAATCAACCCGAAGGCAGGATTTTTTTCTAGAGCCTTATTTGAGTATGAACATGCATTGGATTGAAGTTGGAGTTTTGACATGACTGAATAACTCCTACTCTACCGTACCGTAAAGACTCTGACAGACATATGCACGGGATATAGGTTTATGTTCGGAACAACCTCCTCTTGACTAGAGAACATAGGTAATAATGATATAATCAAGCCTACATGTGCTTTAGATTAACCGTACAGCACAATGTTAGTTATTAATATTTCTTATACCGTTCTACTTCGAGCAGGACTGTATCCTGCTTAACTCTGTTTCTTTAAGCATAGATGCAGCACTCTTACTTGCCTCGAGTGTCCAAATGCATGTATTTAGGTATTTCAATGCACATCACCGTGGCTGGCTTGGATTCAACAGCTATACAGACGCAGCTTGAAACTACACGTATAGTTTCTCTATAGCGCACTCCTTCTCACAGACTGTAATTTTCCAGACCCGCTTCCCTAATCGTGTGGACTAGCAAGCCTCACTGCTCGACCTATTATTGACCTCACTGTCCGAGGCTTGTGTGAGGAATACCCATAGCCGCTGATGAATGCTGATTACTTCATGGTAATAATTCTTGTTCCAAAGTTTATGAGCCGTTCCTTGAAACGACGAAATACTGCAAGCAGGCTGATTGGGAATCAATCAGAGATCACATCAGTGACGCCCCATAGAGTAAAACATTTTCTCTCCTTGCTAATTAATTCGCAAATCAGGTAAGTGAATGGTTCAAAGCAGGCATTCAACCATATGTCCCCATGCGAAAATTCTACAGCAAGCCCCACTCTCCACAATGGTTCACCTCGAAATGTGCAGCTGCTATTGTGCAGAGGCAGCAAGCATTCCGACAGTTCGGTAGCTATACATCAACTACAAATAGACAGCAATTTATAGCGTCAAGAAAAAATTGTACGGCAGTGATAGGTAAAGCAAAGGGAAGGTACACAGATAGTGTAGTGAACAATGGGCAATCAACAATGTAACCGCTATCAAACTACAATGATGTCGTTTGCACGGCAACTGATAAAACTGAACTACTTGCCAGCGTTTCACCTTAAACTCTACTTTGAACTCTGCAAACTACTCCTTCTCAAAATTATCATTACAGAATGAAGTCACACTTGATGACCTGGTCACCACCCCATCTCATGTCAGGAACATCATAACACATTTTGACACCTCCAAAGCATGTATGCCTGATTATGTACCGATACAAGCAATAAAGAAATGCTCTTCTGAACTGTCCCCTGTCCCTGGAAAACTGCCTCTGTGGCACCAGTCTTCAAGAATTATAGAGATAGAAGTGCCCATCAGAATTATCGCACTATCAGTCTACTCCTGCTTTTTGCTAAAATCTTTGAATCCTTAATCAACGGTCAACTCTGAACGCATATACCTACACTGGATTATCCAGGTGAAGCTAGGGGGTAGTGCTTGATATATTCAAAGTTTTAGAAAGGTCTGGCACAAAGATCTTCTCATCAAAAAGTAATTCATTTGGTATTACTAGACTAATATTTCATATAATTAGATCCTTACTAACCAAAAGAAAGATCCAGGTTGTCCTTGATGACCGTACATCAAAACAACAAGACATAAATGTAGGTGTACCGCAGGGATCGATCCTTAAACCTTTATTGTTTCTGATTTTCATAAACGACCTTCCTGAAAACATTGTGTCTGAGATGGGTATATTTGCTGGCAGCACCACGCTCTACTCTCATGTAGGCAAAACGGACGCGTACATATCCGAGGCAATGGCTAAATTCTTAGAAAGTGACCTCCAGTCTGTAGTGGAATGGGGTCATAAATAGATGATAACATTTACTCCTTCTAAGACAAACCTCATTTTCTTCAAGAACTAGAAACCTGTTAAACCACCTATTAACATGGCAAATAATACCCAACCTAAGAGTCCAACGTTTAAACTCCTCTGCCTAACATTCACAGGTAGCATGAATTGGAACAAATACATTGAAGATGTTTCCATGGCTGCTGCAAAAATGGTGGGCTCCATCTACCGTGAAAGACACCTTCTCACACCTGACAGTATCTTATATATCTACAAAGCCACCATCCGCCCATGCATTGAGTATTGTTGCCATATCTTGGATAGTGCACCATCAACTAGTCTCTCCCTCTTATACAAGGTCCATACAGAGTCTCTTATATAATAGGTCCCTCACTATACACAAAGCTCAAGCCCCTGTCCCATCGCCGCAATGTTACATCCTTGTGCTTGTTTTACAAGTACTTCAATGGAATGTGCTCCGATGAACTTTTTGATCTGATCCCCCCACGACGACAATCAGCTAAATTCTATCTATTCACTGTGAAGGTTCTCAGATGCCGGAGAGCCTTCTACTCCAGTAGCTTATTTCCTCGTGCTGCTGGCCTTGTGAACCCCCCCCCCCCCCTGCTCCCTGTTTCTCCAACTGTACCGACATACAGAAATGTAAAACTAATGTGAACAAGCATCTCACTGCACAGCTCCCAATTGAGGATGCCTCCCAACACTTATACCCTAATTCTCGGTAGCCCATTACATCTAGAGTGGCAGCCTGCTTTTTCTGGGGTGAACTAAGTTTTTTTTAAATAAAATCGCTGCTATGGTAAATGTTTGCAATCAGTATTATCTACACCGTCACTGTATATGCAAGGATAACGTTGAGTGGTTATTTTCTGAAATTCGTAGATGAAGTATTTCAGGTATTCAGCGACAATAATCATGACCAAACCTTAAATGATCTTAAACCTAAAGAAACATAACTCATGCGTGAATACACTGAATTAGTACAATATGCATAAATACTCAAATGCTGATTTAGCTTGTGCTGTAGAATAGTATTAAAAAGCCTCTTTAAAGAATACTAAAACATCGTAAATTAAAAGCAAACTAATTGTTTGTTTTCAAGCAACGTTGGAAAAACTTTTTTCATGTCGATTTTTATCGTAGACAAATTCAACATTGTTGTGTAAATGACACAGAGCAGTAATTCGTTTACTCTCTCCTCGTATCATTTATTTGTCCTATCGTGATGCGTGCTGTTTTATAGCATCGTTAGAAAATAATTATAACACAAAATGATACATGCGTTAGCACATCTCGCGGGGGGTTTCTTTTTCTTTACCAGTATGCAGTATACATACATAGAATATACAGTATACTTACATAATATATCCCACCTATCCCTATAAGGGGTGAGAGTAGCTGTCTCTAAAAACCGACTGCTCTTTACCGTGGTTGGTAAAAAGAGGGAGATTTTAGCAAAGCTGCTACGTGTCTCTAGCGGCATCCTGTATATGACGCAATATCCTGACACGTAAGGCTAACTCTAATGTGCTAACTTCCAATGGAATTTTCCACTACGTAAAACTTCTGTTATTCTAGCTTTACGGAAAACACCGTTTCTAAAATTATGTTTACATACCCACATCTAAATATTACTACAATTTGAGTATTCACAATATAAAACGATGTTCCGTTAGGGTCGCAAATAGAAGCCGCTACGTACATAGGACTATTTGATATATACAGTCAACGTGTATTCAGTCATCTCGATATTTAAAAGAGTGCCAATAGCGAATTAAATACTTCAACTGGGCACACTTCTTTCACAGAATCCGTGTCAAATAATTATTTATTTCCACTCGGGAACGTAAAATATGACACTTACTAATTGTCCACTTGTATCCCTCGTCTTGAAACAGGCCTGTCTCTTCGGACAGCAAACATACCAGTCGAAGATACGTCCTAAACAGTATGTCCGATGGAGGATATGCCATGTTGGCCACGGTGGCATTGTTCTGTCGGATTGAGGTATGGTTCTATGCAGTCCTATATGCCCTTATCTGGCTTTACCACCTCTCTTTGAGAAGACGTTAGTTTATTGCAAATTGCTTAAGGCGCTCCTACCAGTGAATGCCGACGAAACTTCTCGTGGTATCCTTGACTAGTCTCCGTGCATCTCAGCACTATATGATGTGCAAAATACAGCCCCTCCCCATAGTGAATGACCGTCCGTAAGTGGTGAAGAGCCACGTCCTTCACGAGGTTAGCCTGTTAATATGTTTACGCTTACAGAGAACACGGCAGATCTAGTGGAGTAAACAGTGAACGAAAATCATTCTATTCTTTACGAGTATTTTGAATTCATGTGGCGACTATCAACAAACGGATGCTTCGACAGAGAGAACATCGCAGCTCTCCGGAAGACCATTTTTAACAACTGAAAAGTAAACTGCTCTAGTGAGTGGAAGATTGTACAGTGTACAGTTTTGGCAAGCCCAATACATATCCAACCTTTCGGGTGCCTTTAAACAGTACTTCAGTATAATCTGCTAATCCACATATGTGATAACACAACAAACCCATTGACCCTTCGTTTCTAAACCGTGGCCGAATTTTGTTCTTAATTATGTGGCTAAGCTTTCTGGAGTACGAATATAACCTCGAATATCATAACATATAAGCGACAAAAATGCCTATTCTCAAAAAGCGTCTATTACATCCGAGTGTTCAGCGATGAAATGCTATGTTTAACTCAAGTGGGACACTCGTACCGACTGACAGAGCTTTTTATAGGAACGTGTGGACATATCTAAAATGAGGTGTATTCATTTTTATGGGTTAAGCAGTGAATATCTTATTACAATCACAACCGCGACGGAAATGCTTTTTCAACCTTAAGCATGACAGGCTAAGAAGAATACTATTATAAACTTAAACTTAATTACTGACCAACAGACCCAGCCTTTTAGAGAGATGTTTGAAGTATCGACAGTAAAATGCGCTACTTCAATTCATGCGTTTAACGAAGTTAATGATATTTCAAATTTAAGAGCAAAATACTAACGAAACTAGAACCCTTGGCTTTTTGGCTAGGAGCAAAGTGTAGTATATCTTCTGATACTACATTTCATCGTTTCTGTCCTTGGTCAGCGAAGGAGAAATCTTTTTAGACTTTATTTTGCCCCAATCTAGAGTGCCCCTGTTCGGGCGGCTGTATTTTCCCAACATTAAAAACTGACATTGTGTCTAACTCTGCCCTCGTGGGGGGGGGGGGGCAACTAAATGAAAACTAACGAAACTGCTATTTCTAACTAAAGCGTAACAAACCGACCAAAATGATATAAGAGAGATGTAATTAAGATGCCTTCATTTAGCGATTCAAATTATATTCTTAATGCAAGCGTGACCGATAAAGGATTCATGTAAAACCTGTTGTAACGGGCATCTGAAAAAATACCTGTTGATTTTTAATTAATAGCCTTTTGGCCGCTCACCGCTCCTCCTAACTACGTTTAAATTACAGTCTGTCCACGTAGATTTGATATATCAAACGAAATGGCGACTTTTCTGTTGCCGCTAAGGTTAACTGTAATTACACCGCAAAGCAAAAAGCAAAAAAGAAACAGAAAGAAGAGTCCTATAATTAACATCCTTTTCTCTAAAAATGTTGCATTGAGTCTATCCTAAAATGTTACAAGTGAATACCGTGTTTATTTTGAGCTTGTGAGAAGGGCCTCTTATCTGCTATAGGAAATGCTTATCTAGTCGGGGTAAACCTTCGCACATTTTAACACAAGGGTCTTTCTCGCTGCGTACCTGCATTTTTTTGTCAGAATGCGGTATGGTTCGGTTCGTTCTTATAGATGAACTCTTCCCGGCATTACCTCCTCCTTCTGGAGATAGTGTTTTTTTATGATCACTTGAACATTAAACAGTGAGGGCTACTGTTTAATGCCGACGGGAACATGCTCGGATATTTTTGTATTCAACCAGAGTACCTCCTCGGGGAGCTGATTTTCCCCACATTCCGGCTTTGTGCTACATCTTGCTGCAATAGGAAGTAAATATTATCGGACACAATGTTAAACTTTAGCACATTCTTGCACTCGATACTGACCTACTCTCGAACCAGACCGTTTTGTTTAAATTAGGTATGATTCAGTTCTATGCTTAGAGGCCACATCCCAGGCATTAAAGGGTGGTTATTGCCAGTCGTTGGAGACGCCACTACTGGCGAATGACGACGGGTCCGTTCTCGGCTATTCTTATAACTTTCTAGAGTGCTCGCTCGGAGGAGTTGTATTTCATCTGATATTAAACTGTCTTCATGTCTAACCTTGTTGGAGGCTTGCTATTTACCCAAAAGTTCCCAATCCTCTCACGGTGTTGTTCATCGCCAACTGATAATCTCATTAACCTGTAACCAGTAGTCGCGTTTGGACCTTGATAAGTAGTGACACATTATTAAATATGCAAATGAGCTTAGAGGCAGTGTGTCCATTGTTGTGGTTACAATAATTACAAACCTATATATCAAAGAATAGTATATAAATGTGTCTGTATATATATATATGTGTTGCATACCGGCTCTGCTTGGTGATACCACTACTTTATGCGTGTCTGATGGTCTATCTCGCATGAAACTTTCTGGTGTTGACGAAATATAGGAAATAAATGTGTTATTTCTTGCAATTAGTAGAACGATGACGATTTTAAAATAGGCGCGTCGTTCTTTTATTTGGTATTGGTTTATTCGCCGAGGCAAAACAGGGGAGAGATACGGGGAAGGACACATTTATGCTACCGCATGTAAACACGACTCACTTCAGCCGGCTTGACTAACAAACTTCAACTTCGTCGATGACGTAACGTGAATCATGATTTCTCAGTTCCATTTTCTCTGTTTCATAAGGATACAAATCCTGGTCCCTTGACCACTCCGGCAGCTATCTTGTAAAACTTATACATTTCTGGAATCTGAGTGGCAATAAGCCTTTCCAAGATTCTAGCACTCTTTGCGTACCTCCAGTGGAGGTTTGAACAGCCTTCCGTCTTCGATCTTTTCATCTTTGACTCTTCGCGCCCATTTTACGTGGTAACAACTGTTTTTATTATTATTATTATTATTATTAGTAGTAGTAGTAGTAGTAGTAGTAGTCAAGGTTCGAATAGTGGTATTCCTCCTCGATCTTTCTATCCTCTCAGGTACTCCAATTGTTGGTGCCATTACGTTTTTATTTATTTGGGGGGGGGGGAGTCAGATTATATTATTTTTCTTATCTATCTACAAAAGCGTAATTTTATCCTATAAATTGTATATGCTTTTTTGTATAAAAATTAATCTGGTTCAAAACTACAGGAGATTAACTTACGTATGTGTATACATTTTGATACGAGTTCGACTCTTCATTTTATTTATTTATATCAGAATATTTCAATTTCAAAGTTTTTCTTCTCGGTATAACTTGTCTACATCACACGTTCCTTATGAACTGTTGCTTGGAGGTGACGGCGGCTAAGTGGTTAACGACGCAGACCGACTACCTGAGTGTGCCAAGTTCGAATCCAGTTCATTCCACAGAAACATCTTTACTTTGGATGTTGGCGACGACTTTCTAAACAAGAATTCTAACTAGAAGTATGTCGAGGAAACCAATGCCAGCAATATAATTATCTAACTCATACGAAATAAAGTAATGAATGAATAATTTCCTACTTGATGTTAAGGGATTTTACAGTTGTATGTTTTATATTTCAGACACAATTAGCTAATGTGCTGGTATTTATATAGATATTGTTTAAGAGTAATTACTTATTAATAATACAAGAAGAAGAAGAAGAATACCCGCCCGCGGACGGGTATAAGCGATATGTATAGCATTAGTTTTAATTTATTTTTTGGAGAGGGAGCAGCGTGAGATTTCGGCCCCCGCCCTAAATGATAACATTTACAAAAAATAAAATAACAAAATATAATAGGGTGCCTACTTTACTCACCGTGTAACCTGAAATACTATTCCATAATTCATGATATACAACATAATCACGTTGACATACCGGTTCTCTTTAGATCACCGAAGTTAAGTGACGTTGAGCTTGGCCAGTACTAGATGGTTAACCATTTGAGAATACTTGCCGCTGTATGTGAATTCCTAGCTATGGGCAAATAGTGTCGTCAACCTGAAGTGTCTAGCGTGGGGACTATAACAAAAAAACCTGAAGGACAGACATCAATAAGGTATCGGAAACCATAGATGAGTTCCTCCTCTAGGAGTGATAAACAAAAACCTTATGGTGATGGTGATGCTGAATTTATAATGATAAGTTTATTAATTTCAGAGTCTGCCCGCACATACATATTATTGACGCCCATGCGCACGCACCGTTCCAGTGAAATGTTATTACTTAATATAACTAAAAATTTGATGTAGAGCAATTATTTTCTGTGTCAAATTTTTGGTATTCAACATATTTTTTTTTAAATCCTTAGGTGGGAGTTTTGGGGACACACTCTTTAAATGGTAGTTGTAAAAAAATAATGTGCTCACGCTACTCGGCGTGTTGCCTATAATAAATATTTCATAACAAATAATTATCGGTTCATTAGTTTAGGTGTGAATTCTATACATAGAATATATATATATATATATATATATATATATATATATATATATATATATATATAATTGCAGATCAAAGAACACTCCCACGATTGGGGCATTGTTTTCAGATGAAAAACCGTACACTATCAGTCAAATTTCATGCTAACATTACTTTGCGTCGAAACTGACAATAAATTATAGTATGACACACTTTGATCAGTCAATTCATTTATTTATAGCACTTATACAATATTTAAAGGATTAATATTGAGTTTCATTTTACTCTGTAATTTGCTTGCCAAACAAATCGATTTGAACTATATAAAATAATTGTATGTATCGTACGTGTGTGCGCACACCTAACCTTATATATAGACATATTTCAATCCAATGAAAGAAATGTGTTAGCATTTATATGATGTATACTTATTTGAGTCTTTGTTAGCTAGTGTGCGTACGTGGGTGTCTCTTAGAGAGAAATATATATATATATATATATATATATATATATATATATATATAGAGAGAGAGAGAGAGAGAGAGAGAGAGAGAGAGAGAGAGAAACAGTGACAGAGAGAATAAGAAAAAGATTGTTCGTATGTTTTCAGACAAAACATTTCAGACGTAACTGTCGATAAGAACTGTTTGTAAAAAAATCCCATTACTTCTTACACGGTTATCTCCCTTTAATTTGGCGGCAACCTTCAGTGCACAGGCAAAGTAATTCTTCCGCTTCAATTGTTTTATTTTTATCTATTTTTTCTCTGGTCCATTATACAAGTGGAAAATATCTCTGACAGAAATGACGTTTTATATTCGTGATAAATATATTTTGAAATTCCCCTTTTTGTTCGTTTCTTTTCTTTTTTCGCGTCGATGACAAATTACATGAAATTACTTCTTGCCTTTTTTTGGTACTAGCGATTGCTTGGCGAAATGTTCACATCAACTCAAAATGGCGGTGTAGATGACTTAACACTAGGAAACTTAGATATTATTTACAGGAAGTAATTATCTTTCAGTGTAGCGTCTACTTATTCAGCCGTGTTTATGTCGCTATGTATTGTTCTGTTTCTCTCTATATCTCTCGCCCGTCGTCTTTGCCTTGAAACACTGTATCTTTACATTCTGCCTTGCCGTTACACAACGCTGTTCGCACCTGTCAATTCTCTTATTTATCATACAAGACTTCTGAAGGAATAAAAAAGAAGCAAGATGGCCTCTGTTGATGGATGCAACGTGCTGACAACTGGAACTTTCTTATGTGGTATACATTTCTCTGTTATATTAAATGCTACAACGTGTTTGCCATTAGGTCTTAATCACTCAGTATATTTTTTTCAACAAAACCGTTTTCAATACTAATCCTTGAAACAACGTTTTCCTCACTGGAGCTTTATTATGTGGTATACTTTTCTCTGATGACATCGTATTCAATCCAACAACGTGTTTGCCATTAGATCTTTATAACGTAGTTTACTTTCTCCAACAACACCGTGTTTAATACTGATCTCGAAAACTGAAATTGTGTTACGTGGTTTACGTTCCTCGGATAACACCGTTTTAAAACTGGTCTCTATCGCTCAATGTCGAGTTCTAAAACGCCACTGCCGAATTTAATCATGCTCATCTTTTATGGATGGCGAAGCACGCCTGCCACACGTGGTCTACACGTATAATTGCACTTGTTCCGACGTGTACCTGTTATTTCTCACATCAAGGTTTTATACGCTAAGCAAAAAAAAAAAAAAACAACGAGTTCTTTTATAGCTGTGATAAGCTTAGGCAAGACTATTTATTTCCCCCACTGAATCGAGGTTCTGGCTGACGAAGTTCACCACAATTGATTTACTGCATTCATGAAGATTTTCATGCGCGTATTTTTCAAAAGTTCGTCTGCAAAACGCAAAACAAAATCTATTTCCAAAATGTTTAATTCGCTACTACTAAAGATTTTGCATTTCACTAAAATAATTATTACGTATATTTCTGCTAATTTTCTTGCTTTCAATTGAGATAAGGTTTTCACAGTCAATTCTAGATTAGAAATGGGGGATGATATTATATTAAATTCATATTCGAAACCGATGCCCGCTCTAAATTCTAATGATAATTGTTTTTCTTTTTTCCGACAAGTTTCTGTGGGTGTTTACATACAATTGTTTGAAAAAGTAGAATCTCATTTTCTTTTGAGCGGGGAAGGGGGAGATGGATTTAGCAGAGGGTGTTAATCTAAAAATGTTAAAAATACTGCACAATCGCGTGTACACACTAGTTCTCATAGATCAAGAAATTTACGCGACGTGGAATCTGGCCAGTGACAGATGTGTGGTCATTTGGGAATCATAGGCGCTGCATATCATCTTCCCATGACCGTGATATACTGCGGTTGGGAACCGCTTGTAAGTTGTCTATTCCCTGTAAACTTCCTCCGGATGAAGTCGACATAGCTTGCCCAAGGCTGATACAGCACAAGATATTACCGGTTCGTTTTTTAACGTTAATCCTGGCTTTAAATTCAAGAAAAGTAAGTACGTTTGTATATGCATGAATCAAACTTCTCTGTATGTGAGTGTGTGTACCGGGGCAACACAGTAAATGAATTGAAATTAGGGTTAGCGATCAGCATTTTAGAGCCGATATCCTTATCGATATCGGTAGTACTTGGACTTTTTTTAAAATCATTATTCAAAATTTACATTTCGTAAAAATATTATTACAAACAAATGTTCAGACGTTTTCCGCGTTCCCTTTTAGCAGACAAAACGACATACTTAAATCACCATTTATACTTTTACCTAAAATCACGTATTGTTAAAGTAAAAATTTAATAAAAAAATATTTAGTAAATTTTTGATAAATATATTTTTTCTTTTATAAGAATAGTTTTATTTCATCTTTGTTTCTTGATGTTTCCTTATTTATTTCAGACAATCGAACTATTTAGATGTCTTCGGAGAGTTGATAAGATCCTACGCTAAACTCATTTAAGGAGATTAATAAAAATGGTTTGATAAGTGGACGTGTGATTAAAGCGTTTAACTTGAGTTTTAGTATGTTATGCCATTGTGTGTTCGAATTTTACAAGAGACATTTGTTTGTTTTTCTTTGCTAGAGCATTCCAGTTACTTGCTAGCCGATATCGATCATCACCATAAACTTGTATATATCTAATTAATAAGAACTGGATAAAAATATATATGTTCTTACGTTTTAGAGTAAGCTATAAAATTCAATAAAAGTTGTCAAAGTAACTAGTACACACACAACACATTATATATATATATATATATATATATATATATATATATATATATATATATATATATATATATATATATTGCAACATTATTTTTCAAATAAATTACTTGGACTATTCGGACTACTGTTCTCATCTTCTATGTTTTTTTCACAACGTTTCGATGGATAAAACTTCTGACTTTCTTCAGGTGCGTCTTGTCTAACTCGGAGATCTGTACGGAATTTTGAACGGAACCCTTTATTTGATCCACGGTTGTTACTTGATCTCGTTCCGTCAGCCATAACCGGGTAAGAGTCTTAAGTAATTTCTAATTCTATGCTTAGATATTATATATATAGAGAGAGATAAAATAACTTCAACAGCCAGAAGACTTTCACTTTGAACTGATTATTATTCAGCACTTTTACTTGTTGTGTTACGGCTTCTGGCGATTCCCGAGTTCGACAGACTCAACTGAAGAATGTTAAAGGTAACATTGACCAAAACGTTTTGAAAATAACATCCGGGATGATGAGATAATAATCTTCTTCCTTGCATGGTCCCGCATCATATCGCAGGGTCTGCAGATGTTATTTTGTCCCTCCATTTCCTTCGGTCGCGATGAGATGAGGACATCATTTTAATAATCCAAATAATGCAAAATCTCAATCTTCATCTGAAAAATTCCAAAAGAGATTAAAACATTTTTGAACGTGTTTTCCAGTGTTCATTTTAACAGGGGTTTAACTTAATGATGCTAATACAGTATGACGAGTGGCTACACAAATGCAATCTCAGATTTCGTCAGGGTTGAAATATTAAACAAGTCTATCATGTAACACCAAACAATGAAACGAAATTAAAATGTCCACCAATGGAACAGTAAGTAAAATGTTCTTTCTCATGTGTCTTTCCATCTGCATATTTTGTAAACAATATATTTTAGTTTACAAGTTATGTGCGTGTTACTGTGTGAGTGTAATGGAAATAATTTACTCTTCTTTTCTAACTTACTCATTATTTTTGTTATAGATTTTACTTCTAACTGTTGTAGATCAGTCATTTCTTTTAGAAAATTGTTTTCGTCTTTGCTTGTTTTATTCACACACATTACTGACATTGTGTCTTTTTGTTCACCCAGGCCAACTTGTCAGTGGTGCCGGTTCACGGCACCAAATATATATGGCTTAGAAAGTGAAAACGTGAACACTTCATAGTGATGATATGATCTTAACTCTTCGTTTTACTAGCCTATATTGCGGAATTGTTTCTTTCGTTAATGATTCAACATGAAGATATTTGTACCCGAAAATACATATACCTCTTTATTTATTTCAGGATACATGCTTCAGACAGAAAGAGAGGGAGACAAACAGAATACAAAAAAAAACGGAGAGAAAACTCAGTTACTCGTCTTTTCAGAACTACTAATTTTTACATTGAATTCATCCCATCTAGAGTTACGCTTGATTTTCTCATATTAAAACAAATATGATGTCTAAATTTATGCTTGCGATTAGGCTAATAAATAGTGACAATATTCAACGCTTTGGGGGCTTGGATAGATGTATTGGCTGTGACCTGGGTTTCTGCATTCGCGAGGATGTGGCGACGAAACTATACAAATATTTTCTTCAAAATGCAGTTCATGGATAGTTGGATTTTTCAACATTAAAAAAACTAACATTCTCTTGTAAAATCTCTCGCTACCCCCTTTCTGTCTTTCACTTTCCATCTGTACTTATTCATGCACAGAACGTAGCAACTGCTTCAATATAATTGAGAGAAAAGTAGAAAGAAAGAAAAAGATAAAATAATCGCAATGCAGCGGACCTTTCGACTGTTCGAACATCTCCGAGTAATTTACATTTTTTCTTGAATAAAAGAAAACGCACGTATCTGTAAGAAATCTCGTCCCTAATAACAACGAAATAATCCATATTACAGTAAACTATTTACCAAAACGTGTCCGAGGTGATACTGAATGTGAATATATAGCTTTTGCTGGTATATCTGGTAGTTTTTTAATTATTTTAACCAGATAGATGAACATACACATACAGAGAGAGCGAGCGAGAGAGAGAGAGAGAGAGAGAGAGAGAGAGAGAGATTGAAAGAGAAAGATTGAGAGTGTATGTGGGAGAGAAATAACCTCATGTATTTATATAATAGGTATAAGAATTCTATGTAAACACAAAGAAATAGTAAAAAGAAAGTGAAAGTGAAAGTAAAACAAATCTCTGCATATACATGACACACAAAATTATGCGTACGTGTCTATTAACGTCGAAATTTATATGTGTACGTGTCGCGCATAAACAAATATATATATGTATTTACATAGACACACTCGAAAACACACATATACGTATGTAAACAAATCGAACATAAGTACTTATAGAAATGCTAAATCTAAGTGCTCTTGCGATAGAAGTATTGAAAGGTTACAATTTTATTGACTGTTACTGAAAAGATCCATCTTTGTATATCGAAGATTTCTTGCCTTTTGTTTACTCCGTTCTTCGTCCATGTATAAACGTCAGTTTATATTCGTTTCTCCACTATTTTTTTATACTGAAAAATCAACATTTATTTTCATGGAATAATTTCTTTACCTAAAGCGTGTGATAACACGTGCGATACCCTTTCCTCATCAGTCTCCCCCATAAAGTTCAACCCTCCGGCACTGTGGTAGGGGCTTGTTCAACGTGGTAGATATATGCCGTCTGGGACTCCGGTTCCTAGCAGTGCCACCCATGGTGGATAGGTTCCTTACAAGCGGTATTAAAGCTGCAACCCTGCTAACAGGGCCTTGGTGAAACTCCAGAAAAAGTCATCAGTATCCGCTGTCCTCTTGTCGTATATGCATCTTCGTGTGGCAAGCAAAGACGTGCCAGACGTAAAAACGCAAATCAATGGAGCAAAAGTGACAACGTTGCTTTTGCACTAATCCTTTGCGTGTTGTGGACAAAACCTTCCCCGATTTTGCATGCAACCGCTGAGTCTTGTTACTCTCGGTATCGGGAGTAAAAACTTGCAATCCCGCAGGTTAGCAAATAGCTGTGACCAACGAGAAGAACTTCATTCAGACAAGACAATCTCGATGCACGATCTTCGTAAGCTTTATGCAGAAATCCAACTCGATTAACAAATAAGCAAAATTATAAGCCGCCAACCAAAGATAGTTACACAGTTTCGGCGACTAAGGTCGTACTGACATCCATGGCGCTACCAGCTGCTTCTTACCACGAGACAGGTTATTAAAAAAACGTACGTTTGTCTTTGCAGTTACACATTGTCTTATTAAAACACGATATCTTTTGTTTTTGATGACATTAAACGTTGAAACTATCGCCGCACGATGTCACATATACACGGTAAATGTTATTTTCTCTCTTGGTTTTTACCGTTGAGACACTAAATTCTTTGTTTGCTTAGAAATTATCTAAATCGCTGTCGCTCAGCAATGGGATCCTTAACACTGGGTGGAATCCTGATTTTTAATCTCGTCATTAAATTTACATTCTCTGAACGCGGAATTACGTTGTTCGAACCAGCATGCATTATGGATACGTAAACCTGGCAACACGCGAAATTCTCCGCCGAAATCACACGTTGTAGACGGGTAGGTTCAAGTTGTTTTCATTTAAATCAGTCTGACGAGTGATATATTTTCTCTTCCCAATATAGTTAACCAGAGGGCATTTTCACTTACGATAAAAGTAATCTTTTTTACTAATATATAACCACTTATCCAGGAGAAAAGCCACTCGAGGATAAGGGTTAAAAAGATGAAATGATTGTTATTTTAAAGATGAATATTCTTATAAGAGGATTGAGAATAATTGCTGGGGTGCACCCAGTTTGAATACTTGTACGATCAATTAGTAATATACATCTGCTGACATTCGGTTTGAAGACAACCATGTTGTACTCTGAAGGGAAGTAGTTGCATGGTATCGTGGTCCATAAATATAGAGCCGTCGTGAAGAAGCTCTGTTTGTGGACATTCTGCTTGACGCTAGGAATATGGAGCAAGACAATAAAGTGTATTTCATTATGGTAGTAAAACGAATTCTTGCTGTGAATTTTTTACAAGGAGGAACAGGGGATTCCGAATAATCTACTATCAATTGGTAGAAACCAGACTGAGTATAGGTATGAGCTGTTTGAGACAAGACATTAGTGTACTGTATCGAAGAAGGGCCTAACAAAACCGAACACGGTGGTCGACCACTGACATAATTACTATCGTTACTCTTTACCTACGTACCTACCGTTTCTCCATAACATTTTAAATATAATACGTTTTCCGTTTTTCGGCATTAAGATACAAAATAAAGGATTTATCTGTTGTAATATAAAATGCGCAAAAAAAAATGTGAAAATGACAATAATAATAATAATTATAATAATAATAATAATAATAATAATAATAATAATAATAATAATAATAATAATAATAATAATAAGAAGAAGAAGAAGAAGAAGAAGGAAAGATGTATGCATCAAATATTTCGGATATGTTCTTGGTTCTCCTACAATTATTGGCATTACTGCTATTTCCTTCATGATCCCAAACTCCTTTAAGCTCTCTTACAAGCTCCGTGCATTTGCTTACGTTTCTGCTTAAATATTAAGAATAATCGGAGGAGGCCAACTCTCGTATCTAGATGAGGCCGATAAATCAGAGAAAAACTGAAATAGAATAACACCCCGTAAACAGAACTAGAAGCATAGAAAAACATTCTACATGAACCAAGGGAACTGAAACTGTCAGGGTGGACGAGAAGGAATAACACGTCGTGGCACTCATATCGGTAGTGATACAGAATATAGCCGAGAAGGGTCAACAAGGATGAAAAAACGAGAAAAGTAAACACCATCCATTACAAACTTTCAAACTCTTAAGCCTAACATTCACAGGTAACATGAATTGGAACAAATACATAGAAGATGATGCCAAGGCTGCTGCAAATAAGGTAGGCTCTATCAATCGTGCTAGAAAATTTTTCAAACCTGCCAGTATCCATACAAAGCTACCATTCGCCCATACATGTAGTATTGTTGTCATATCTGTGCTGGTGCGCTAAAAACTAATATCCCCTTCTTACACAGAGTTAACAAATAGCCTCTAATTTAATAACCCCACATTGTCTACCAAGATCTTGCCCCTGTTACAATGTCGCAATGTCGCATCCCTGTGCTATTTGTACAAGTACTTCAACTTGCTGTACTGCTCCCTACTCTGTGTAAATAATATCGACCACCTCGACAATCAAGTAAATCACACCCCTTCACTGTTAAGGTCCTTAGATGCTGGAAGACTTTCTACTTAAATAGCTTGTTTGCCTCGAACATCTAGCCTTTGAAATTCCCTCCCTGCTACCAGTTTCCCTGACTGTACCAACATGCAGAAATGTAAATGTAATGTGAGCAAACATCTCGCTTTAATCTTCCCACTTAGGATGTCCCAAAGATTATGGTCCCTAATTCACAGTAGCCGTTACGTCTCAGTGGAATGTGACTAGTGTGGCAAATTAAAGTAAAAATGAAAAAAAAAAAAGAAAGCTCTGTGTCATACCTCCAGGTAAACACAAGAGTAGCTATCTAATAAATTATACACTTCACCGGTCTCAACATCTGGCCCCTCACCTCGCTTGATTTCAACATCATGAACTTATATGTGTGGTGCGCAGTTTAGAAATACATCATCTTTATCATCTGTAATATCAAGTGTGTTGCATGTGTCTCCCGAAAGACAAAGTGGAGGCCGTGATTGAGGTTCAAGACATCTTGTTCGAATGAGCCCTATTAAACCACAGATATCTATGAGATGCACTTTGCATTTTTAGAATACACCAATCATTGGCTTACATATGCCATTTTCTCTTTCCTTGCTAAGAAGTGTTAAACTTGTCTCGAACAACCTGTATATATATATATATATATATATATATATATATATATATATATATATAAATATATATATGAAAATAACATGTATAAGATGAATATATTTTTTAAATTGAAAATCATAAAATCATACAATTTTTTTCTTGGCTGTTATTAATTTCAGATAATACATGCATCTTAATAAACCGAATGTTTCACAACAAAAGTAACGGCATTGCCTTTATGTTCGTTTTCAAGTAATAGGATCCTTTCTTTATGATGCTTTGGAAGCGTCCGTCCGATGTCATTTGAACGATTTAGAAATATCTCCTTCATGTTATGTGAACCATTCAGACACGGTGGGTGTAGTATACTATTACAACTTTGCGATGTTGTTTGTTAGCGTGTTTGATTGCTTGTTTGTCCCTGTGAACAAATAGGCGACGTCATAAATGATCTAGAAGTCTCAAGAGTAGTACACTATTAACTTCCTGTGCATCTTGCCTTATCTTACTTGGACGTTGATTGATGTCACAAAACTAATGAAGTAACTAAGATATATATATATATATATATATATATATATATATATATATATATATATATATACATAATATTTTAAAAGTAAATATTACTTATTATTACCTACAGACATTGATGTATAATGCTTACGCAATCTTCAGTGGCTCTATCTCTCGGGGATATTTATACGCCTAGTTAAATTTTATTCAAGTATGCCTTGAGTTTTTTTTCCAGAAACGTTTGTAAGATTTCTTTCCCTGCGAAATTTACATTAAATTACAGTATGATATTACTCTGATCTGTCGTTATATATATATATATATATATATATATATGTGTGTGTGTGTGTGTGTGTGTGTGTGTGTGTGTGCGTGTGTGTATTTTCTTATTTATATTTAGAAATGTTTCAATTCAAATATACATTTTGTAACATAAAGTAATTATAATAGCTCAATAGCGTAAGGCCAAAGCTATGCAATATTCAATATTTTTATACAATTTCATACCATTTCAACGTTATTAAGGACAGATTCACGTCATTTCATAAAACTTATTTTTATTCAGCATACAATTGTTTGGCAAACCCTAATATATTTGTAAAATGCTCTTCTGCATTAGTTTCTTGGTGTGGCTATCTTCAGTGCTAATTTTACAAAACAAAACAAGAACGTAGAAAAAAACGAAAAACTAGGCGATCAAAGCCTAAATTACAATCAGTACGCATTATCAACATTATATATATATATATATATATATATATATATATATATATAGTTTTTTTGGCCTCGTTATATTCATGTAGTAACATATAGGTATCTTATCCTTTTATCTATTTGTAATCATTCATCTTCCGCTTTAATTATTAATGTAAATATTCCTGTATTAAAATAGATTTTTCCACTGACGTCGTTTGTTGTTTCACCCAGTTATTTCCGTTTTTCTCCCGGGGTTTTAGTCATTTTATTCCTTATTTTCTTTTCTTTGTTACATTTCATTTTTATATCCTTTAATTTAAGTGATATATATATATATATATATATATATATATATATATATATATATATATATGTATAAAGAGGGGGGAAGAGAGAGAGAAGGAGTGTATATGTTAACAGTAAGATATATACAT
>OY744520.1:126312425-126417425 GCA_963556195.1 Sepiola atlantica | reverse complement strand
CGGTTTACATTTAAATTGAACTTTGTAAAAATGAATTAAGATAGTGTTACTGGAATCAACTTTCTATTATATATATATATATATATATATATATATATATATATATATATATATATATATATATATATATGAGAAAAAAGAAACAATGTTTCAGACAATATGTAAAAATAAAAATGGAATAAAGGATAAGCAATTCAACAACTAACAAAAATAAACTCAAAAGCTCATGTTGTAAAGTTCTGCCGAGATATTTCGGTCGTTAAAATACGGCCATTTTAAGTCGGTTGGTAAACTTTATTTCAAAACGGAAAAGTTTTCAAATTTATACAAAGAATGCGATTGGAAGAAAATGTTACGTGCAGAGAACAACAAGAAGAGAGTAGGGACGCGAGGAATGTGATAAAAAGAAAGAAAAAGATGAAGAAGAGGAAGAAGAAAGAAAGAGAGACCAATCAACCAGTGTCTTTAGAACGTCAGTTGAAGAAGAAGAAGAAGAAGAAGAAGAAGAAGAAGAAGAAGAAGAAGAAGAAGAAGAAGAAGAAGCGAGAGCAAAAGAAATTGCTCTCGCTTCTTCTACTTCTTCTTTTGGCGCTTTCTAAGTAAGGAAATTAACATCTTCGAGGCACGCATGAGAATGTATTTAAGCTAAATATTTTGAAAATCAACAATCGTGCAATTTAAATGAAAACTTAATTTATTTAATTTTTTTTGCAAGCTTTTGTTGTAGAACAACTTTGTCAGGCGAGACTGTCTTATAGTTTTTTTCTTTTTGTCTTCTTCCTCATTTTGATGGTATTAACCTCGAGGGACTTATTCTAACGTCTTTTAGAACTTGACGTGCCTTTCTGCTTTTATCGTGATTCAACCCCGAAAGTGTCGTATCTGATAACCATAACATTTTGGGGGGATTACTGTCTTCCGATAGTCGTTCCCTAATTTGATATAGGTGTCTATTATAAGAGAACTGTATGCTTCTATCAAAATAAGATTTAATATCTTCCATTTATTTTTAAATTCTAGATATCTTGTATTGTAGCATATATTTAAACTTAAAAAAGTATTCATTTGCTTCGACATTTAACTTCAAGACAAGTCACCTTATCTTTCAGAGACTTTAGCTCTTTTGAGACATATTTGAGTTGCACCTTTTGCGATTCCAGCTCTGGAACCATGAGTTCATTCCTTTTAACCTTCAACTGCATCTCCAAAGAATTTGGCTTAGTTTCTTTCAGTTTCGTGTTCGCTATTTTCAGCGTGAATGTCGTGTTCTTATGTGCTTTAATTTCTGCCTACAATGTATTTTGAGTCCATTACATACGATTTTTAATGGTTGAAACAAATTCATTTTTTCGTTTTTCTAACTCAGTCGTCAGATTTTTTTATTTTCTAACTGATAATGTTGGCTGGTTACACCCATAGGTTAAGCCACTGCATCAAGTCTGTGACAAATAAATTGTTGCTTTTTTTATAATACGAACATTTTAAATTTGTTGGTAGTTCTGTTTTAAAAAAATGTTGGTAATAATTTCATCCTCGAATTAATTTGTTTCACCAGTCACCGTTCTTGCAATTGTTTTAATTCTTGGCAAGTCGGTGTATCCAACTTTCTTCATGTATGCATGTTGATAATCGACACATCTAAACAAAAATCTACTTGTAATTTTACATTTTTATTCAGAATTTTTACATGTAACTACTTATTATTCTGCCGCTATGTTCTTTCGATTTTGTGGATTAAACCTAAGTATTTTCTTTATTTGTTCTGCAATATGAACTCTCGTGTCCGACTTTATTACAAGTTAGACAGGTTTTAAAACGGTATGGGCAATACGTTACCCAATGAAGGTATTCGCAATGGATACAGGCGCTAGGCGGTAATTTATCCTGTTTTTCATTGTTTTTGCAAGAATGTAAAAATAATTGCTTCTTTTTGTTTTGAATTATTTTTAGAAAGAGAGTTGAAATGTGATTTTTGACGTACTTTTCTCATCGGCGCAATGCCCGGCACTTCAATATCTTTAGAATCTAGTTAAACACTTACAAATCTCTGGCAGTCTTCAGCCAAATTTGGCTAACTTTATAATTTATTTAGATTCTACGTGTGATTTCTGCGTCTCTAGCTGATACTAATCTTTGTACAACACTTAAGCATTTAAAGTTATCCGCGCTCAGTTCAGCTAATTTGAAATTGTCACATTGTTTATTAACGATTGGCGCGAAAGTCGCGTAGTCTTCGTCATTTTTTGAGAAAATTCGAACAGTTTCACCGTTCCTGGAACATAGAAGTTTTGGAGCTGAATAATTCTGTTAAAAGTTAAACACCTTCAGAAAAAGTTTAGATTCTAGTTTACCGGGGTAAAATATAGTCCACGAATTTGGTATGTTCGATGGTTATTAATTCTCGGAGCAGTAGACGAACTTATTTAGAGTCTGCACAATTTTATCAATCTGTTTTGTATAGATACCTACTGAAATCGTAAGCAAGGTTTCATCCTCGTCTAGGGAATAAGTGAAAAATGTAATTGCACTTTAAACGGCATTCTTCGAAAAAGCATTTTCATTCTCAGTATTTTTATTCCTATGTGATATTGTTTGCATTAATACTTCAACCTTTTTGATCGGTTTCTCTTTTTTTGTTCCAGTGTTTTTCTTCTGTTTTTTTGTGTAGCCTTTCGTTGGATTTTTACTTTTGTCCCAGTAGAAGCTTTTGAAATCTTTCTTCAGTTTTAGTTGTTTTTCTTCAGTTTTGTAACCTTTCTTCGACTTCTTTTTTTTATTTGTTCCAGAAGTCTTTCCTTGACTTTTTTTTTGTTCCAGAAGTCTTTCTACGGCTTTTTTCTGTTCTAGTTGTTGTTGAATTTGATATTTTACGAGTTCTTACATAGTTGTTTTGAAATCTTCTATGCTTTAAATGTGTCTTTATAAAATATGTCTTTTAGAAGTTCTTTCTTTTATATTATGCTGCTAACGTAATATTTGTTTAACGTAACCGTAGAATTTACGATCAGCACTTTAGTCAAATATAAAATATGGTTTCATTTTTTTTCTTTTCGGCAGCAGGACTATTTGCTTTTGGAGGGAAAAATATAATGTATCACCTAGTCAAAAAATTGACACATTGACAGAATAACAATAACAAATCACTGACTTTCTTTCTTTGAGATACAAAAAGTTGGTTTCTACGTAATATAAAACAAAGGAATCCACTTTCATTAAAACAATCTATCTTACAAGATTCGTCTTCTTTTCGATCTGCCGGTAAAGCCAGTTTTTAGAACTAGGACGTTGTCGGCGTAATTTGGCGTTGATTTCTCCACGTTTGTCCTTTTGTAAGGTTCTGAAAAAAACCTTAATATACCTCGTCGCCAATTGTGGCGCCCATATTAAGGTTCTGAAGAATCCCTTACTGTAACTCGTCGCCAGTTGTTGTTGCCCTGTAAAGAGTCCGGAAGGAAAACACAAACTCGGCGTTTGGAGAAAAACAAGTTTATTGAAAAAGTATAATACAACAGAGAACAAAAATGATTGTACGTTAGTCGTGACTGCCAGTATAGACTGGTGTGATTCCAAACATTTACTTCCTTCTCCACCGCAAGAAGATGTAACAAAAGGCCGGAAAGTGGGGAGAGTAAGGGCAGCGCCTCTAACGAAGGAGATCTCTTGCCTCTACAAATTGCCTGGGAAGCCCCGTAGGCATTCCCCGGTCGAGGCGCCTCAATGAGTAAGCAATAAACTTCATCCACCGCTAAAAATGAGAAGCAAGTCCTGGGAGGGTGGACCTCCTAGGACTACCTAGGACTAATGCCTCAGTCTGACAGATAAAAAGCCAGCGGGATGTCCCAGTTCCTGTCGGGCTGGTGGATCCATAACTGAGAGGCAGGTTCTCCCAGTATGTATGGTGAGTGGAAGAGTTCAAGTAGTCCGTATAAATAAGGTATCACAACAGTTAGTAAGCGAATGTATGCAAAGTTTCATTGTTAACACAAGTAAAATAAAATTACATCGTATTTTGATGTTATTATGATTTATAAGTTTTAACTTTACTAATAGTTTAAAAACAGAAAATATTTTTTGGCAATGGAAAATTAACTTTAAAAAGGAATTAAAAGAATCGATTTGGGAATCGGAAATATAGCTCAAATTTTTCTGATACACCAAGCAGTTACGATATTTATCGATTCCCGATTCCGATTCCGATTAATCACCACAACATTAATTATTATATAGATTAAAAGGACTCCGTGGAAATTCCAGGTTTGCCATCTTTACTATAATTTGCTATACTTTACTATTAATGATAACAGTTCTCTTCAAAGAATAAATTTATGTAAAGTTGAATGATATAAAGGACAAACCTTCTCCTTTACATAAAAATAATTGTCAGCTCAATATCTTTTAATAGATAAAACGAACGTTTTAACTTTTTGATATATTTGTTGTTAAACAGTAAATATTTAAATTAAATAGTCTTTTTTTTCTTATCGTAAAAATAGTGGTAAGAATATGAATAAAATAAATGTCACTTTAAAAACGTAGTTATTTAAAATTGTTACAGTCACATATTTATCAAAATTCCATCAAAATAAAAGGAATACAAAAGGAATGTTTTTACAGCTGTTAAGACATATTTGTACATTAGTAAAGTTTTAATTTCTTTTACTTTGACAATCCGGCGATGTCACTTTTCATGAATGCGGAAGGTGATAACGTACGTACGGACAGAAAGTGCCCTAGCACATGATTATATAGATAATAATAATGCGAATAATAAAAATAATAATATATATATAGATATCCTGATTATAAATCTTCTATCTGTCTGAATACTAAACGTTTCTAATGTTTATATATATATATATATATATATATATATATATATATATATATATATATAATATATATCGTACTATATGTCATGTAGGACAAAAAAACAATGAAGACATAGACACAACATAACACTAAATTGATTACAAAAGTGGTTAAAAAGGGGGAGAAACAAGCTGCGCATGCGTGGTCCCCCTATGTATGTGGCGGGTGTAAAATGCAATAAATTTGTTAACCCTTATTAGAAAGTTACTTTTCGTTAAAAAATGATGAAATGCATCAGCTGAAGTATAATCATAGTTAACTGGGGGAGGGGGAGGTTAGGGTCCCATAAGGGACAAGATAGGTGTTTAAATTGCTGAAAGGGTCGCCAAGGAAGGGATGTGGAGATGTACATTTTGGGTCAAAATATATTGTGCATGTACAAGTCACAGCAATTTTTATTGTAATAGTTACATCGTAATTGGCAATTTTTCAAAATTTGCTTTCTGAAACGCCTGCCATAGGCGTTTCAGAAAGCAAATTTGGTGGTAATACGAAAAATAAATAAAAATAATTTTTTTAAAAGTTAGAAAATCTGGGTATAACGGGGCTGAAAAGTCGACAACATGTTTTTTTAAACAAAGATATGCTTTAAGATAAGTGAGAAACACAACTCTGTATATGAGTCGATTTTTGAACCACCTTTGAGCACCTGGGGGTGCGAACCAAAAGTTTTCTGAGGTCAAGGATGATCATTTTATATCCAGAACAATAGCCTCTACATTTTGGCCAAGTTTCAGAAAAATTGAATGGATGGATCAAATGTTACGGGTGAACAGGGTAATTTTTGCCATTTTAGGGGGCTTTTGACCTCCATGGGTCGCGAACCAGATTATTACCAAGGTCAGCGATACTTATTTTCTGTTAGGAACAATTGCCTCCACATTTTTGCCAAGTCTCAAAGAAATTGAATGGATGGATGAAAAGTATGGGGCAAAACATGTCATTTTTTGCCATTTTGGGGGCTTTTGACCCCCTGGGGGGATAACTGGATTTTTGTTCAAAAATCGGAGAATATCACTTTATAACCTCTCCAAAGTAACAACTTCATGCAAAATATTGGGGTGTCAAAATAGTGGAAGGAAATGATGTGTAATTGTTGGAAGTGATTTTTGTGGGAAGAAAATGCAAAAAAAAATTCTCCGAAAAATGACTATGTCCAACTTTGACCCCGCAGGCCCGCAGGGGAGAGGAACCAGAACTCTTATAGTGTAGGAGATATTATCAATTTCATCAATTTTATAGTTGGGACTATTATATTCACATGTTGGCCAAGGGTCTGGAAAATTTAATAGATGGAGCATGATATAGAAGGCAGAAAGGGTCCTTATTGGGCAATTTGGGACAATTTTGACCCCTCTATGACCACCTGGGGGCGCGAATCAGGATATTTTTTAGGTCAAGAATGCTGATTTTATATTCAGAACAATTGCCTCTACATTTTGGCCAAGTTTCACGAAATTTGAGTGGATGGATCAAACGTTATGGGTGGAAAGGGTCATGTTCTGCCATTTTGGGTGCTTCTGACCCCCTGGGGTGCGAACCAGATTTTTTGCAAAGTCAGCGATACTTATTTTATATTAGGAACAATTGCCTCCACAATTTGGGAAAGTTTCGGAGAAATTGAATTGATGGATGTAAAGTTATAGGGCAAAAAATGTCATTTTTTGCCATTTTGGGGCTTTTTGACCCCCTGGGGGGTTAACCAGTTTGTTTTTTTCAAAAATCGTAGAATGTCACTTTCTAACCTGACCAAAGTTACAACTCCATGCAAAATTTCAGAGAAATTTCAGAAAAATTGAATGTATGGATCAAACGGTTTGGGAGGGAAGGGTCATTTTAGGGGGCTTTTGACCCCCTGGAGGTGCGAACTAGATTTTTTCCAAGGTCAACGATACTGATTTTCTATTAGGAACAATTGCCTCCATATTTTGGTCAAGTTTCAGAGAAATTGAATGGATGGATGTAAAGTTATGGAGGAAAAAATGTCATTTTTGCTATTTCGGGGCCTTTTGACCCCCTGGGGGGGGGGGGGCTAACCAGATTGTTTTTTAAAAAATCGGAGAATGTCACTATCTAACCTGACAAAAGTTACAACTTCATGCAAAATTTCAGAGAAATTTAATGGATGGTTGCGGAGAAAAATCCGGACGAACGGACGGACACACGGACAGACACACGGACACACACGGAAATGCCTCAAAACATAAGTCTCCCGATTTTATAAATCGGGGGACCAATAAAAAAAATATTAAAGCATACCAAAAATATTTTTAGAGTTTTCATACCATTAATTAGTTAGAGCAGTGAGGGCCGGCCAGTCGAACACCAGAGATTTAAACATAATACAGTCAAAATGGTGTGGCTCACCACGCAAAACCAGTACAAGCTCCACTGTCCACACCTTGAAATCTCCAAAATATATGCATTTATATAAGAACGAATTTTCATGGAAATGAAAGCGCTAAAGTACCTGTGGTACCATCAATAGAAAGTTTAGGAAGGAGGATACCTCAACGATGTAAAACCTAAACTCAGGTATACATAGTGAAGATAGTACTATCTGTCATTTGGGGCAGAAAAACAATGTAGAACACAACATAAACCTAAATTTAAATATATATATATATATATATATATATATATATATATATATATATGGTTAAACACATAAAACAAACAAAAATATTTTTCAAATGTAAACAGAGATGTGTTTAATTTAGAAGTCCACTAGAATAAATTTGTCCAGCTTCCTTATTTCAGAAAATTTCAGAATAATAATTTTATTCTTCATCAGAGGAGAAACGGAGAGAAATTCTTGTAAACTACTAAAATGTCTGTCAAAGATTCAGTAAAACAATTTTCATATATACAGAATATAGGAAAAAGATTCGACTAAAAAGGTTTTAGAGTTGGTAGTCTATCACCTTCACGAAAATAAACGATTTTTTTACTCTATAGACAATTGAGGAGCAACCAAGGGAAAAATGCTCCAATGAAGAGCAAGTTTATTTTTAAATAGTAATATGGTCTATTTGTAATATCAAGCATCCCCCGTCGTAGTAGGAGTTACTTCGGTATATGATTAATTAATACTTTTCTTATACCTTTGATATTATAATTATTATTACCTTTACACACACACCCACCCACACACACGTATATATATATATATATATATATATATATTTAACAAAGTTCACCCCAAACAAGGCAGGCAACCACTGTAGAAGTAAGGGGCTACTGAGAAAAAGGGTGAGAGTTTTTTCTTGGGGGTCAACCTAAATTGGGAGCTGTGCAGGAAGATGTCTGTTTACATTAGCTTTAAATTTCTGCATGTCAGTACCAGCCGAAAAACAAGGAGCAGGGAGGGAGTTCATGAGTCCAGCAGCACGAGAAAAGAAGATTTGGAGTAGAAAGCTCTGTATCTGGGGACCTCCACAGTGAATGGATGGGATTTGGCAGATTGTCAGGTTGATATAGTGAATTTACGTCGTTGGGGCACCAGAGCAGCAAGTTCATCTGAGCACAATCTATTGAAGTACTTGTAAAACAGGCAAAGGGAAGCAACATGTCGGCGATGGGACAGGGGCTGGAGCCTGGTAGACAGTGAGGGACCTACTAGTTGGCGACTCTTTTTTGGACCTTGTTTAAGAGGGAGAGACTAGTGGATGATGAACCAGCCCAGATGTGGCAACAATACTCTATGTATGGGCGGATGGTGGCTATGTAGAGATATCGGATGTGAGAAGTTACTAGCACGGTAGTTATGCCGAGGAGTTTGAATGATGAACTCTCAGGTAGGGTGTTATATGCCATGGCAATCGGTGGGTGAAGAGGTTTCTTGTAGTTATTAAATGAAAGTAACTTTGTCTTTGCGGCATTAAAGTTACCATCAATTTTTTACCCCAATCCACTACAGACTGGAGGCCATTTTCTAAGGATTCAGCTATTGCCTCAGATATGTGCACGTCGGTTTTGCCCACATGACGTGAGTAAAGCGTGGTGTCGTCAGCAAATATTCCTATTTCAGTCTCAATGACATCAGGGAGGGCAGTTATAAAAGTCAGGAATAGTAGAGGTCCAAGGATTGATTCTTCGGGTACACCAGCATTTATGTCATGTTGCTTAGATGAACGGCCATCGAGGACAACCTGCATCTTTCTTTTTGTTAGGAAGGATTTAATCATATTAAATATTTGTCCAGTAATATCATATGAGTGCAGTTTTAGGAGAAACCCTTCATGCCAGACCTTGTCAAAGGCCTTTGATATATCAAGCGCTATCGCCCTAACTTCACCTGCCTTGTTCAGTGTATGATATATGCGTTCAGAGATGACCGTTAGGATATTTTCGATAGATCGTTTAAATCCTTATTTATGATCAGAAAGAAGTTTAGCATTAACTAGGTGCCGGATTATAGTTAGATTGATTAATTATTCAAAGATTTTAGCTAAGATCGGGAGTAGACTGATTGGGTGGTAGTTTAGAGGATCAGTTCTATCTCCAGAATTCTTGAATACTGGTACCACAGAGGCAATTTTCCAACTATTAGGGAACAGGATTCAGCAAGGCATTTGTTGTATAGCTTCGAGATGGCAAGGGCCAGCTCAGCAGAGCATTTCCTTATTACTATTACTGGTATAAGAGTAGTCCCATATATATATATATATATATATATATATATATATATATATATATATATATATATGTATATATCATTTCACTATTAAATGTTTAAACACGTAGTAAGCGTTAGATGAATATAAGTCGTCATTCAGACTCCAAACCTTTGAAGTCTATAGTCCTCCACGCCATACACACCCTTAAAATTAGGAAATCTGAAGGAGTTGTACTGTTTTTGGTACTATGCGCGAGTGACTACACAATAAGCTCGGTCATGTAACTATATTTACTTTAGCGGAGAGGCGAATAAGGGATCACTTCACACAGTACTGTAGTGTGATATATTTAATTAAGGGCAATTGAGAACTTTTTACTTTTTATCACTTGCTTGCCAGCTTGACTCTAAAAAATAATTCATATATTTTTTGTATGATTTGTTGCTTGTGTTTTTAAGAAAATAGCCTCGAGCCTGTCGGCACACTCGGGTAGTGATCGCACGAAGTTCTTTTTTCTATTGATCGAGGCAAAGCAATTAATAGTTGACCATTCGATACAAGTACCGTAGTATCATGAGATCTTAATTTGGTGCCGAAGATATTTTCGTTTTGCCATTTTGGTATATCTTCCGTCAATAAATTCACTTTGTACATGAGCCGCGAAAATATATTTCTGAAACGACTTCAGCTGTCTGATAAAGATTCCTTTCATCTTCTGGATAAATAGGAAAACAACTAGGGCGTATGTTTATAAGTTACGTCTATTTAAACAACGCGTTTAGTGCTTAAAATTATGATTATACTAAATGTGAGTTAATTAACGTTTGTTTCCCTAAGACATGTTTCCTATGTATTTAAAAAAGAAATAATACATGCAAAATATATCTTAATTCTCGGATTTAAAAAAAAGGAAATTCGGGTTTAATTGTTTTAATTAACCGTCATTTGAAAAATTGATATTCAAGATGGCTGCCATTATTTACTTGATGTGAAAATCCCATGTTGTATGTTTAACAAGTGAGAAATAAAAAAATACAACTACTAACTTTCATCAATGGGTAAAATAGTTAATTTTCGACCGATCTGTATATTTTGAACTGTTTTTAAGTTCTTCTTTATTTCAAAGTAATATGCACTATACCGAACTACTGATATGTTGTTTTTTTAAAAACAACATATCGACGAAAAATGAGCACGACAGAAAAAAGAAAACGTTATTTGGTCTGAGAGACGAAAGAGAATGTTAATCTTAAGAATGACTGATCGACGAAAATGCTATTTCTAACATTGCCTGATAGACTAAAGAAAGTTTTATTTCATGACAGACACACGAAAATTCTATTTCAAACTTAAGATTTACAGATACTCACACTTTTTCAACTATTTCAAAAGGCAAAATCCGTCTGTGTAGAGAATGCATCAAAATTGCGCATTCTCTACACAGCCGGATATTTCCTTTGGTGTCTATATTTGACAAAGGGAAGATTTTCCCGAAATATTAAATGATATTTAATCATCATCCGGAAACACACACAGTCGACACCACACTTGCTGTTATGTAAGATTTTAAAGACAAATAAATAGTAAGTCCCACCCACTTTGATTTATTATTTTTGTTCCTTCCAGCTTACAACCTATCCGGAACTTTGCATTTCCCTCAGCCTTCTTAACATATTACTATCTGAAATATATATATATATATATATATATATATATATATATATATATATATATATATATACAAGAGAAAGAACACTCCAATATAACACCTTCGGTTGAAGTGATAACTGGGCATCGGACTTTTCCGTCACGAGGATACTAGTTATCGATACTTGGAGAGCGCTACGCGTGTCGTACAAGCGTTAGCCACTATAATCCTGTTGCTGTGCTGGTATATTTTTTGTATGTGATCTTCAGTTAAATACCATGACCTCTCGAGCGCTGGCTTTTCAACCCCCACTTTCCGACCCGACCTTGGGTCACATCTTACTTGTGGGAGTAGGATAAAACTGGCCTTGTGCCTAACTCCTGGAGAGGAGTAAATAATACCATGTGTGCAGCTCGCAGCATCATAAACCTGCTGTTACCTACCGGGTGTGGTAACTCCAGATAACATGCTAAGCTTGCAATTTGATAACCAGGTCACGTGTCGGTTTGGTGACTCACCAATGAGTGCATGTGCAGCCGAATCAAACACAGGTAAAGTACTGCCTTCAATTATGGCATCCCATAGATCATCACAACAGTTGCTACATCTGCGATGTTGTCAGTAAAAGTCTAGTTGTCCCCAAAAGTCATATCCGCGTCTCTCACCCGAAAGTCTTAAAGTAGTATTACATTGATACGAAAAAAGTTGTCATATTCGAAAACGATAAGACAGCTAATTTGTTTCTATAGAAATCGCTCCAGACAAGACATGAAGCCACTTGATATATAGGGCTAAAAATACTACTTCACGGTAAAAACTAGCCAACGGTAAGTGTTAGATGGATAGATTCCAAGCCAGAAAACAGCAATGTTTTCTCCTTTGTCAGAAACATCACTTATGGAATGTGAGGACTAAAGGACAAAATAAGGGAACCCTTATACTGCAAGTAGAGAAATAAACCGTATTAATGTCAATTCAGGACGGAAACATAGTCAGCCGTCTTAATAGTGTCAAAAAAATCACGTAGACAAGAACTTGCATTTTGCTTAGATTAGACGGCTTATATTATTTCTATTAAAGGGCCCGGCCGAAAAGGGGCTATATATATATATATATATATATATATATATATATATATATATATATATATATATATATATATATATATATATATGGGGTAAGGTACACGATAATTCATGAAAATGAAGTGTCGTGTATATATATATATATATATATATATATATATATATATATATATATATATATGTATACGTGTGTGTGTGTATATGTATGAGATACAGAGAGAGAGTTACTAATTCACTTACAGAAAGTAGCAGACAAATTAACTCGCAAACAAAGACGGTTCTATGATTATTCCCAGTACGGTTTTGTGTCGTTGGTTTTCAATTCTCACAACCAAAAAACAACAAAAAAACGGAAAAGAAGAAGAAAAACCAAATAAATAAATAAAAAGATAAATAAAATGAATAAGTAAATAATCTAAAAATATTCATCACTTCCTTGTTGACATTATCTTGAAAAAACGTGTCAAAGGTATTCAATTTACAATAAACATCGTAGCACTTTCTTTCTGACTTTTCAGATTACGACCAAACAAAAGTGCCAACATTTAAGAGATAGCTACCGAGCTAAGTATGTGTTGCAGGGGTTGATTTATGGTGATCGGTCTTATAACGTGTTAAACAAAAAAGAAAACACGGCAAGGATGACTAACAGACGGGTTCAATCTAATATATTAAGTTGTCTTGTCGGATTTTCAAAGTCATACCCAAATAGCAATCCGCCTGTCAAATCGATATTTTATTCGAAGAAACCCAATATGTCGGTTTTTCTTTCCACTATGTTATTGCGACGATCATTTTTACTGAAAAATACTTATTCCATCTAAGACAATGGTAAAGGATGCTACATTTTCCCTTACTAACTTATCGTGTGCCATTATACTGACTGGAGGTCTTTATATATATATATATATATATATATATATATATATATATATATATATATATATATACCCCGAAGTGTTCTGGCTATCCATCGTTCTGACCGGAACATGTTTGAAAATATTGTTTTATATATAATACACAGCTCTATTAATTATTGACCACTATTATATAAACACAGTAAAGATTCCCTTACATGGTCAAATACTAAACAAAAGTAAATTCATTTATCACTAATAATAATTTAAACTAAATATCCCTTTAGGCTTTTTGTCGTGTAACTGTTAAGCGTCTGCATTGAAATAGATTAAAACAATGCCGGCCGTGTACAGGAAACAGACATATCAACCCACGACAACTTTCTTAAATGGCTACAGACATACACTCGTAACACCCTCTTTACCTCTCTTTCTTTATCTTTTCTTTCCCTCTTGTTTCCTTTCCCCCCGACCCCCTCTTCTCCAGCTCAACGTTGGATAAAAATAAAAATATGAATTTCATTTAAATTAAATCCTACATTAACCATTCTCAGCCCGCGACAAATCCTAAATGGCTATAGACACTCACTACTAACCTCTGTCTACCCCTCTTCCCTTCTCTTCCCTTTCCCTTTCTTTTTCTTTTCCTTCGACCCCCCTACCCTAGCTCAGCGTTGAATAAAAATAAAAATACGAATAGCTGTAAATTAAACTTTTCCCAATATATTTTTCTTTCTTTTTCTTTTTCTTTTCCTCGCCCCCCTCTACCCCAGCTAAGCGTTGTATAAAAAAATGAAAATATAAATTTCTAACGGCAAATATATTAAAAAAATCGGGCACATGACTTTTATTTCTTTTTCCTCTTCTTCTTTGCTTGACTCCATTCTTCCTGGAATTCAGCGACCGGGTTGGATCACAAAAAACTTTTTGCCTGATGAGACCTCAGCTCTTGATAGTTGTAGATCGATAACATCGACATGCCAGTGTAGCAGACCTTGTACATGTTTGAATAAAAGCATACACAATACAGCTCTATATTTTTTATTGAGCACTCTTTTATAATCCCGGTTTAATTCCCTTTGGATTTCTACCCTGTGGATTTTTACCCTACCTGGATTACTATATATATATATATATATATATATATATATATATATATATATTGTTTGTGTATATTTAGGCAGCATATTTCCATTTAGGCAAACAGGAGATAACACAGTATGTTTTTCTTAATAGGACTTTTTATCCTTTAATTTTCCGAATAGTCCATTTAGTATTTCGGTGAAATTGGTGTATGTATGTTCCATGGATTTCTTTTTCCATTTACAAGTTTCAAATGTTCAAAAGGGAAGAAACATGGAACAAGAAACCCATTCAACTAACATACACCAATTTGACCGAAATATTATATGGATAATTCGAAAAATTGAAAAAAAAATCTTCTCAAGCAAAAACACTGTTATTTAGTAATGTTTTCCTATATATATATATATATATATATATATATATATATATATATAATTATGTGACTTCAAGCTTATTTATGCATGAGTGTGTGTGTGTTTCTAGCCTCCACATTACTTAAACTTATTATACGTCCTTTAATATTAGTGCCAAATACTAAAGTGAACGTTTAACAAATTCCTATTTAAAAAATAACTTAATTACGCAATAAAAGTTTGCCAACTTAATTTCCGTTTTTTCACAAACGGGTAGGTACAGCTAGTTGAAGAACAGCTCATGTCTGGTCACTTTTCCAACGATGCTAGTCAGGGATGGGCGTCGCACTAGGGTCGAAGGACAGTTCGGCAGACTTAAGTAAGAAATTGTTCTGAAAAGAACAGATTTTCCCTCGGAAGGATAGATAGATTACAGATGTTGAAGTATTGTGGGATATTCTGAAAAGGATAAAGTTTATCATGGAAGTGACGGATAAATCACCAGAGATTGGACAGGAAAAAGGAACATCACTTAACTGGCTCTGTTCTTGACTGATCGGGTGTGATTATGAAGATGAAACTCTCGGAGAAAAATTGCCTCTGGGATGGTCAAGCCAACGGCTGGACACGTGGATGAAATAAATCAAAGCAGCTGATTGAGTAATGACTACGTAAGCTACACGACTTCGGAGAAAATTATGCACAAGGTCATCGAAAGTGTGGGAAATGGGTGTCGTTGGTCATCCCTTGTCTAACATGGTAACATTGTATATCCTACTCTAAACTTGAATCATCTCAGTCGCCACAATACCATATTTACACAAAGGGGCCGTCGTACTTAAGATATCCCCAAACCTATTTGAAAATTATTTTTTTCATAAATAGTCATATATATATATATATATATATATATATATATATAGAGAGAGAGAGAGAGAGAGAGATAGATAGATAGATAGATAGATAGATAGATAGATAGATAGATAGATAGATAGATAGATATACAGGGAATTCATTGTAATAACACATGAATTCAGGAAAGAGAAAAAAGCAAAAAAAAATTGGTTAGTAAGACTCTCCCAACCCTTTCTAAATAATAGATAGCCACTGTTTTCCGGTTTGTTCGGAACCAAAACGTTTCATGTGGCTATTTTGTGTTCGCTAGCTGCTTAAAAGCGGCTTAATATCTGCTTAATGTATGCTTAACAAGGCTGGTTACATTCGACGATCTCACAACACGGAAGGAGAGGTAACTGCCAACTAACAGTATCTTGTTTGCAACTAAGGGAGTGACGATTATATACAAACGTGGCACAGATTTTCTATTCACACACACAAAGTAGAGAAAATGTCGGTTTCACAAGATTGCAAACTTAGTCACAAATAGTGGCGTATGTCGCTTGCCATCGCGTCGCGAATGAATTCTTATTAACTACTTGAAATGATGAAAAAAGAAAAGACTCCCCCTCCCCGCGTCCATCTTTCTAAATTACAAAAAGTAATGGATTCATATTTTCTTAAATTCTCATTGAGTTGATTTCTGTCTATAATTATAAAGGCGAAAAGCGCAAAATAACTATTTCAAATTACCCAGAAATATATTTTATTTGACCAATCGACATTCGGTTTTCCGTTCATCAATTTGATTATACAACCAGTTTTTAATGGGAAATTCAGTTTCATTTTTTGCTTATAGAAAATAAAATTTTTCGCCTTTGAATATTGAAAACACCATATCAAATAATATTTCTGTTGTTTTATCTGATTAATAAAATGTGACGGTTTCAGAGCTATCTAGAACTAACAGTGGCACCCGTGTTGCCCGAGGGAGTAGAAGTGATTTATTTTCATCAATAACTATTGGTTTACTAATGTATTCACACGCGAGATAAATCTTTCTGTAAAAGCCGATACAACTAATCGAGGTGAAACTTACAAAGAAAAAACAGATAAATATGCGAGTTAAATCTTACATCAATGAAAAATACGCCAGTAAAGTTTTGTAGAAAAAATACGCCAGATAAGTTTTCCTTAAAAAAATAAACTAATCCGGTTCTCTCTTACAACTGTAAATAAATCATATGTGTGCCCGTAGTTTAGTACCTATCTTAGTCAGAAGCATGTTAAGAAAAAAGAAATATTTTTATTTGTGTCTATTGAAAGTAAAATAAATAGTTATCTTTATTTTATACAAGCCGTAAACCCCGACTTCATGAGGATGACTGGTATGTACTTTTACACCATGCTAATATATATATATATATATATATATATATATATGTATAAATATATATATATATATATATATAATAGATTTGGTTTTACTCCTGTCACTTTGACCACCCTAGACAAACAAAGTGTCGATATGCTACGAAACCCACCACGTCATTCACCAAGTTCACTCGAGCGTGTTTCAAGAAAATTTCATGTAATATGATCTTCAAACAATAAAAAATATGTTTAGACCCCTACGACTCACTCTCCCAAAAACGTAATACAAACAGAGGTAGCATACTAATGTCCCCCTAATATTTTACTCCTGCCACGCAACTTTTATACACCGTAGATAATAATAAATTCGGAACTATTATTCGCAATACCGATTATTATTTCATTTTAAAATCATCAATCCACACAGCTTATAAGATCGATATCATAAACTGAACAAGAAGCGCTCCTTTCCTAAAAATTAAACGAGTAACAGAATGAGTGTGCGCTTAAAGTGTTCTTACTTTTCCACCTAAACCTATTCACATTCTGGATTATCAGAATCAATAAACAAACACCTGAACTTCTAACCAAACGCAATTCAAAATGGCGTCCTCCATCTACTACTCCCAAGTTCGGCGCAATCCTACTTCCAATTACCCAACATTTTCACATCATCTTCTTGAATTATAATTTGGATCATACAACCACCACTACTAACATTCATGACATTTTAAAGGCTTCAACATAATTTCCCCACACATGACATTGTCACATCAAAAGCAGCCTTCACTTGCATTGTTTACAACTCTTGTACGATAGCCCATAAAGTCACTCTCTTTATTACGCACTCAGCTACAATTAACATCTAAACATTACTCCGGACATGGGAGCCTCTACGTTCACTTTCTTCGATAGATTAACGGCAATTTTTATTTTTGATTACTTTCTCTTTATTTATCTATTTGTCGATTTTAGAATATATATATATATATATATATATATATATATATATATATATATATATATATATATATATATATATATATATATATATATATATATATATGGCGATTTTAAATGTTCGTAAATTGAATCTCCCACCAAAATAGGCACTCCTGATTAAGATTAAAATTGCCTCAGTCTAGAAGGATTTTTTTTACTTACCTTGGAAACATTCACGCATATTCTTGAATCACATTTACTTTTTTTAAGGGGAGGGGAAGGTAGTTTTTATTTTTACTAATAAACCAGTACTTACCATTATATCTCATCCAAAACATAGAGAAATCACTTTTGTGTGATTCAAAACATGAATAAATCATATTCTCATCACCTAAATTACTTACAGTATTCTCTTCAACTGCTTCTTGACGAAGTCATACTCATTTTTTTTAATTTAATCTATATGTATCCCTGGCAACGCCGGTGCACATGTCACTATATAACTCTCTTTGTTTTACTGGCCCCCTCCTCCCGTGTTGCCCACTTATATAGCCGGAAGAAGTTGAAATGTTGGAACATTCTCTGAATTAGTGTCATATAAATATGGTTTAAGTTTTATTAAAATCGGATATACGTATTAGTTTTAAGAGGGTTCTGTCCTCATAGGTCACTTAGAAGTGAAGGAAAGAAGATATTAGGGGCATAGGGAATAACGTAGAGGTTCGTCGACACTTCCATAGTCACACCGGAGAATTTTATACATATTATATTAATTTCATCAAAATACAATATATTTAAAGTTTTTAAGGAGGTTTGGCCGCCGTAGCTCCCAAGGTTAGAGATTCGGAACCACTTCTATTGTCTTCCCCAGTAAATCTTATACATATGATTTAAATTTCATAAAAATAGGATATATTTGACGCACTGAGAAGATTATGTCGCCGTAGCATCGTTAGGTATGCACTTAGAGATTCAGAAATACTTACATTGTAATCTGCTGTAAAATTTACATAAGGATACACTTTTTGATTCCATGTAGATTCTTTAATCTTTCTTTCAATACGGATCACACAAAAATCAACACACATTTACACATACACACATACATTGAGTTTTATATATATATATATATATATATATATATATATATATAGAGAGAGAGAGAGAGAGAGAGAGAGAGAGAGAAAGAGAGAGAGAGATTATCAGTTATTATTTGCTCATACAAATACATTTCCCTACGTGATTATTCTTTCCTTTCCATATTATTATTAGTTATTAAAAAGATTAAGATTTAACCTACATTTCTTTGCGTATGAAACTTAATTTGCATACATGATTATTGAAGCGAGCCGGACACGCGTACATTTGTAAACATATATACATAAATCACAATATCTAAAAAAATCCAGTAAAGGTGTAAGCGGTCACTTTATTTTATCGGCGTCTTACGGGTTTATGTGTCACTGAGAGAGAGATGGGTCCTTAAGCCCTAAGCTAATGGATTGTGTTCAGTTGGAAATATGTTTGTCTTGATCAGGGCCGGATTAACCATAAAGCAAACAAGGCACATGCCTTAGAGTCAGGCAAAAATCCAGGCTAAAAATGCAGGTCACAAAAGAAATTAGGGGAGGGAGGTATTTTTGGCCATACACTGTTACACTCAAGAGAACGAAAAAGTGCACAAGTTTATATCTATAATGAAAGAAAGACATTACAACATTTGTTTTAACAATCCAATTCCACTTGCCTACTTATATCTTATATGTCTGCGCGAACTTCAATTTGATCTAAATTTTCTTAATTAGCATATATTGATGTTGCTGTCATAGGATCGGTTACTGTGTATTCAAAAGACGTTTGTTCTGATTTTCCAGCAGAATTTCGACAATTTATGTGCTGGTATAAAGAACAGAGACACAATTATGCTGCACATTTCTTTTGTCCATACAACCTTTTCCAAAGTGAACTAGTACTACGGATCTTCTTATGTTTGATGGCAACTAATTGTTCAGGAGAATGCTCATTTTCACAATTGAAAAGAATTAGAAATGTGCAACGATCGACAATGGATCAACAGCGTCTTCGTGTACTTTCACTTTTCTGCATTGAACGCGATTTGCTCAAAAAGGTTAACTTAAAAAATTTGAGGTTGTAAAAGCGCGCAAAGTTGTAGGGTAATTTTGTCCTAATAAATATTTTATTTAAACTTTATTTGTCTTCCTTTTCTCCCAAATACGTGTATTTTTACTATTTCAGGTAACTTTTTTAAATGTGCCTTAGGGTCAGCACTGCCTTAAGCAAGAACTGGTCTTGATTTGCAAGTCTATTGTTCAGTAAAAGAAAAACAAGTATCATTGTAACATTTTTAAAAAATAAAAATGTGTAACTTGTTTTAAATTGGAGTTGTAATTTTGTTTTGGGAGTAGATCCTTATGCTGCAGCATTGACTAAGACCACACGATTGATACTACGACCGGTGTAGAAATCGAAAACCGAGTTAAGACCAGTACAAAGAGTGGAGGGTCAAGGTCTGTGCAGTGAACACATACAGGCGCACGTTCACATCTGGTGCCGCGAACATCAGATCTCGACCCTGGTGGATGCAACATATGCTAGATGCGCACACACGAGTTCACATCTAATAACTAAGAGGACCTGAATCAACTCTGCAGAATGCAAGAACTGCTAGATAAACAGTCCCAAAATAAACCACAGAAAATTACAACATGAGGTAACTTCTTAATGAAAACAAAACAGAAAACAAGAAATAGTTAAGACGTCACCGAAAAAGTGTGACATAATGGTAGATCGAAAACCATTAATTCTTCTTCATCTCACCTTTGCTTCGTTTCATCTTGTTTCGCACTGGGTTCTTTTTTTGGTGTTGGAAAGGTTTCCTCTTTTGTTGTTCTTTTTTTCAACGTAGTTCACCCCAAACAAGGCATGCCGCCACTGTAGATGTAAGGGGCTACTGAGAAGAAAGAAAAGGGGAGTAGGTTGGGGGGTCAACCTAAACTGGGATCTGCGCAACGAGATGTCTGTTTACATTAATTTTAAATTTCTGCATGGAAGCACTGTCGGGGAAACAGGGGGCAGGGAGGGTGTTCCAGAGGCCAGCAGCATGAGGAAAGAAGATATTTGAGTAGAAAGCTATCTGGCATCTGGGGACCTCCTCAGTGAATGGATGGGATTTAGTTGATTGTCGAGTTGGTCTAGTGAATTTACGTTGAGGTGGCACAGGAGTAGCCAATTCATGGGAGCATAATCCATTGAAGTATTTGTAAAACAAGCACAAGGATGCTACATTGCGGGGATGGGACAGGGACTGGAACTTGGTTGACAGTAGGGGACCTATTAGGTTGGCGACTTATTTTTGGACCTTGTCAAGGAGGGAGAGACGATGCACCGGCCCAGATGTGGCAACAATACTCCATGCATGGGCGGATGGTGGCTTTGTAGAGATAGAGGATAATGTCAGGTGTGAGGAGTTTACTAGCACGGTAGACGGAGCCAACCTTCTTTGCAGTAGCCTTGGCAATGTCTTCAATGTATTTGTTCCAATTAAATAGGGTTATGAATATCAATCTTAACTAAAAATGATAAAACTAAATCAGGATATGGAGAAGTAGATCAACTGCCAGGATACCAGTTAGAATAAATCAAAGAGAGAGAGAGAGAGAGAGAGAGAGAGAGAGAGAGAGAGAGAGAGAGAGAGAGAGTCATGTTCTTGAACAGCCAAACTGTTGTAATGTTATTCTCTTTTTGTGTATGAGAGGTAAATGGAGTAGTTAAGATGGGATTGAGTTAATTTTTTTCAAGTTTGAATTTAACTTATATGACATGGTGAGTGCAGAGAGATATATTTTAAATGAAAGAATTGGCATGACTAATTGCAGCATCTTTCCTGTCCGTTGTTTGTCTGTATGCGGGGTGTATACTTTTTTGGTGTGATGAATGCGGGTTGTTCAGCATAATAATGATTTTTCATGGACTTTAGTATAAAATTGTAAGCTGTAAAATACTGAAATTCTCATGCCAGATAAATTGACCTGGAGTTGAAGAATTGAGAAAAATGGGAGAGGGGGCGAGGTAGCCCGGCAATTTATGCATTGGGAACTGTCTTGCGATTAACTGTGATCGTGGGATGTTACCACATGCACCCTGCCCTGATGTACACTTTGCATCTGCTCGTTGTTCGGTTGTTCATCGAACAAAGTAGACTTAATAATCCATTGAGAGAATATACACTTTGGTTGGATGATAAGTGAGAGGAACACTGCTTCAACCATTATATTTTAATGGATCTTTAAAAAATTGATTAAACTAAAGGAAAAAAGATGAAAAAGAATGATATTTTTTAATTGTAATAAACTTATTTTGTGGAGTGAGTGCTTTCGGTTGTCCATGAACTGGGACTATTTCTTTTATTTCGGACTTTTATTTGGAAAGTTTTTATTTTGTATGAATTTTTAAATGAAAATAAAATATGTATGCTATAGAAAAAAGCAGGGTAGACAATGTTGTTGTGGCTCGTTTGGGCTACGTGTGGGCCATCGTGGAGGTTGTGACTGTCAGATTTATTATTAATTGCGTGTGTAGGTGTGCTTTAAAAGTCAATAAAATTAAATAATTCATATGTATATATATATTAAATTTAGCATATTTTTGTAACCAGTCTAAAAAGAATATATTGTTCGGAGTCGGCGATAATAGTAGAAAGCATGTGATTTTTATGTTTTGTATTGTGTGTATGGGTGTAGTTTGAATAAATTATGATAATTGGTATAATATAAAAAAGTTAGCATACGTTTTGTAACAAGTCTAAGAAAAAATGAAACAGTTGAATCAGTAATAAGATCAGTAGCTCTGCTCTATTAAGAAATCTAGGTATTTATGCTAAACGCGTAGCCAAAGGGAATGTTTACATATATAGTGAATAGAAAGTGGTAAAATGTGAGTTTGTATTTATATTACACAAAGGCTTTATCATTTGTTTTTATGCATTTTCTTAAATGTGGAAGTGTTAAGATTTTTGTTGAGGTTGTAAACAGGAAGAGCGTTTAGGAAACAAAAGTAAAGTAATATAAATTAACTAGAGAGCTTTTAGTTTATTTTTGGACTGCAGGTGTCTTCCGATGATAAGGACTAGGGGGTTCACCGAAAGCTATGGCAATGACCAGGTCGATAAAGAGTTCGAAGAACCAGATTGTTCCAAATAACCCTAAGTCTGAAGATTCCGAGTAGAACAATCCGATAGGATGTTACTAGAGCATTGATTAAGGACGGATCCAATTAGTTTGAGTTATTGTATCACATGTAGAGTGCACGCTCCTGTATTCTCATACAGCTTATACCTAAATAGTCCTCTGTTGTTGTTATGTGATGTCCCGTGGAATCGCTCTGGATCGATACCAGCATTGTCACCCTGCACATGATACCTAACTAGAAAGCAAAGAGTTGTTGATTGATCACCCAGTCAAAGCTTCCTCCTGGATAAATAATTGTCATAGATTACACTGGTTTACAAGAAATTAAGGCAAGCACAAAAATACACGTTTTCACCTAATTTGGGGGTGCTCAATTCAAATTTAAAATCCGTTTTTACTCATCACCTCTAGTTTATTTTAGATATGCATAGTGTGCATTTTGTGCATGTATGGTACATAAAGGCATATATACCTTCAGGGTTAATTCTAATATTGTGAGAATTACGGCTTATTTTTAGTTATTATGCACTAAATGTTAGTGATAGCATTACATTATATATATATATATATATATATATATATATATATATAGTTATATTTCAAGACGGATTTTGGCAGTTACGGCAACAGGTCTCAATCGTGTTTAGGGACTTCATAACAGTTGCACAGCGTCAGACCATCACTCCCCTCCTCGGAACCGCCTACTTTCACTATTTTGACTGTAAAGTTGGTGATCAAGACAGGTCTTGGGCTCCACACATCTGTTTTAAACCCTGCTACAATGGACTAACTGCATGATTTAATGACAAGAAAGCGGCTTTCTAACTTTGCAGTCGAGTTTGCGTGGATAGAGTCAGGAAGCCACACAGATGATTGCTATTTTTGTCTAACTAATATAACTGGTTTCAATGCATATTCTAGGTGAAAGATCAAATATCCAAACCTTCCATCTGCTATGAGACCCGTTTCCTATTCAGATGACCTTCCTGTACCCACATCTCCATTAAATAATGATCTTCATTCCTCATCAGATGAAGAAATGCCTTCAAGCGAGGATTCTGCCGAGTCAATATCTTTGAAAAATATTAAGTATACATATTCAGGAATAAGTGGCACGAGCCACACTGGATCACGAAAGAAGACCTGAATGATCTTGCTCGTGATTTGTATCAGTCAAAACAGCAGTCAGAGCTCTTGGCTTCTCGGCTTAAACAGTGGAACCTAGTCCATGAAGATATAAGGATCACTAATTTCAGGAATCGGAACAAAGACTTTGCTTCTTTTTTTCGACATGGAAAACAAGTTGTGCTACAGCACAAACATAGCTGGCTTGTTCACGTCCCTTGGTTTGCAAGATAATCCTTCAGACTGACGTCTTTTCATAGACTCTTCCAAGCGAAGTCTCAATGCACAACGGGAATAAATATCTCAGCATTCCCATTGCACACTCTGTTCAGTTAAAGGGGTCCTATGACAATATGGAGTTTCTTTTAGAAGCTATTAAGTACAACGAGTACCAGTGGAGTCTGTGTGGGGACCTCAAGGTCATTGGTTTTCTTATAGGTATACAAGCGGGCTCACAAAGTACTGCTGTTTTCTCTGTCTATGGTATAGTTGAGCTGTATCCTAGCATTACAAACAGAAAGACTGGGGGTTAAGACGCACTTTTGTTCCTGGCGAACACAGCGTCAAGGAAAATCCTCTGGTGGACTTGAATAAAGTGCTTCTTCCGCCTCTTTACATCAAGCTTGGTTTCATGAAGAATTTCGTGAAAGTGTTGGACAAAAATGGTGCTGCCTTCCAACACTTGTCTACTGTGTTCCCAGGTTTTAGTGCTGCTAATCTCAAAGAGGGCATCTTTGTTGGACCTCAGATCCGAGAAGTGCTGAAGGATCATGATTTTGAGAAGCTCCTTAACTTAAATAAACTGAGAGCATGGGAAGCATTCAAGTCAGTCTGTAGTGGCTTCCTTGGTATCACATGTGTACCAGATTACTAAGCCTGTATTAAGAAGTTGCTAAAGTCTTACGAGGACATGGGGTGCCGAATGTCACTCAAGATTAATTTTCTCCATTCCCACCTCAAATTCTTCCCGCCAAAACCTTAGGAGAAGTGAGTGATGAGCATATAGAAAAATTCCACCAATACATTACGAAGATGGAGAACAACTATCAAGGCAAATGGAACCCCGGCATGATGGGAGACTTCTGCTGGGTGCTCTTGCGTGACATTCCAGAGGCAAAATACACCAGATCTTCTAAGAAAATCTGGTGCCGCGAATATCGGATCTCGACCCTGCTGAATGAAACATAATCTAGATGCGCACACACGAGTAAACATCTAATAACGAAGAGGACCTGAATCAACTCTGCAGAATGCAAGAACTGCTAGATAAACAGTCCCCCCAAAAACCCAAAGAAAATGACAACATAAGGCATCGTCTTAAAGAAAACAAAACAGAAAACAAGAAATAGTTAAAACGTCACCGGAAAAGTGTGACATAATGGTAGATCGAAAACCATTCATTCTTCTTCATCTCATCTTTGCTACATTTTATCTTGTTTCGCACTAGGTTCTTTTTGGGGTTTGGAAATGTTTCCTCTTTTGTTGTACTATTAGGGTTATGAATATAAATCAGGACACCAGTTAGAATAAATCAGAGAGAGAGAGAGAGAGAGAGAGAGAGAGAGATAGTCATGTTCTTGATACAGCCAAACTGTTGTAATGTTTTTCATGTTGTGTGTGTGGGGGTAAATGGAGTATTGATTTACTCCTCTCCAGGAGTTAGGCACAAGGTCAGTTTTTATCTTACTCCCACAAGTAAGATGTGACCCAAGGTCGGGTCGGGAAAGTGGGGTTTAAAAATTGCCTTGGCAGCCCCGTCGGCATTCCCCGGTAGAGGCGCCTCAAACAGTAAGCAATAAACTTACTCCTTCCCAAAGAGCGGAGGCAAAGCCTGGGAAGGTAGACTTTCGCAGAACTGCACAGGACAGACCCATTGACCGACGTAAATCAAGACCCGAAGGCCAAGACAACAGCAGTATGGGGTGCAGTATCCATCGGAACAGATACTACACTTTGATCTTAGCCAAAAGGCCAATAATTGCAGCTGGGGGTAAATGGAGTAGTTAAGATGGGATTGAGTTAATTTTTTCAAGTTTGAATTTAACTAAAGGTGTTTGTCTCCCCGTCCAGTTGAAAACCCCATAATCCTTTATACTCAAGTTGTATTCGGCCTTGATAAGCGGTGGCTGATTAGTACACTATATATATATATATATATATATATATGTGTGTGTGTGTGTGTGTGTGTGTGTGTGCGTGTGCGTGTGTGTGTGTGCGTATGATTTGTTGTTAGTTTTCTTCGTAACTGCTATGTGCTTAGTCAACTATCGACTATCGCACTTTTTTATTATTTGTTTTTTGTTTTTTTTTTTCATTTTCTCTTTTACTTTTTTATTCCGTCTTTCATCTCGGGTGTTGATACAATTTTCATTTCTTTTACCTTTTCAAATTAACTTCTTTCGCTCCAGTACTCAACCTCCACCGCAACCTAATTCTCAGCCGCCGCCACCGTCACCACCTTACTTCGTACGCCACACCCAGTCCTCCCCTTTCCCGAGATATGTTTCTTTTAACCGCAGTTTCGACGTAACATCAAAGGCTGAGTTGAGAGTGTAGCGGGCAGGTGTTGAGCGGATTCCACCTCCACAACATCTGATATAAAAACAGGTCGTCGGTACGTGCGAGTTTCGCTGGGACGTGAGGGCCGCTTGCTGTTGGGGTGGGGGGAAATACTTCGAGAGCGAAAGCAGCGCGTAAGCGCACTTGCCCGTCACGCTGGAGTACAGAGGGAGGGGAGGTGCTTCCAAGAAGACTTGTCAGGCAATTTACAATTGAAGGAACAAACAAGTGCTGAGAGCGGTCGCTAAAAATGAACTAGACTATAAACAAATTCGGCGAGCGGAGGGAGAGAGAGAGAGAGAGAAAGCGAAACAGAGATGGAGAGAGAAAAAGAGGGAGGGAAAGAGAGAGAGAGAGAGAGAGAGTTAGAGGAAGAGTAACATTTTTGTCAATTTGAGGAAGCAAGTAATACTAGCTTAGAGATTTTAAAGTGAGATCATATTTTGAAGTCATGTCTGCTCTGCTGTCTTAGCTGCTACCAGTGCCATGTAAATTAGAGCTACCTGTTGCATGTTTGGCCGTCTGGCATCATCATCAGGCAGGTAGTGACTGTCAAAGAGATGATGAGCTTCATCCATGCTGATAGATCAGAAAAATAGACATTCGAATGGCTTTCGGTTGACTATTAAGTCTTTAAGTCCTAACATTCCATAAGCATTTTTCTAATAAATGGGGGGTGGGTGATTCCTGAGGGGCTTATTGTTTAGAGTGGGTGTTATGTGGAGATTTAAGACCCTCTCATAGTACTTAGCATCATTCAACTATCAGCCTATCTTATTATTTTGTTTGAGTGAGTCATTAGTAATACGAAATTACATAATGATCGATGCAATAATTTATTTCAACCTTGTGGTATTGTCAAGCATCCAAGTGAGATTGTTGGATGCTTGGCAATACCACAAGGTTGACATAAATTATTGCATCGATCATTATGTAATTTTGTATTACTATATTTTATTTTATTCTTGCTCTGTTTATTACATTGAGCTCTCATACCCGGATTTCCTCCTGGAATTTATTTCATTATAACACACACACACACTATATATATATATATATATATATATATATATATATATATATATATATATATATATATATCTTCTTTTGTAATATAGTAGAAAAAATCCCAGCAGAGTGCTCGATTAACTGAGAATCAAAACTAAGAGCGTAATATTTTTTGGGGTACAGAAAAATTAGTACAACATTAGTACCGTCGGTTTCAAGCTCAGAAGTACTTAACCATTCGACTTTCTTCAGCTTATGTTGTCACCTGTTTCAGAAATGTGAATTCACGTGTAACTCTCGTTTGGATGCGTTATTTGCTTTAGAGTGCTATGTATATTTGTTTGAAATTAGTTTTAGGGAGCTTTAATAAGGTTTGAAAAAAGGGGGTGAACTGTAACAGTTGAAATTAAAAATTGGAAAAAATTTAAAAATATAAAAATATTAAAAATATCTCTATATAAATCCCGTGTTTATAATGAGAAAACATCCCACAATCACTAATGTGAATTACGAAACGAGTCACAACAGTTTAAAGTGTCTAGCATAGTAATAAACGTTACCAAATTCTTAGCCATTAAGAAATTATGTGTTTGAATCTGTAACCGGTCGGAACGTAATTAGATTCTTAACAGTTAAGCAATCAAACTTTTGAATCTTGCACGATCTCATGTAACATCTCAACATTATAGACGCCGCCTTTTAAGTCGAAAATAACTGGCCGTTATCATTATAATAATAATAATAATAATGATAAAAACTCAACAGTAAAGACATATTTTTAAGAAACCAAAACTAACAACGCCTGATATGATATGACGAATCAAATCGAAAATACTCGCAAAAAAAAAAGGAACAAAAACCCATGGAACTTACATACAGCAATTTGACCGAAACATTAAATGGACCATTCGGAAAATTGAAAATATAAAAAAAAGTCAAATATCTTTCTTACATAAAAAAAAGTCTTATCAAGAAAAACACTCAGTGGTATTTAATAATGTTCGCCTAAATGAACATATGATGCCTAAATACACACACTATATATATATATATATATATATATATATATATGTGTGTGTATATATATGTGTGTATATATATGTGTATATATATGTGTATATATATATATATGTATATGTATATGTATATGTATATATATATATGTATATATATATCCACACACATTTTTATCACCAAAATATTTAATGTATTTTTATGTAATTATTTTTGTTGGTGATTGCAGCGTTCGTTATTCTTTTGCTCACTACTACTTCGATTGTCTCACTTCGTAAGTGATTAAGATGCAGACAATTGCATTAATAGTCGCGCTCAACTTTATAGGACGTATATTTCGTTAATATAATTTTTATTTATTTATTATATACGTACATAAAAGTAATCCTTGGACACGTGTCTGGCTAACAACCGTCAAACTGGCAAACTTAGACAAAGATCGAACCTTCGATATTGATGTCTGTAGTCCAGCGTTTTACCATCGGACCAAGACGCCCTGTCTAGAAATATGTACGATTTTTATTACCTAAATATTTTTAATGTATTTTTATGTAATTATTTTTATTGGTGATTGCAGCTTTGATTGTTTTTTTTTGCTCACTACTACTTCGATTGTCTCACTTCCTAAGTGATTAAGATGCAGAAAATTCCATTATTAGTCGCCCTTAACTTTATAGGACTTATTTTTCGTTAATATATATATATATATATATATATATATATATATATATATATATATATATATATATTATAATATATATCTCGCGCTATCTATGTTTGTCACTGTTTATTTTAACATTCGAACATGCGAGTTAGAAATGAAACAATCTGAACAGTTGTATGTACTTACCCGTAAAATAGAAAAGTTCGGTATTTCCAGATGGTGGTCATGAAGCGTTCATAATGATGAAATAGGAGGGTCCCTTATAGTCTTAAAATACATCGTTGTTTACCCGTTGCAGCATTTAATAGAAACAACCGCTTAAGTGGAACTGGGAAAAAATAGTATGGTGCATAGAATTTTGCTTGACCCATCCGCTTTGCTTTCTTTCTCTCTCCCTCTCTCCGTTTATCAATAATCGAAGGTCATGAATGTAGTAACGAATAAAAGGATTTAAATAGCTTATTGTAAAAATGAGAACATCACCACACATAGTAATACTATTTAATCCGTAGTGAAAGATTTACGGAAAAAGAAAGAGACTAATTTTGGATGCTGCCTTTTTATTTTGTTATATTTAACTGGTTCTACAAACTAACGTTTCATGTTTGAAACAATCTAGCTCAATGGGTAACCCAACACGTCACATATTTCTATGTCCATATCTGGTTCAATGCCCACGTGTATCTGAATACAATTGTTCCTCTTTCTAATTATTGTTATTATTATTGTTAATGTTACCTTTTTATCTTTCTTCTAATACTTCTTATTATAATTACTATCATTATGTATCAATGTATTTTTAATTATTATTATGTAATTTTTCTAATCCTTATTTTTTTTAGAAAACTTTTAAAAATTTATTTTATAATAATGTTTTTTTAAGTAATGTTTATAAATACATATTTCTTATTATTTAAATTGTATTATTCTCTATATATATTCTTAATTTTATCTTCATATTTGTATTTCTACTGCAGTATATCTCACATAATTTTGCGTATATAATTGTATTCTACACTATATCTTTATCTCCGGGATTCTTTTCTATATCCCTATTTTTTTAGATTTAATATTTGTAAAACTCTTTGTTCGCCTCCGATATTCTACATACGTGGATTGAGTTCAGCCACCCATCAGAATTGTCTTCATATACCTAACTATGATACGTGCTCCTCTTACGAATCTTAGAATTATACTCTCGAGTTATACCGTTACTTCTAGCTGTATCAAGACTTACTCTCTTATAGACTTTTTGTCTTTTGATGATTTTACTTCTATTAATCTATAATATATTCTAACTCTGATATGAAAATAAAATTAACTCTTACTTTATTTATTTATTTATTTTACCTTTTTCTTCTTTATCAATTTTTTTAACAAACTTTTTTGTTTAATCTTTTCCCCCATCTATTTATATTATTTAAATTTATTCATATTGGTTTTCATTTATCAATCATTATTGTTTAATTATCCTATTTGCAAATGTAACTTTCTTATTAACATTATGTTACATCATTTTATTTTATTTCATTTTATAGTATCCTAACATTGTTGTTATTACGAATATAATTCTGATTTGTATACTTTGCTTGAATGGTTATAAATCTGATCAACGTCTACAGAAGTATCTGGTTGATGTGATTTTATTTAGTATAAGTTTACTTATCCTTAAATTAATCAATTTTAAGTCTTCTTGAAATATAATATGCGCCTATTTCTTTGAACGCGCAGTGTGATACAAGATGGGAATCATGTGGAAGCCAACACTGCCAAACCGTTACCCCTTTCACACGTACGAGCATAAGAAATGCTCACCAGCGAGAAAAGTGTTTGGGAAAGAAAGATGATTAAACAGCGAATGAATAAACCTCACTTTACAGGTGCAAGAGTGATTTCCCAGCTACTTTTTGTTGCCGGATTAACGGGTTTTCCGGATCATCTGATTTCACCTAAATAATTCGTCAACACACCTTAATCGACTGATTAAGCACCTAGCATGTTCTTAACCTAACAGACATCGCAAGAAACTTATATAATTTTCTTTGATAAAATAGACCCGTGTTTAAGTTTAATACCCCGGTTTTAACTTCAATTAGCCTATTAAGTCATAAGTAAGTTTACATTTAAGTAAAGTAAGATATAATCTTAAAATAAACGGAAAATATCACCAGCAGGTGCAATGTAAACAAACAATTTGAAGATGTACTACACATAGAACTATCTGCTGGCCGTGTAAAATAGGCTGGCAGGAGCAGGATTATCAAGTTTACTCTCGTAATTTTGTTCGGATTAATAGACGTGCCGTACCATCAGTTGCCGGAAAACTGGTGTTACGCGTGTACTGGAATTCTAATATTCTGTTTCGGTTAAAGAATGTGAGTCAATTGTTTTCTGAGATAAAATCAACTTTCAAATTGCTGAGGTCTATGCAACTTGCATTTTTCTTGGAGAATGTCGACAAAATGGTTATACTTCTGTTACCGAACGTAATATTTCAAAAACAAACTATATGAATTAAATGTTTTCGTTATAAATGCGTTACCGCAAAATAATTTTATTTAAATCATCATCATCATCATCATCATCATCATCATCATCATCATCATCATCATCATCAAGGTTTCTGAAAAACCCTGGAGGTGGAGTCCATTTCTGGTTTCCCGCCACCTTTTTTTGTCCCTGACTAGGCGTGGCCACGTAGGATAAAGTTTGCTGTCGATGTCGTCTCTCCACCAAGTTGCTGGCCCTTTCCATTGCACCTGCGTCCATTTTGTCACTCTAGATGTCCACCTGTTGTCTGTACATGTCGAAAGGTGACCTGCCCATCGGTGTTTTACCGTTCTCATGACGGTGATGATGTCGTTTTGCTGTCTCATGCAGATGTTTATTTTTCTTTCATGTAGATTGGTGGCGAGCATAATGAGTTCCATTTTGTGTTGTGCCACTCTTAGTTTTTCCATTACTAACTTATTGGGTGCCCATGTTTCGCTATCATATTTCATAATAAGAATGATGTATTCATTAAATACTTTCAATTTAATATTCATAGTTGACTTCTTTTTTTTTTATTACTCATGATGTTGTGTACCGTGGAAAAGGCTGCCCATAATTTGTTGTCATTTAAATATACAGTGAAAACGAGGGAAAAAGTTTTCGTCCTAACTTATTTATTTCTTGTCTTGATCAGGGTTTTTTAAAATTCTTAGTCGCCTTTCCCAGCTATCCCAGTATAATGCAATTATCGCCAATTTCAGAATTTAAATTAATTTTTGATGCACTGAAGAGTGAGTATGTGAAGAAACATGGGCACAATTGGACAAAGGAAAGGCGATGAATTGTATCCAAAGATGAAGACTCTGCAATTGGAAACCGAGAGAGAAAAATAAACATAGCTAAATGATTCTTTAAATTACATTTTTTATAATGACTTGGCCAAAATTGCGCATTGCATTCGCCCTGCTCTGGTTGAGCCGAATTCCTTCGAAGCAGGAGTTTTCTAGAACATTAAATGCAACATTTCTCCCCAGTTGTATGTATATCGCATTCACAGAAGGTGACGATGTTGCTTTTTTCTGTTTTTTTTATTTGCAGGTAGGTGTCGCTGTCCTCCGACAACAGCGCCTTGTATCTCCAAATGGTCACCCATCTGGTTCTGATCAGGCTCAACGTCGCTTAACTTCGGTTATCTAACGAAAACCAGTGTGTGCTCTCTACATCTGTAATTGTTGGCAGAAGTTTAGCAAACTAAAATTAATAAAAAGTTATCTGCAATGTACAGGATGATCCGAAAATTCTATTATTTTACAACAAAAAAACAAGAGAGGAAAAAGCTATACAGCAATACAAAACATATTCCGTGTTTACCTTATTCACTTCAAGAACAGTTAAACAAAATAAGAACATGAGAACAATTGAAAAACAAATAATACAATAGTAGAAAAGAGCATGCAATTGATTCAATTTATTCACTGTCATATACACTGTCACACATCGAGACGACCTGGCATGAAATCATGTGGCTTCATGACATGGGTATATTTTACCAAGATATGCTTTGGTGATAGTACACATATTTGTGTTACTTTTTGGCAGGCCTAACAAGACTTTCGGACTAGCCTGTACAATGAGAGATCCGAGTTCGCAATGATTTCTACATTGAAAATTAATAGTCTCGATCTATCAATTCTGATGAAGTGAATGCGTTTGCACATGCTAACATTTGCTATACATAATTTTGAGCACATTAGTAACCTGCAGATGTAGAGCCCCTGGGATATTTTACATATAAAGCTATCTTGTCGGATTTTCAAAGATCAGACCGAAATAGCATTTGATTTGACACATCGAACTTTGCTTCTGACTAGTCAATTATCATTTGTTATAGGTGTACCGTGTTATTGCCAATATACTAACAAACTCGGCTATAATTTATTTCAAAATACTTAGTTCGGCCCAGACGACTCTTAATATAAAACTTTTTTATAATAATCTTAAAATAAAAATTAACAAGGATATTAACTCGTATTCTAGTTTGAAGAATGTAATCGGAGTTTTCTACCACGTGTACAAACAAATAAAAAAATAAAAACTAAAATGATCTCACTGCATGCCGGCCAACATCAAGTATGGACAGCTAGTACCTTATAAGGGAGCATGTATATCATCGTCGCCTACAAGTGTACTGTTATTTTTAATGAACATAGTAAATCCCGAACGTAAGTAGACAATTTCAGTTATTTCATTTGTCATCATCTGCAAAGATTTTGAACGAAAAAATTCAGTTTTATAAACAAAGATGTTCGTCGTGTCACCAGTAGGAAATGAAGAGCAACCCCTGTGGGTATTTCTTCGAGAAAACACATAAGTGAGTCTATCCGACTGAAACTAACCGAGAGAAGCAAGTACCTGTCCATGGACAACGATTAAAAGCAGATTGATTATACATGCGAAAAATATTAAATTTACTAGCCCTTCAGTCGCATAGTTCTGCTGGTGTATATAATGTAAGCTTTACACTTTCTAATGAACAGCCGATTGCGACAATTTCTTGGTCATGTATGCTACTTCCCCTCAAAAGAATGAGGTAATGCCTTGGTGAATAATCTTATGAAAACAGAACATGAACTACACTACGCCCCCCTCATGTAATGCTTGGAATAATGGGTCCATGATAACCGAACAGACACTACACTACCACCTGAATTGAGTATTGAACGATAGTACAATAGTACATTAATAGAAGTAATAGTTTTGCTTGGGCGTCAGACAGACAGCTCACAAATCTCGATCAGTAACAGATATGAAGAAAGGTGTATACATTCTTGGACAACAAAAACCTATTATAAAGTTGACAATGTTCTATGTTGACGTAAATAAATACTGAAAAAACATTGTTAAAGTATATAACATAGATTCATCAATTATGGAATGTCATTAATTTATATTTAGGCCCATTGTATTTTTTTTGTTTTCTCTTGTGAAATTGTTCACATATAAAAAAGGATAGTAAAATGAGTAAATTCGTATGAATCAGCATCATATGACAATTTAATGGACTCGATTCTGTTTCGGTATTGGTTTCCCCAGCTCTTTCTTGAATCAGGTACACAGGAGGGACCACGAAAAGGTTGCCAATATCCACAGAGAAGGTAGTGCTATGAAACTGATAAGATATGAACTTGACACGCCGGTAAATGCGGTTGCTATGTAGTATTGTCAGAGCTACGCCGTCTGGAACTCAGGTTCGTGGCAAGGCGATCCATGGCGGACAGGTTTCGCACCAAATAGTATTAAGGACGTAACCTGGCTAACACGGCTTTGGTGAAAACCCAGGAGGAGTCGACATCAGGATCCGTCGTTATTTGGTCGCCTATGTCGCTACGTATTGCAAGTCAAACGTATCAGGCGCCAAACCGCAAATCAATGGAATGAAAGTGGCACTCTTTTTCTGCGCCTTTATTTGTGTGTTCTGGGTTAAATCTTCCCAGACTTTGCATACAGCTACGATTAACGAGGACTTTATGCAGATCAGACAATCCAGAGGCACGATTTTCGTGAACTCTATGCAGAAGTCCGACTTGCTTAACAAACAAATCGCCTCCTCTCTATAGGATGGTATGACGCATTTTTGTACATAACTAGGGCGCGATACAAATTTGCATGAAATTTAACTGAAAACTACTTCATGAAAATTGACATGTAATAAAGTAAGGTTCATGTATCCTAGATTCAGGTAGCCATGACACCTTTGTTATGGCCCTGTTCATAATACCCTTTAAGAGCTATAAAAACAGTTGGTAGCTTAAAAAATGTGCAAGATACTTTTTTGTTCAAAGTATTTCCGTTTTATCATGTTGGATCTGCCTTATAATCATAAACAAAGGCCTCTCTCTTTTTCAGACTGAGAGATTTCTATTAGATGCTTGTTAGTCACAGACAGTCGCTCATTCATATATTAATGCTCATTCCTAAACGACCGGCAATATTTCAACAAAGAAGAATGGATTTCGAGGTCTGTATACAACTTTAGATAGTGAAGCTCGCGAGGCAAAATGAATATCCTATATCTGTCGGAAAATAATGTGCAGTTTTCTTAGACTTACACAGACCTTCATGCAATTTCAGGAGCACATAGACACATACTCTGTCTATAACATGAATGAAGCACTTCATGCATACACCTAGAGATAAACACTTATTGACACACACACACACACATACACACGCACATATATATATATATTTATTTGCAAGAAATATTTTAATATCAACACACATATATGTTTCGTCTTTACCAAGACTCATCAGTATGTCAATGTATAACTTTTCTGCTAGGTGCACGATGCGAACCCCCGACTGAAGTCACCTCTGATGTTCATCCAACGCCTTTAATGCCACGTTGTAACGGTTATATGAAATATAAAATATGAAATATTATTATATTATCTTTGTTTGCGAATATATCGTAAGCCGCCGAGAGTTTTCGTCCTGCTAAGGGAGTCAACTTTCATAATATTGCCTATTACTTCTCTTTAACAGTGGCCGACCGTGAAGAGAGCTTTAAATATATGGAATATTAAATAGTTTTATATCCACATACATGTATATGTTTCGTTCTAACCAAAACTCATAAATGTGGCTATATATAACTGTTTCGCCGGTCGCACAATTTGTACCTTAAACTGAAGTCAGCTTTGATGTTCAGCCAACGCCTTTATCGTCACAGACGTCGTAACGGCAATATGAAACAGAAGAAAAATAAATCCTATCATATACTAGGGAATGTTCGTGCTCCAAATGTAGTGAACTTTCGCAATTGCTGATTACTGTACAATCAGGCGAGTTTCGACTCTGCTTGAACACTCATCATGTCTATCTACAGCGAGGAACTATGAACGCCGTAACAGCTGTAAGCAAAAGTAACGATTTGCATTTAGCATGAACAATTATTCATTATAGTTCTGTTGTTGACGTATAATGTAAACAAATACAAAAACATTAATTCTGTTGATTTTGTGGTGCGTGAGGTGGTGTATAGTTTACGGTGTACAGTGTAAGACTACTGACTACCTTAGGTGCGGTCCTGTTTCGGATGTCAGCTTAAAGCACACCATGTCTAGCCACACTGAGTAGTCGTGATACGGCGAAACAGCTATCAGTGGACGACTAAAATTTCTCCCCACGTGTAGGTTGAGCTTTCTTGTAACTGCATGTATGTAGATGTGTTAAATGTGCACTTCTGACGATAGAATTTACTGACATACTGCAGTAAAATCACTTTTTAAAATGTATTATTGTTATATATATATATATATATATATATATATATATATATATATATATATATATATATAACCATTTATTTCGTATATATTTGTGTGGTAGTATTTACTTCGGCAGTACTCAATATATTAGAAGAGCTTACTAGAGTATATACATAGCAAGTAAACTACACATACACATTTATTTCATTCTTCAAAAAATTCAAAATAGCGTATTAGTGGGTTCCCCCACGTGTGTGTTTTTGCTCTCTTTTTATTTTTTTTGTTTGTTTTAACCTAAAAATGAACTACTGTATAGTGTAGGTTTTTTCAAGACACTTTAATCCAAGAACTTTTTACTCTTTGTGAATTTTTCTGATGATAGTGTAGTGTTGCAGAGACGATATTGACATAAAAATGTTGTTTGGCACAAGACAAATGAAACGGACCGTAAAAAATATATCTCACAGAAATATTATGTTTTTTGGAAATGTGAAAAAATAAAAATAATAAAATAAAACCATGGTCATTGGAATATTATATGAACTGACTTATATTTGCTCTGTTATCAATAATTGACAATCATTGAGCTGAATCTTTTAAGGAGACTAGAAAGTAAAAGGAACTGATAGTATATGCTAATACATATATTGTCATTAATAATTATATATATATATATATATATATATATATATAATATAGTCATCAGCGGAAATCTGTTTCGTCGTTTTACAACTCATGAGTGTGGTTAAACTCAGCAAGCTCATTGACCCCGAGATTCGAAACCCGGACACCACTTCCAACCGTGACTCCCGGTGTTTTAGTCTCTGAGCTAAAGAACCTACAACTGACAATAAAGGAAAATTATATCACTGAAATGTTTGTTTTCATTTGTTTACAATACTAATAACGAGATACTGATAACTGAGAGAGCTACATTCTTTTTACGGATGAATGTTGCATGAATATATATATATATATATATATATATATATATATATATATATATATATATATATATAGAGAGAGAGAGAGAGAGAGGGGGTGAGTGAGATAGGAAAAGAGTGAGAAAGAGAAGGGGAGGAATGAAAAAGAGAGGTTAGAGAGATAGAGAAAAGGGAAAAGAGAAAGATTGAGAGACATTGATTCGTTCTAGTGGCACGCTTCTTTTAAATTGGACTCAACAGGATAAGATTACCCTTTGACCGCTAGTTGCCTGACCGCGGCATAATGGCGACTTTTATTTCAGCGAAGTCGACCACTTTTGTCGAATCACAGCTTTGAAAAGAACTCGCTTCTCGAACGAACGTGCCCCTTCTCTATAAACGGCGTTTCTCAATCCGCCCATGTACGCTGGATGAAAAGAATTCGAGAGACTCTTGAAGAAGAATCAGGTGGCTACAGTTTCCATTTCCTTCGGTGCAAGACGTCAGCCATCTTTGATACAGAAATCTCGGATTGAAAGGTTATTAATGTCACTGCGCGCGACCAGTTCGGCGAATAGCTGGACATTCGGGCGTACGCCAATGTACGCCTATCTTTCTGTATTTGCGATTCGTTGTCTGCTCACGGATTTGGAAATAGTGGTGACTAACTGGAACAATGTGTCTTTTGGAGACGCACCAGAGAAGAAGGAAAAGAAGGAACGGCCGATGCAAGTGGTAGTAATTTCTTCTTCAACCACCAAATGAATATCGATGATTAAAACAAAATCCGCCCCAAATCAGAGAAATATCCCATTTTTCAGTATCTCCGAATCTATAATAAAAACCAATGTGTATCTCGTTATATATTACTATATAGAGAAATATATAGACTTTCATCTTGTCACGAATACGTTAGCGAGTAAGAAACATGCCGGACGAAACCATTTCAAGTGTTTACATGAAGCGAGAAAGCAAATATCAAGTCAGACATTCCACACCGTCTGAAATGAACTCGGAAATAAATCCGACACTCTAAATAGGTTGGTGTTTTTTCTTTTAACAATCAGACATGATAATAATATTTTGTATATAAAACATTAAATTACTGACGTAATTCTATAATTTTATATGAATATTCGTTTGAACACTGGCAACGCATAAGGTTTTTCTATCGTATCCGACAGAAAGTGAACACAAGTTCATGAAATAATTTATTAATGTTAATATAAAGTATTAATCTTATTAAATAAAAACAAACTTATAGATTTGTTAGCTAACTTACATTATTTTCTGTCAGCCTTCAACTTAATCTAGTCTAGATGTGTGATATTTCTACTAATTATATAAGTTTGAATTTATAATTACTAGTGATTTTGCATTAATCTTTATAATTTACTGTTAATAATAATATTATTTTTTTTAATAAATGTCTGTCTGGGTTAATACGATTAAGAACAATGTATCATTCTTCTTTCGTAAAAAGAATTGTCATTGTCAGCTGAATATCCTTTAAATAATTAATACGAATATATCTTTCTAAATAAATTATTTAAAATTGTAGCAATTCAATTATTTTTGAAAACAGTAAATATTCTCTCTTTTCTTACCGTAAAAGTAATTGCCAAAAAAATATCCTTGAAATAAATAAAACGAATGTCACTTTTTGAACTGTATTTTTTAATAATGTACTGTTTTAGTCGACGTGAAGACATAATTTGATTTGGGAAATATTAATTTCAAAATGGGTGAAGTCATAATTTCTTTTTACTTTAGCGACATTAGATTAATAACTAAACAACATCTTTGCTGATCGGACCGATCCCATTTTTTTTAATGTATATGAACGGTAATAATGTACGCACGAACATGAAATGCCTTAGCGTATAATTTATAATTATTATTGGTTCCCATATTGTATTGATTTCTACTTAGGAGATCAATATCGCCCAACATATGTTCTTTGGAACGTCGTAATCTACACTGTTATTTTCTGTCAATGGAGTATAGATTGCGAGAAGACCTACGGAGTATTAGCTATGTATGCTGTATACTGGAAAAGAAAAGGAAAAACGAAAGCATTGTATAACTCTAAACGATCATATGTTGTTTTTATTTATAATTTTACAGACGTTTTTATTAACATACAAGACGATTGCAACTAGAAGAAAGAGAAAAAGAACGAGGGCAAGATGAGTACGACGCTTAATACTTGTTACGCGTCGTTTACTGAAAAAGACTACAGCTGTTTATATGATGAGCTGCCGTCCAGGTTATCTACTGGAATCGAAGACTTGGTCCACCTTAATGCTACAGAAGTAAATATAATAATATAAGACAATCACGTGTCCACCTAGAAATTGTATTTCTATGAATAACAATGAACTAAATGAAACTTTATATTTGATACAATACTAAAAACTGTCCTGTAGATTTACATCTCATTAGACTAACGTGCTAAAAGACCAATACGATGTTAATGAACAGAATAAATACAACATTATACAGTTATAATAAATGCTACGAAATGTGTTTGAAAATTCTCATGCGTAAAAAACTGAAAATGTTTTAAGTAATTTATACATAATTATAACATTTTTTTGCTAGAAAGATATATGTAAATCTCCCCCTGATTTATATACTAAGTAGTACTTCTGAATGAACAATAGTTTTTGTTTATTACTGTTCAATGATATTAGGAATACTTTAGTGAGCGTCTTATCAGTTGAAAGTGTGATCTTTTATAAGCTTTACACTTACCGGAAAATAACCCCAGAATTTTTATATGTAGGATTTACTCAAAGACAATGTCTATCGAATTAATATTAAACTCTTCGTAGACTGAAGAATACCAGTACAGCCAAACTTAGGGCAGTACCAAGAGAGGAGAATATCAGAGTTCTTGACAATTTTGCACGTCGTATCCAGGTGTGTTTTTCGTTGAATTGCAAAAAAAGAAAGACTGAGACTTCGGGTACAAGCCAGGCAATAACTGAATCATATTTGTAATAAATATAGTTGGATTGCAGAAAGAAAGTTCAAACATGACTTCAATACATATTTTATTAACCTTACACTTTGAAATATTAAAAGAAATAAACTATGCCGTCAATGTAAAGGCATTCTGTCAGCATCAAGAGACAATAAATATCCCCCGTAAGTGTACCTGCGCGGAAGTCTATAATGAAGCAATAGTTGCTCAATCTAAAGTATCCCACACGAACCCATACAGGCACCACACATGATGATATCAAGCCTATATTGACACATAAACTTATTTTGATATCCCCTAGGAAACCTTTTTCACTAATAAAGATACTCCCCCAATTAACACTAAGATAGCTATGAGGAATAGCTAACAAACTAGAATTATTACAATAGTTTTACACTCAAACAAGTAAAAAAGTAATATGAATATGATATTTAAACCCTTTAATAACATGAATACACTCCCATCCAGTGAATTCATCGGAAGACGTTACGGTGATCTTTGAACTTCATTCGTCGATTTGTTTTTATTTCATGAGTTTCTGATGATCTGGGTGAGATCAGACGACCCTTTTAACAACAATAAAAGGTCAGTGTATAAACAATAAATAGGGGGAGAGGTGCCTGCTGATTGTGGGTTTAGCGTTCGAGGGAGAAATATGGCTGACAAAAACGAATATAGACGGATGGTTTTATGGTCAAGAATGGGGTTGAGAGGATGGTGGGAGGTATTTACTAAACCTAAATATTCAAGTTCTACCAACCTCTAGAGGGAGTGTTTTTCAACTCAGTACAGATCAGACGTTGGATTTTTGCTCCAGCAGAGAAATCCGTTCTCTCCACCATTACTTATTATTAACATATCCTGTTGGGGTGGCTCGCTAAGAGAGTATTTCTTTTTGCCACCCCCGACCCTTCTGGGTATCGCTTCATAAAAAAATGTTTCCAACAATTTCAATGAAACCCTGGTACGTCGCTGAATTATGTAAAGTATTGTTTTTAAATAAATAATTTATATATATATATATATATATATATATATATATATAATCAAAAATATATTAATTAAAATTCAAAATTACTCTAACTTAACAAAACACAAGATTTCATGCCGAAGGAAAGATTACAATACACGCAAAAAGATTTTGTTATTAAATTAAATAAATAGATTGAATAACAAAACATTTATGTAACTATAATTCTACATGAAGATTAAAGTCATTCTCAGTCAGTAAGTGTGCATTCCATAAAGTTTATACAACTCGTGTTTTGGGTAGAAAATGTTCCCTGAATAAGCAACCACGAAGGTTAAAGATGTGTATATCTATATATTTGTTATTGTGTGCGTGTATGAGTATATGTATACAGTGTATGCGAGTTAGTGGCAATGTGATACTGTGTGTGTCGGTAGGTTTACCTTGTTCTGTTACATTGTGTGAGTCATAACGATTGGCTATTATACGCCTTACCTCTTGTCAGTACATGTATAGATGTGCACGACGTGAAGAAAGCTTGTACGTGAGTTTTTAAGTGTTCTTTTCTTTTTGCCTCACCGCAGAAGGCACTGGGGGTACGTTCTTTGTACTTTCGAGATACGTCCAGGTTGTGTCTCTGGAAAGTTGTGTTGACCATATCGCTGCTTTTATAGGTTTGATAAATTTGATACAGGTTTGCTAGAATTTAGGGTTTGAAACATATTCATTGGATGTAAAATATAAGGTTCGCAACCTTCTGTGAAAACTCACTTGCTTCTTGTAAGTGAATAATGTTGCAGGGTCCGGTCCCCTGAAGGGATTTTCTGTCCCGACGCCTGGGCAGCGTCGGGTGCGACGCTTGGGTAGCGCCACAACTCTAGGGTGATCGGTCTTACAACTAAAGAAAGTGGGCACAGGCAAATTACGGCAATGTCAACAAAGGAAAAGGCAAACGCAGATGATCAGTTAAAAAGAATCGTTTATTTACCATAAAGGTAACAACGCGAGAAGGAAAGCTGAAATAATAGGGATGACGTAACTGGAAGCTGGGGAGGCTGGAGCCGCTAGAAGGAGTTGGAGCAGGCCCTGCAGGAAAGTTGAGCAATAACTATTAGAAGGAGCTGGAGCAAGCGTTGCTGGGGAGAGCTGGAGCAAGATCGCTGGAGATAACTGGAGCAGGCGCTGCATGAAGCTGATGCAAGAGCCGCTGGAAGGAGCTAGATTAAGCGTTGGTAGAGAGAGCTGTTGCATGGGCTGCTTGAGAGTGCTGAAGAAGGCGTTGCTGGAGAGAGCTGGTGCAGGAGCTGCTGGAAGGAGCTGGAACAGGCGTTGCAAGAAAGAGCTGGTGCATGAACCGTTGGAGGGAGCTGGAGCAAGCGTTGCAAGAAGCTGGAGCAAGAACCGTTGGAAGGAGCTGGGGCTGGCGTTGCTTGAGAGAGCTTTAGCAGGAGCCGCTGGAGAGAGTATGAGCGGACATTGCTTGGAGGAGCTGGAGCTGCCGATGAAGCTGGAGCTGCTGGTGGGAGTTGGAGCAAGTGCTAGAGTCGGAGCAGGAGCAGGAGATGCAGGTGGGAATCAGGTGGATAGAGCAGGCAGCAAAATGTGCATGGCCTTATAATTAGTTTGAGTGTGTGTCATTGAAAAGGGCCATTTCATTACTGTTGCTGCTACTTCTGTTGGTGGTTTCTTCTTCTGCTTCCTGGGTCGACGACTGGTCAACACAGTCGGAGGTGGGGGCCCATCCTGACCCACCGGCTGAATTAACGTTTTCGTTGAAAACCAACCGTATGTATTTATGAAAAAGAGCATTCAGCCGGTGATCCCATGAATCAAAGAAATGACTGAAATTAATTCCTGGCTTAATTTATCACAGTCAAAAATAACTGGAAAATTAGTTGATCGTGTATACATAAATTACGGCTACTTCTCAGGTTCTAATATTTCGAATTTGGGTGAGAAAGCGATGCAATAGGCTGAACTGTGTAGACAATTGTAAAACCCGACCAATTCGTATCTCTCAGTGTTATGGGTTATTTCATTTTCCAATAAGTGTTTTGGTTTAGCCATACAGACACTATACTTTGCAATCGTCTTCACTCGTCTTTCTTTTTCATGTAAAGTCTGTCAGTATCACTTTCTGATGCAGTGCATTAGTTATGGCCGTTAGCTTCCTAGTCTTCTGGTCAAGATGTCTTAGTTCTTACTAGTGATACTTAACAGATGTTTATTTCTTTTGCTAGAGTACTGATATATAATTTAGTTTCTAGGAGTTTTCTTGTCCTTCCCATGTATTCTTATCGAATTTACCCTTTTATTTCTGTTGACTTGATTGTGTCTACTACCAGATAGGATAATATCGAAGTAAAAAGACATTATTTTAGTAAGGCAAGAATATGTGTTACAGTTTATAAATTAAGGATGAAATCAAAGTAGAATAAACAGTTATAATAGTGAAGACAAATAGGTAATTGGAACGTCTAATCTATCTATCTATCTATCTATCTATCTATCGATCTACTTTTATGTATATATACATGTTGAATGTAAACTCTCATAATTAATTTTCATTAATGTAGGCATGTATAACATTTATAATATAATATGCTTTGGATTGCATAAATGTGTTTATATATATATATATATATATATATATATATATATATATATAGAGAGAGAGAGAGAGAGAGAAAGAGAGAGAGATAAAAGGGGGGAGAGATAAATAAAAGGAAGAGTGTGTGTGTGTGAGAGAGCGAGAGAAGTCCAAGAATTAGGAATGTTTACATTCAATTAATTTATCTCCACCGATCCCGTTTTAAAAATAAAGCATAGTAATGTGGATTTATAGAACTTGAACAATCTAACTACTCTTATTCCGTCTTTTATTTTCCCTCTCTTTCTCTGACACACACAATGTATACGCACACACACAATGTATATATATATATATATATATATATATATATATATATATATATATATTTATAAATATGCATATATACATATACATACGTATATACATATATATATATGAATATATATATATACATATATATACATATATCTATACCTATGCACATGTATATATATATATACAAATATATACATATATATATATATACAAATATATACACATGTGTATACATATATATATACACACATAAAAATATATGTATATATATATCTCAATCTATCTATTTCCATCTATATCTATCTATCTATATATGTATATATCTATCTCTCTGACTTTATATATATATATATATATATATATATATATGCATACATATTGATATTGTAACCGTCTCGTACGCGACTGACTCTCCTTTAGGATTTGTGTCTCATCATTGATCAATTCGTCAACGTTTAATGCCATCCCAACATATCCTTTCAAGTTGTACCTCATGACCGCAGAGCCGGTCTTCATCTTGTTCGCTGAAAACTTAGCGGCAACATCAAAGCCATCTTATTCATCAAGTGGGCATAACATTTCTATAAATAATGCATTTATATCGATTCTCAATGGACATTCTGAAGTCAATAGCGAGTGCATGCAAGCACTGCGAATAGCGTTTTCTATGCGCAGATTCAATGCAGCGATTGATGGACGCAATGTATTTCCAAATCAGGCAATAAATGTGGGTTGTTCGCTAAGCTTAGGATGGCCAGCCTCAGTTGATAACAGTCAAGTAGATACTGATGATACTGATTGTGAAGGGTGTGGGGGATAGAATGATGTAGCGGATATAAAGAGAACGCAGAAATAGGCATATTGAACTAATGAGGTAGATAAATAAAAGAGAGAGAGAGAAATAAATGCACTTGAAAAGTCACATGACAGAGAACACGATGCTTTGCCATTTGTCGGACGCGTTATTTAAATATTACTAATATTCCTATTAAATCATAGAATTACGTAATTACTTTATATATGAATTCTTATTATCACTTCTGATGACCTAAAGAAAAAAAAACACTAACCGTTGACTTTTTAATTATAGAATCGAGGATTTTTTTCCAATCCATTTCAGGCGGCGGGTAAATCTGAACTTGCTATTTGCGTTCTCGTTTCTCATTAGCACTAAAATGATTTCTGGAAAACGGTGAGCGCAAACTTTTGCGTGTTAGGATGGAAATAAATATATTATTGGCATTTATTATGAAGTATAATGCACACACACACACACACACACACACACACATATATATATATATATATATATATATATATATATATATATATATATATATGTATTCACAGCAAAACTGTTTCGCTGTATCACAGGTCTTGAGCCCGTTTAGACAAGCGGCTGCTTCAAGCCTGGATCGAAATTCGATCATCTAGATGACAGTCGGCGCTTCTAAGCACTTAGTCATTATCTGGCTGATACTAAAAGTAATCAAAATCACAATGAGAAACATTTTGCCGAAAGTTCAATTTGTTTACACCAAGAGTATTGCCGGAAAGTTGAACCCAATTTTTTGAAGGGTAGAGGAATTTGACCCTATATTTCTTCACCATTCAGGGTTTGAGCCAGAATGTTTCGACACGCAGTTTTAGGGCATTAATTGGATATTTGAATATGGTTATTGAGAATTTATGGTGTTATTGCTCTCTTTTCAAAACAAGAAAAGGTACTTTCCAAGAACACTGAGTAACGTAATTTCAGAATATATATATATATATATATATATATATATATATATATATATATATATATATATATATATATGTGGAGTTATAGTTTGCTTGAAGCATTGCGTGAAATGCATATAGAGAAGTTTTAGTAGGTTATCACAATGCAAGAAATAGACATATGCCAGTGTTGTGAAAAAACAAAGTGATTTAAAAAAAAAAATAAATTTTACTCGTTTAGTCAAAACATCTACACAGTGATTTAATGTGCGTAACCGTGTTTCATAACATATATCGATGTTAAGACCTTTTTATCAATAGATGTGTGTTTGAAATCTCTTTAAACACGTGTAAACTAGTAATACATTTTATGGTTATACTGCAGTAAAATTCAACGTTATTTGCAACAAATAAAATAAATTAAAATAAAATTTATGTAAATGGTGAAATAATTCTCGTTTAATTCATTTGTAATTATTATATTAATTTAAATTTTTCAGAATATTTCTCTAGTGTATTAGATTGAGTTTAGTAAATTGTTATTAGATTACTTAACACCAATGTTAAAATTCAAAATTCCATTTGTTAACGATGTTTTTTATTTAAACATTTTATTATACTAGCGGGAGTTATTCACTTGACATTTTATAGTAATAATTATCGGGAAATACTTGAATACTTGGCCAGTTAATTCAACTCCATAAGTGTAAGCTTATATATCCTTCAGATATAACTTCTTTTTTGCAGTGTGAAGGGATTTTTAGGATATATAGTAAATGGGGTATTCTATTAATATATTAATTAATTTATTTATTTTTAAATAGTTTTTGGTGCGTTAGATTGATTTTAAGAAATTGTTATATTAATTCACTCCAATGTTAAAATTAAAAATGTAATCTGTGGATGATTTTTTAAATTAAACATTTAATATTAAGAATGTGTGCCAATCACTGAACAATTTAAATACTTACAGTGATTTACTCTCTTTATGAAAAATATTTTTTAAATATTTAAATAAATAAAACAATCACAAATAAATTAAACGAGAATCATTTCAGCATTAAAATAAATTTTATTTCATTTCATTTTCTGCATGCCACGTTGACATTTACAGCATGACACTAAAATCAAGATCACACCAGTTTTAAGAGTTTTGAAATATCAACCATTTGATAAACAGGTTTTTCACCTCGAAATATATTATGGAACACAGTCAGACATAAAGTTTTGAGTAAACAAGATTTACTATAAAAACAATTTTTTTTAAATATCACGTTGTTTCTGTCCACCTTCTGAACACAGAAACATTTCCATTACCTATGATATGGTTCCATGACTCATATATATATATTCTTGGAAGGTTTTCTACTTTTAAAACTATATGAAAAAAAAAACACTTTCGGGCCCAAGCCATTCGTTGAAAAACTACTTTGCTTCTAAGTAAATTATTCTTTTTCAAATTATTACATTAGTTTGCTTCCAAGAATTTACGCTAGTCAGAATATTATTTTAAGGGATCATCAGTAGTTTACCATGAAAAACTGTTTCGGAAATTTAAAACCAAAACAATATTTTATCTCATATTTTTCTCCAGCAGAGTTGATCAGACCCCACTTGTCTTACAAAAACCAGAACAATATATGAAATTAATCCAATAAAGATATAAGAGGCAACTAATATCTTAAATTAGTGAACATCCGGATAAACCTGAAGCTCAATATACTGGATAGAGCATTAATAGCATTATATAAAGTGAAATAATAAAATAAGGTGCGAATCAAATTTTATTAGAATTCAATGTTCAGGCAAAGTACCTTAAAGTCCTTAACTCACGAGTTTTCAAATAAAATTCTTCGCCTCAGAGGACCATTACCGCAATGACATTACTGCAGGTAATAAAATGAAATCATATGATAAGTTCAGAAAACTCACTGAACTTTTCATATGATTTGTTTTTTTCTATCGTTTTATTAATTTGCACACACCTTGGATATATTTTTCACTGTCATTTACTGCATCGATTGCATGCAGGTTTCCCGCCTGGATTACTTTGTCGGTTTTTAACTACCACTCACAACCTGGATCACTTTTCAATCAACCTCTTTAATATCTTTCCTGAATATGTTTTAAATTTTATGACTTGGATGAACTGTATAGCTTTAACAAAAAAGTATGTTTGCGGCTGATATATTTGATGTTTTATATACTTTTATGTATTTATATATATATATTTTTATGTATTTTCAAAGTTTAATTTTATTACCTGCAGTAATGTCATTGCGGTAATGGTCCTCTGAGGAGAAGAATTTTCTTTCAACACTCATGAGTTAAGGACTTTAAGGTACTTTGCCTGAACATTGAATTCTAATAAAATTTGATTCGCACCTTATTTTATTATTTCAATTCATATAATGCATAATATATATATATATATATATATATATATATATATATATATATATATATATATATATATATATATATAACTGTTCAGCCGGTCGCACGTACGGACACGAGTCACCTTTAACTAAAATTCAAATGCTCCAACCGAGGAGGCCAGCATCAATAACTATGCGTAAGAAGAAGAAAAAATAACCCCTATTTATATCATTTCAACGAACAACACCATAAACCATTTTTGACATTGTTAAACAAATCACGTAGACAGAAACTCGAACTATCTTATATTAGACGGGTTAGTTCATTTCTCTTAAAGGGTTCCTTCGAAACACGAATATAAATACTTATTTAATAATAAATATTTTTAACTATTATCCATATACGTATACGTTTCATCGTTTCTGGAATATTTAGTGTTGAGATAATAGTTCAACCGGTCGCACGATTCCAGCCCTTGGTAACAAGTTACCTTTAGCTCATTTCTCTCTCCCTTTCCCTTCTCTCCCCCTCTCTCTCTCTCTCTCTCTCTACATATATATCTATCTATATATATATATATATATATAGTCAGTGGGTCTATTTCTAAGATTGTAGTAAGCTTCTGTGATTAATCAAACTAATAAACAGACAATTACATTGCTCCTTAGTAAGAAGATTTAAGACGAAATCAGAAAGGATGTCCGTAGTTTAGCAGTCAGTTAGTTACGATCTTTTTTAAAAAACTGAGATCACCCCTAAACAAGGAAACTTGCCGCTGTAGACGTAAAGGGCTACTGAGAATTAAGGTGAAAGTTTAGGAGATAATCCTAAATTGGGAGCTGTGCAGCTAGATGTTTGTTCACATTAGTTCCAATTTCAATGTTGTTACAGTCTGTAAAACATGGAGCAGGGAGGGGGTTCCAAAGGCCGGCAACTCGAGGAAAGAAGCTATTGAAGTAGAAGGCTCTCCAGAATTCGGGGACTTCCACACTGAATGGATGGGATTTAGCTGATTGTCGGGTTAGTAGAGTGTATTGAGGTCAAGGGGTCACTTGAGCAGCAAGTTCATCGTAGCACATTCTATTAAAGTACTTGTAAAACAAGCACAAGGATGCAACATTACGGCGATTATACATGGGCTGAAACTTGGTGGATAGTGTGGGACGTATCAGATGCTGCGGCTTGTTAGTTGTGTGTTTTGTTTGATACTAGTTCCTGGTTAACAACTTTGTTGTAATTTGTACAACAGGCTCATAAACACGTGTACCACTTTAGTTTGAGTTATAAAATGAAACGTTTTCGTTTTTGTTTTATTGATGCTTGCAACGCGAAGCAAATTTACATGGACACTTCATTCGTTTCTTATTGGAGATACTGCTACACTTGCTGCATATGTTTTTATGTTTGGCTTCCTTTTCTATTCATAGTTGTTTCCTATTCTCTCTGTTTACCCACCGTATTCGCCCGGCTCTCTGTCTATCTATCTGCTTAACTGTATCGCTTTCCGTCACGATTCATGTCATGCACGTTATTTTCATTAATTCCGATTTGGATATGTTTGTGAATATTTGTTTTTAAATTTCTAATAAATTGAAAGCCTCATTTTTTATTGACCATTGTTTATTGAGTTACATTAGAACCAAAGTTCTAACATTACATTAAACAAATTCTTAGTAACATTACTTTTTAAGAAGTATTTAATTTTTTGGAGTCTTCCTTATTAATTCATGCAGAATTATCCATTTACCCCCTTATCAACAAACAACACCATGCTACTTAATCGAGAGTGTAATAATGTCGAACGTGTTACAGTAACACGTCAAGCATTTAACTGGTTCAAATATTTGATAAATGATTTTAGACGATAGGTGACTCGTATATATTAGATAGCTACATAGATAGATAAAAAGAAATTTAAATTGTTAGAGAGATTCAAAAGTGCCAATGTTCTAAGCAACTTCAACAAGATCAATAGAAAAGATTTGTCACATAGGAAAGCTTTTGTCAGGCGAACTCGACTGAAAGGAGTCGAGCAGAACGTATGGAATTCTTAAAGGGATTAGTTCATACAAACTGAACTTGTTACATCCACGCTCCAACGCGCTATGAAAACGGCGTAGATAATATAAAAATACAAGTTTTGATAATAATTCATCTGTGTTATTTTATTTATTAATTAGAGAAGTTTCCTTCCAGCAACAAGGACAGAGTCTGGTTCGACCCCACGAGATCTTCACCCTAAAAAGAGAACCACTAGACACTCGGCCAAAATCAACATGATATATCACACACAGTCGCTGTTTGTCTCGTTTAAATGTAAGTAGTTGACACATTAGAAGCTGACGGTGGTTAAGTGGATGTTCCAAGTTCGAATTCAGTCGGTTCTACAGTAACACTTTTACTTAAGGATGTTGGAAACCTTTACATAGTCCTTCCCGTTTGTACTCAACGTCTTTCTAGACAGAATTCTAACAGGAAAGATATCGGGGAAACCAATGCCAACATTAAAATCATCTCATTCACACGAAATGAATGAATGAATGAATGAATGAATGCCATATTAGAAAGCGACATCTCTTAGCAGTGTTAACAGCCGTAGAGATGTTGTTATTTTCTTCTTGTGGCTAAAATAATAAACACGATTAAAGAAAACGGCGAATCTATTATTTGCCTTGGGATTTGTTCTATTTCTTACAGATGAACTAAATCACCCAGACCAACCCGCGTAGTGTGGTGGGAGCCTCAAAAACCGCGCCCAAACCATTTTGACACTCAACTCTGAAAAGGTAGGAATTCCTTAGATTCTCTGCGATGTACTTCGTCCCATGACGGAATTTACTGTACACGTAGTTCTCACTTTAAGGTGATTTCTAATGGAACATCCCACTTGCTTGCTGTAACTAACCTTACGTGAAATCTTTCAATTTTAACTTTTCTTACACATTCACACCCAATCTTGCTACTTGCATAAGTTTATTAAGATTATCAGTAAATAGAAGAGTTTCGTTTCAGCAAAAGACACAAGTAACCATTTCATAAGAATACGGACCCAAGAGATGTTCAAACGCTCGGCATCAGGACAAAACAAATAGAAGAACAGCTACGATCACCATGATATATAAAACATAAGGCATAAATAAATACAAGATATCAGGAAATAAAACAGTAAATTAATAGAGTTAATAAATGAAGAAACATACGAGGCTAAACCTCTAAACAGTTACTAATAATAATATATGGATGCACAAAAGTGATATAAATTATATAAAAAGTTTTAAAGTAAAACATATTGAAGTAAAAAGTAGAAAAACAAACAGCCATCCAGTAAATATGTCAATTTGAAAATATATGAACGAACGTTCTGAATGAAAAATTGGAAACTGAAAATAAAATGATAATAAAAAAAGGAAAGATAGAAAAAATAATTGAACGAAAAGAAGAAAATGAAATGAATAAAACTTCTGTAATGTTGATATAGAAATCATAAAAAAATAAAATAAAGAATTAGATTAAGGTTAGTTTCCGGCTTTTAAGATTTATATGCTTCTTGTCGGATGTGTAGATTAATAAGCGTCGGAAGAAGATGCTTTCGGTTCGAAGTTAAATAAGAGAATCATAAGTAAAATGCATAAAAAATAAGTAAAAAGCAAAAAGCCAGGAAAGGAAGTGGTGGGTAGTTAGGCATATGTGGGCGTGGAATATTAATAAAATATTCATAAATCCAAGCTAAGTATTTATGTTGTTTGTTTTATGATTGAAAGTGAATTTATGGAGCAAACATTACAAACATTACAAAAAAATATTGAATGAAGCATTGGTTAACATTCTAAGGTGAATTCGTCATAGACGTTGTGGATTCAATCCCTGTTAAAGTAACTTAATTATCTAGTATTAAAGGAGATTTGGTATCTGTCTGTCTAAAGCCAAAGCTATACTATTACTAAATTTCAATGCTAAATTCAGTGGAGGATAGTGTAATATATGTTCTGTTTTCATCCTCACAAGTATCACATCCTATTTTGTTTGGGAAAATGTTGGGTAGTATCTTTTCCGCTTTCCTGATACTTTCCTCCAAGCCATTACCTCCTCCTTTTGGGGTATAGTATCTGTTATATGTTCATGATCCCATGCTCTCAAGGATTACCTTCTTTTTTCAGAGGAGGGGTATTGTAATACTGGTTTTGTTGATCATGATATTCTAATCCCAGGCATTACCTCCTCCTTTTTTTGTGGGGAAGGATAGTGTATAAATTGTTCTGTTTTCATAAGACCATACTCCCAGTGATTACCTCCTAATTTCGGGGGTGGTGATAGTGAAGTACATGTTCTGTTGTCATGAGACCATACTTTTAATCATCACATTCTCATTTGACTGTAGTGCCCTAAATGTTCGTTCGTTATGATAGCGTCTTCTCATGCATTACCTTCTTTTTTGCAGTTATCAATGTAGTATATGTTCGTTCTCCATAATACCTGACAAGTAGGAGCATATTTTTTCTGGTAATAATAATAAAGAATTAACCGGTACGACATATATAAAGGTGAAGTTAGAACAGTATATTTCAGCGGATTTAATCCAGAGTTCAGTTCGAGCTTTCAAGAAAAATGAAATTTACGATAAACAACAACTGTAAAAGACCAACGATCGAAACTAATAATTACTAGAACAAGTAATCAAAAGTCAAAAGCCTACAGAAAATGTATTTCTTCTTTATTCATGTTATTTAATAATTTACGCCATTTACCTCCTCCCACCACGTCTAGTCTCATTCGTTCTATAATTACGTAATTCCTCTTTACTATTTAGTTCAAAGAACTAAAAAAACATTTTTATATGTTTTTAAATAAATAGATTGACTTCTATCTTGTCACAATAAAGTTAGTGACTAAAACACTTGCTTTTTTTAGCCGGACCGAATCAATTCAAAGTTGTAAGGGGAAGCGAGAAAGCAAATTGTATGTCAGACAATCACCCCAGACGTACTACGACGTTTGAAATGAATTCGGAAAGAAATCGCCCATCTTATAATAAAAAAGTCAACGGCGAGTGTTTTTTTATTTAGGTCATCAGAAATTATAATAACTTATATATGAAAAATGTAATTACTGATATAATTCTGTGATTTCATATAGATATTAAGTAATCTATCTAGATAAATATTTAAAAAATGCATATAGAAAGACACACGATCCGTCCTCACAGAAATGTCGTTAAAGAAAAAAAAGTGAGAAAAAGTAAGAGAGGAAACAAAATTGAACTTTGAGTAAAATATCCATTTTTCACTAACCCTTGAAAATATTAGTTTGTTCAAAAAATTATGTACGATTTCAGAAAGAAACATTTATTAGTTAAGTTCATGCGGCACCAATTTATCGAGCATTTTCACCTTAGCACTTCTCCTAAGATGGTCGGGCACGGTTGCAGTGGCGTGCAGATGTCTTGTGATGACGGAGTCAAATCCTTGATTGCATACATCAAGACTCAAGTATAAGTCCTAATACTGAAATACATTATGAGAACAGGAGATAGTTTGAATATGATCAGGTGTCCCTCCCCGCTAATTGTATGCCAGGGCCAGCGCCAGAGCCCCGCCACCCCTCTCTACGTGCCTCTCTACTGCTGACATACTGGTATAAAAATATTTGTGATATACCAATTCAAACGTTCTGGAGAGGTTTTTTTCCGGCATGTTCAATATGTTAAGTCATCATGAATAACACAAGGTCGTATATAAAGACTGATACCATTGTAAGGAAACGACTATAATAAAGATATGGTTGTATTTGCATACATACCCACACACGTGTTTCTTACAGAGAAGGATTATCAAAGACAAACGTAAGAGAGACATATTCTAACTATATTAATATTAAAACGATTTATCTTTATACAATTATGTGTAGATTGTTTTCATTCGTCATGATAATATCTCCTATGAATTACCTCCTCTTTTGAAAGGGAGGCTATATAACAATACAATCATCCCATGATAATTTGTGTGAGGCAGTGTATTATATATTCTTTTGTCATAATATCATGCACCTCGGCATTACGCCTAGTTTTGTTTTCGTTCGTCATCAGATGATCCTCTTAGTCTTCATCCTCCTTCTTTGAGGTCAGTGTATGTAGTTAGTTCATCATGATATCATCCTCCAAGCTTATCAAAAATATGCTCGCTCCAGTCGCATATTTTTGCTAGCATATATATATATATATATATATATATATATATATATATATATATATATATATAGGCAATTATTTAAGAATGAATATTTATATCATTATTCACAAATATATATGTTTCATCCTTACAGAATCTCAGTGTAAACATAAGTATCCAGCCGGTCACACAATTTGAATCGCGACCCCTAGACCACCAGTACATATATATATATATATATATATATATATATATATATATATATATATATATATATATATATTACTATTTCATGTATCCACATAACATTTTATAAGAAGATTTTTTTTTTGCTTCAACACCGCTCGATACGTAAATAGAGCTAGGTAGTAAGTTATGAAAATATATTTATGATAATTAAGCTACACAGAGGATCCCACGTATAATCCCCGGGCGAATCTTCAGGCTTAAATTTTAGTTGGTAAGATAATTACCAAACTCAAAATTTGAAAAGTTTGAGAAAAATGCCAAGGAGAAAATGTTGAGAATGGACAATGCAAAGAAGATTAATTGAATGCGTATGAAAAACGTTTACCATGAAGTTTATAAAGTTATTTGCACATCGAAATATATTTTAATTAAACTTGCATAAAACAGTTTCTTATCCCCGGCTTTGGCATTCGGATCCATAAAACTGTATATTGAAAGCCCATGGAATTTAATTAAAATGGCTTCCTTGAAAAGCATGGTTTTACTGAAGAGATCACTTGTTTTGAACGACTGAAGATGTAATAGATTTTGTATTTTTACAACTTTTATTCTCATTCTTTAATTGTTATATATATATATATATATATTTATATATATATATATATATATATATATATATATATATATATATATATATATATATATATATATATATATATATACAGTACCGTCCAAAATTAAGGAACACAAATTAAATCTTTCTATTGTTAAATAAATTATATCTTAATATTTGCGAAAATTTCACTACATATGTAAATTATGTAGTTGGACTTTTACCGATATTTTCAGATGAATTACACTAATATTATTAAAGTCATCCACCATTTTACATATTTCAAGTGTCCAAAATTAAGGAACATTAAGGAAAAATAATTGTTTAAAGTTTAAAACAGTAGGGCTTTTTTGTATAAACGGATGAAAATAAATATTCTAAACTTTAATTATCATCACTGCTGTAAGTCACGCAATATCAATCATGTAAAAAAGAAATGAAACATATATATATGTGTGTGTATTACAACAGATCAGAAGAACATTTGTACTGTCGGTTTCAAATCAACAAGTGACCAACAAATGATTGCACTTTGTATACTCTCTTCGGCGATTGTTCTGGATTTTATTTTGTAAATGTCGAATCATGCGCTGCGGTAACTTATGCGCCATTTTATTGTTTGGCTTGATTTTTTATATAAGGGACGATTAAACATATTTTCCAGAATAATGTGAATATATATATATATATATATATATATATATATATATATACATACATATATATATATTCCATACATAAAAGTATATCAATTAATTAATAAATCTACTCATAATATAATGAAAATGTTTTCTGTCACGATGACTGGATTTCTGTTCCTATGTCGCCGAGAATTTTTCTAATCGTAAGATATACATCAGGCAACATATTAACCACTAAATAATACATGAATAAACAATAAGTAAATTTGACGCCGAGAGCTCGATTCGAACTCGCAATCTTTATGTTACGGGTCAAAGTTGTTGTGTTTTATCTATAAGTCTACCAAGTGAGCTAAACTTCGAAAGATAATAAAAATCTCTTCTGATTCAGACACTTCGGTTAAATTGGGTCTGTTGATGTTGTGTAGTATATTTTCATTCGTCGTGATACATTTCTGCCAGGCAGAAGGGGTTGACGGTGTAGCCTAGCAAAAATATACGACTGTAGAGATGATATTTTGCTCGTTTATTATAAACGTCTTTGTGTGTGTATGTATGTGCGTAAGTTAAAACTTTTAAAATATCAACAGATACCCACACGGTTGATATTTTCTAAATCGGCCATCTTATAACGTATAATATCGAAAAATTGGAAAAAAACATTAATTCCTTGATGTAGAACTGACACAACATTTGTCATGGGTTGACAAATATTTTGTTTTTAGCACACTGCGCATGCGTAGACATCACCCCGGAAGTTAACAAGCAAAATTCATCGTTTATCCATTGCATACTTAACTCGCCAAAAGAAACTTGCAATTAAAAATTATTTTGCTGTAGTTTTACATGACGAATAAAAATCAGTAAATGAAAAATCTTTCTAGACTGAAGGAACTTTTGCGTCTTGTTTCCATTTAATTTCGTTTTTTTACATTAATCAATGTTTACATCTTTATTCGTGGAAAACACAACGGTTGCTTTTTATATATTTTCATTTTATTTTTGTAAGAGGGAATAATACACATCATTTTTCTAAAAAATATTGCTAAAACTTATTTATTTAAAAACATTACTTCGTTTTTCGTGAAAATACAAAACATCGCCCGATTTAAAGGTTACTTGCCTTCTTCCAAAACATGGTAATAATTACACTTACCTAATTAAACACTTGTTTATATAAGTTTGTTCTTCGTAAGAAAAATCACTAGTAAAAGGTAATAATTTTATTTTGTTTAATAAAATATATAAACTTTAATCAAAGTAGTTTTATTTAAAAGAAATACCTGGTAAAAAGTAGTAATTTTGTTTTCATGTAAAGTTACGAACAAACAGAAATAAAATAAAACTACTTTAATTAAACTTTATATGTTCATATGAACTTACATTAAAATAGTTTTATTTTATCCCTTTTTCTTCGTAACTCTACATGTTTTTACACGTGCTTCTACAGACTTTGAACCGAATATAATTACTTGATTTCTTCGCAAACAAAGAACACACTTCATGAAATTATTTTAACAACATAGGTTCGTAAAAAATCGCTGGGATAAAGTTATCATTTTGTTTTACTTAATAAAAAATACAAACTTTAATCAAAGTAGTTTTATTTTTCTTGATTTTTTGTAAAAACATTATTCATTTACAAACAAAAGTTTGTTGTTAGTAAAAAAAATTAACTTCGCTAAACAAAGAAATGTGTTACTGGTTAAAATTTCGGAAACTGAAAATAAAGAAATAAAAATTTTAAAAATTGGAAGTGGGATCGAACCCTTAAACTGATGACCTGTGGTCAGTGACGTTAACCATTACACCAAATGTGTGAAAATTTTACTTTGCTGTAATTTGTAAACACTGGAAGTCATTCCTAAAATTGAACCGGAAATTACTTCAGAGAGAGCCGACTTTCACATAACATTTGTTTCTATAACCATGGGGTACTTATGCAGTTTACCTCCCGGCAGGTTACGTATAGGCGTTGTGCTAAGTAAAAAAGCGAAAAAAGAATTCTTTAGCAATAAGTATTAAAATCAAAAAGGTTCTAAAATTTTTGCTATGTTGCACAGTCGGTAGACGTTCAGACAAAAATCATCAATCATCAACTTTGACTTGAGACATCGAGATTACGAGTTCGAATCACGACCTCAGCGTCAAATTTATTTATTGTTTATTTAGTTGTTAAGATGTGCCCTAATGTAGGTCTTTCGTTTACAAAGATTCTCGCTGACTTAAAGAATTATGTAAATAGTATTTACCCGTCCCCCGATACGTTTACAAAAAATTCCCCTACCTGCCGGCCTTATCTTGAAGCAATGTACGAACCAAATATAAAAGGCTGATGTGTCATCAATGTATACTTGTCAGGTGTTAAAAACCTATATAATCTATTACTATTGAAGATTTGCTATTTGTCTCTCTATAGCCGAACCTATACTATCACTTCTATATCAGAAGCTGCTATTTTACTTTTATTACTGATGGATGGGTAATATCTGTCTGTCTGAAACCGAAACTATACTATTGCTTATATATCTGTAACCGCTAGTGTACTTCTATTAATAATCGAGATTATGTATCTATCTGCCTGTGTGACAATATTAAGCGAGTGCGACAATATTAAGCGGCCCTGCGAACGGCGGGGCCTAGAATACAGCGCTAGTGTGAATTAGCCATCTAATATTTCTAGTATAAACAATTAAGAACAAGGTTGGAACATAGTTCAATCGCCCCAGTAAATGAACTCCCCCATCTCAATTCCAATCGATTCGAAATCATATTTTATTTTTAATTGTTTTCGTATTAACCTTTCTGCCTTCGAATGTCAATTGCAATCTAGGTCATATCGTTTTTTCGGTCAGAGTGAAATATACACTTCTTTTTTGAATTATTATCATTCTTCGCTTATGGCACCTTGCCCCCTCATTGTTGTTCTCGTGGCATGATCTTATTAGATGCTGACAAGAATTCGCCCCCTCCCCGTAGAGATCGGCGCATTCTCAATAAAAGAGTAGAGAGAGTCGAGATAAGGAGTCAGTAGAGGGAATCACAGAAGTGAGCAGTCCGTCAGTGAAAAAGTTAGGCGAGGATTGGCCAGTCGGTCACGTGTGTGTCCTTGCCCAACTTAGAACAGCATTCTGCTGTCGGAGGAATAAATAGCCCCGAATTACCAAGTCCGTCGATCCAAGCCAAACCAAGCACAGTCTAACCAACTTGCCTTGGAACCCAACAAGTGTAATTTCTTCTCTTTGATTTTTTTTTTGTCAATAATTATTCTTCCAAGAAAACCAGCAAACCAATTCGTTGCGGCTTATCATTCCTTTCTTCAACTGTTTATGTGAAATGACCCTCTCTTCACAGCGAGACAAGGTTGTTAGCCCACCTCAGTTGATTGCTCACCGATCTAAACAAACACAACGTGGGAGTTTGCCGTCACTGGACCGGGCGTTTAAACATCGGCAATCTTCATCAGAACGGCAACTTTTCCCGAACAGTGCCGGGTGACGAACCGAACCCGGTACGGCCGAACTGATGACGTCACGGCTGGAGAAGTGGTGCCCATTTTCATAACTGAAACAGGAAGTTTACTATTACTTCTATGTCTGAACCCGATATTGTAATTCTATTTCTAATAAAAATTCAGTATATATCTGTCTGAAAGCGAAACTATACTATAACTTCGAGAACTGCAGCCTCTATTAAACTTCTATTACTGATGGAGATTATGTATCTATCTGTCTGAAACCCGAAGATATACTATTACTTCTATGTCTGTAACCGCTATTTTACTTCTATTAGTCATGGATATTTAGTATTTATTTGTCTTAAGCAGAAACTATACTGTTTATTGTATATAGGAAACCGCTATTGTACTTCTATTACTAATGGAGATGCAGTGTATATATATATATATATATATATATATATATGTGTGTGTGTGTGTGTGTGTGTGTGTGTGTGTGTGTCTGAAACTGAACATAGAAGCATAGATGAATTCTGGTGGAAGGACATGAGTCGTCCTATAGCACCAGCTCCTTGTCTTCATCTTTGTATGCGTCCAGTGACGACAGCAGCCTTATAGTTGAATTTGATTTCTTGGTCAATCCAGAACTTATCCAACCGCTTCTCAAATATCTTTACAGTTTCGGCTTCAATTACACTTGATGGCAATCTATTCCACAAATCAACACAGCGATGGCTGAATGAATATTTTTTCAGGTTCAAACCTGAAGCCGCTATTGTACTTCAATTACTAACGGAGATTTGATATCTATCTGTTTGAAGCGGAAACTGTACTATTACTTTTTTTATCTTAAGCCTCTATTGTACTTCAATTACTATTGGAGATTATGTATGTATCTGTCTGAAATCAAAACTATGATATCACTTCTTTATCTGGAGCTGCTATTCTACTTCGATAACTAATGGAGATTTAGTATTTATTGGTCTGAAACCAAAACTATACTACTATTTCTATATCTGAAGCCGTTATTACACTACGTTTCAAGGATAATTCGCGGGAGGGGCATAGTATATGTTCTGTTCTCATGAAACTCTCTCAAGGCTAATGCCTTCTTTGAGAGGATGGGTATTATCTACTTTTTCTCATCTTTTGGGGTGGTTAGCGAACGTCAGTACAATCGGCTGTTTCTTACCAAACTCAACACCAACATTATATATACACGAGGTTGCATATGTATGCTAGTATTTACAACCACTTGAAAGTGACCTTGTATTCCGTCTATTGTTTGGCGATTACAAATTATTTATTATTTCCTTTGTTACTTATACACTCATAACTTAAAAGACCGACATTCTTGCTTTTATTAACAAGAAAAACGCGTCGATGGCGGGGCGGGGTGGATTTCCTTTGATCTTCTCCAGAAAGCTACACGTTCGCTGTTTTATTTCAGACTTTGGCTTATTCAAAGGAATTCAATTATGTAAAACAAAAGTTTTAAGTAGGATAAAACAGCATAGTTTGTTTTGAAAAAAAAATAACGAAGCGTTTTCAAAGGCAGGCTGTCCCAAACATACTGACTCACCATATACTGTTTTATAAAAGAAATATGTTCCTTCCTCCACTAACCTTATGTCGGTTTTAGGAAATAAATTCGGTCAATGCTACACTTCAAAAACCTCAATCATCTGTACAGGGTGTCCTGAAAATCGCTCTTCTTTATTAAGTGTTCATAATTTATTACTGAAATATAATCCATACAAGAAATGTATACGATAAGAAAATATACGGTTTTATTTAAAAGTCAATATCGTCGCTAGCATTCACCACCAGTTTCTTTAGCAACCTGGGAAATGCATCAACTGATTTAACAAGTAACTCATAATTATCAAGCAAAAAACACTCGCGGATAAGGGTTAATTAGATGGATAAATGAACATTGTAAAACCGCAATTCTTCCCATTTTCTCAGAATATCGCGCTTTTATAGGTAAGCTCTTGTCTTGATTAGGTTGCATGTAGAGATATGCACTTCTCTATTAGTAGGAATCATCATTAAGAGGTTCATAAATCATATCTATTGCTCTTTCTGCTTCTTGTAAAGTCGGTTATTGTCAACGCTCCAAACACTTTTCACACCTGAGGCTATTCTCTATCTCTACAAGTCTACTATCAGACTATTATTGAGTACTATTGTTAGATTTGGGCTGGTGAATCTCTGCCCCATTTGAGGGTTCTTGATTGGGTGCAGAAACGTATCTCTAATTTTATTGGCCACATCCTTTCTTCTTGTCTGCACGCTCTCTCTCTCTCTCTCTCTCTCTCTGTGTCTTACTCTCTCTCTCTCTGTCTTACTCTGTCTGTCTGTCTGTCTGTCTGTCTGTCTCTCTCTCTCTCTCTCTCACACACACACACATACGTGCTTTTGCTAGTCCCGGTCTTTTCTATAAATACTATTATGACCCGACGTTTTCTTCGTAATTGTCTTATATATTCCCGGCTTTCTTTTGTTTCACCTCGTTTGACTCGTTTGTATAGTGGTCTCTTTCAATTTACTGTTTTGATACCTGACTGTAATGCAGCTTCCTATTCCAGTAGCTTCTTTCTAAAAACTGCAGGTTTGTGGAACTCTCTTCTTGTAGACTGTTTTCCTCCTAATAATAGCATTGTTTTTATTTAAACTAAGGCCAATAGAAATCTCATGTCCTTGCAATAGTAATCATTCGTGCTTGTTAGCTCCTTATATAAAGTGGCTTCATGCACTGTCTGAGGTAATTTCCATATAAATTAGTAAAACATAAACAAACAAAAAATAAGGAAAAATGAGTTATGTTTTAAATCAGTTGATGCGGTTCCTATGCAGCTTATGAAGCTGGTAGCGCAAGCTAGCATCCATATTGAAATCTAAATAAATCACTACGCTAAGCACTTGATTATCATATTCGTGCAAAAATTCGATTTAAGTAATACATTACTAGCACTTAGTAATAAATAGTTACTTTCCACACACCCTGTATACCAATGCAATTGTCTGACAACTGATCTTGCCTGTGAGTCTGTTACTCACGAATACGCGACTCGCATATTCTTCTTCTCATGTTATTTACTATGGATTGATTATTTATTTAAATCAAAAACGCAATCGCGTAAAGTACTTAGAAGAACGTTTTTAAAAAATCCTATTTACAAAAATAATTGAACGTAGTGAAATGTAGCGAAACAAAACATTCATTCCTCCATAATAAACTTTGAGAGCGAATGTTAAATGAGCATCCACCCTCTTCACACCTTCTCGCACCCAGAGTAAACGTATGTGGCCGGTTTCCCACTCTCTACATTCACCACGTAATCAGCACTCTTCTGCCTACCGGCTAAGTTGTTATCGCTAGTATTTAACTTATCATCTCTATTCATATCATGTTAAAATTTTTGCATATATACATATAATTATAGTTACATGATTCACTCCTAAAATAATTAACTGATTATTGTTTATCGCTGGTCACGGGTCCTCTGTATGTATACAGGGTGACAACCAAACTTGCGCCCACAGAATCCTTACTATAATTTACAATTATTTTCTTCCATGTAACCATAGTTTGCACAAATAAACTTTAGTTTATTCTTGACTAACAATTCCATGGGTGGCATTCGTTGTTACCCTAGTTTGTTAGCACGCCCATAACGCTGGCAATACGCTTGCGCTGAATCAAGGGAGACAATCCATTGAAACTCAACGCCGTACTAGTATTAAAAAAGCACTTTTATATGTAAACAAAAAGCAGTTTAAGTTTAATTTACTTAAAAATGTTTTAGCTAAGTAAATCATAGTGTGTTTGTCTACTACTGGCTATCTTTTTAACACGTGTGTTCCGTCTAGCATGTGAACACATTTTCTCTAATATCCTAATTTCCACTTCCGTCGCATCGCTTCCGTTCCCATGCTTGAAATTTAATTCTTGATATTTTGAAAGCTTATATCATATATTCGTCCTTCCTAAGCATGTCTAAACATATAACAGTAATAAATACATTGTTTAACATATTCGGCGCTAGAGTTCTTAAAATAAAATTTTGGTAAAGAAGAAAAGTGTTGAGGTCAAAGGCTGCTATAATGATACTTTTACTAGCGTCTTCATGTGTTATTTTTTATGCACATCTCTTTTTTTATTGTATTGGTATGCTCATCCAATGCCTAACGTAATCTGGGGTTGGTTTCAAGTGACGTGTTAGTCATCTGGGTGACTCTGAATCAGGAAGAAGTTTCTGAGTAGGGAGGATTCCTATGTCAGTAGGAGCCGGTCATTCTCTAGCTGCCTGGTTTCTTCCTGAGATGGTGTTAAGAGTTCAACATGGCTGAGGAAGCTTCTCCTTTACTTCAGTTGTCGGACCGTTGGTTCACGTCCATGAGGGAGATGGCGTTCATCACTGAGTATTTTTGTGATATCTACTCATCTAGCGACTTCCCGTCTCACATGTAAAGGGGCAATGCCAGGGAAGAGATGCAGGTTGTTCAGGTTAGTAGAGTTGCAGCCAGTGATCAAGCGGCAGGTGTTGTTCAATACTGAGTTTAGGATTTTGGCATGCGTTGATCTCTCCCAAACAGGACAAGAATTTCCGCAGAAGAATAGCACAGTGCTAAGACAGTACATCTTAATGTGTGTGCTATGGCTCCCCACTCGGAGTTGATTAGTTTCTGTAAGATGTTGTTCCGGGAGCTGACTTTCAATTTTGTCTTATTTACATGTTTCCTAAATGAGAGGATATGATTATAAGTTATGCCAAGGTAGACAGGGTTAGTGTGATATTCAAGTTGTATTCCAGACCACGTGATGTTTAGGAATCGATTGTTCTCTCGAGTCCTGTGATTAAACGAGAAGACTTGAGTTTTTGCAGAGTTTACATGCAGGTGGTTACTCTCGTAGTAGAGAAGTAGTTCATATGAGGCTGAGTTGAGGTTTGTTTCTACTGACTAAAACGTAATCTCTTGAGATGTCACGCAAAGGTCGTCAGCATAGATGAACCGCTCAGTGTTCTAGTTCATTGGTAGTTCATTAGTGTAGATGTTGCATAATGATGGATCCATCACACTACCTTGAGGGACGCCTTTCTTTTGTCGGTGCCAGTCACTTTGTTTGTTGTTTAGGGTAATATAAAATGCATGTCTTTTAATATGTGAGTTTCAGGTCTTTTGCCAGCTTCAATATCTTTTTTTCATGGAGGAGGCGGTGGTTTACAGTTTCATACGCGGCAGAAAGACCAACAAAAACGGCTCTTGTTTCCAGTCCTTTCTGAAACCAATCTTCGATGTGCTGAGTGAGATTCAGGAGCTGGCAAGTTGTGGATTGTTCAGGCCGGAATCCTGCTTGTTGGGAGATAAAAAGTTGTTCAGAAACTGAGGCCAATCTGTTAAAGATGAGGGTCTCAAAAAGCTTAAACAAGTGGCATTGCAGGGAGATCGGGCGGAAACTCTTTGCATCCGCTGGATCTTTGCCAGGTTTGAGAAGAGCAATGATTTTGGTGTTTCTCCAGATCTTCGGAATATTTCTCGTTAGCATACAGTTGTTCATCAACTCAAGGATTCATTTTCGTGTCAACGGTCCAAAGTGTTTGATCTCTGTGAAAATATAATCTTAGCCTATGACTTTACTAGTCTTAAGGGCACTGATGCCGATATCAAGCTCTTTAAGTAGGAACCGCTTAGTCATTCCTGTGCTATAGGGAAATTGAAATCTTTCTATGTTTATTTATTGCTGTGTGCTAGTGTATTTCCCATTGAATAACAACTGATGTGCAACTTGGTTGGCAGTGATAGTGTACTGCTGTTGCATAGAAGTCGATAGATCTTTACTGATTTTCCGGATTAGATTCCATGGTTTTTTACTATTCTTCGTCATATCAGTTTGCCCCAACATATTTTACCATTTCAGTATTCGGCCTTTGTATAGGTGTTTGGTAATGGCCCTATGGAAATGGACGTATCTGTTGGAAATCGTTTGTTTGACTTGCGCGAATTAGCGCGGGTCGACCCGTGCAGTCGAATGCAAAATAGGGCCTGTTCTCACAGTCGGAGCTAACAAAGTGACAAGATCACTGCGTGACGAGACCTAGGATCAGGGGTCAACCTGCGAGAGGCTCTGTGACGTCACGGGCCTTGGCGTGGGAAGCAGAAAGACCGTGACGTTACTCGTTCTTCGTGAGAAGCGAGTTTTAGCATTCTGGGTTTTGGAGGCGAACCTATCAGACGTGATTTTTACCATGTAGTCTGCAACTTACATAGGGGAATTATTTCCCTAAGATAATACAGGCGAGAGATCTCTTTTCCCCTCTCCGCTAATGGTTAAGACTTAATTGATAAGTAATTACGAAAACAGTAATTTGCTCTCTCTCTCTCTTTCTCTCTCTCTCTCTCTCTCTCTCGACATTGGTGAATATCTCCAAGCCGATAGTTAACTAACGCCTGTAATAAAAAGAATTGAAAGTTAAAAAGATTATTGTTTAGTGAGTCGGCCATGAAGCTTTTGTTGCAGACAACGGACGGCGTGTTTCACGACAGAAAGAGAGAAGAAAGAAGACAACCACTACACGACACACACCTTCTACGCGGCGAGGGAGAAATTTAAAGATATGCAAACTATATAATTTTTGGTGTTAAAAAAATGACGAGTGTTTAAACGAGGACTGCCACGGCCCGTTCCGGGACGAGTGTACAAAACGAGTACAGCCGCGGCCCAAGATATGGAGGCCATGAGTCTCTCACCTACTTCGATGGTACTTTCAGCAAAGCGGTCGGATTCCTACAGCTGTTGGTATTGCTCATATAATCTGCTGCTTTGGACATCGTGTCCAGATATGTATTGGGTGCGGCAGCCTCTGTGGATGTTCTTCTGGGCTGCTGGCCACGCAAACCTGGTGATGCTGTCATTATGGAGTATATTTTTGTTTTTCCCTGGCCTAGCTATTCTAGCAAATGGACATCGGCTATTTCACACTAGCCCTTTTAATGCAATTATTTTTAAAATAGAATAGATAGGTAGAGAGTTATACCAAATGTGTAAATTTAGGAATACATGCATGATTGTTAGTATTGTCTTATAACGAAATGCGTGTTCATAACAAAATAACCAGATTTGTCAAATAAGCCACGTATTTTCTTTAGTATTTTTTTCAGTGTTTTTTTTTCGGGCAAGAAATCGTTGGAAGAGACAGGTAATCAATAACACCTACGTTCTGGGCTCTTTGTAAAAAAAATAACGGTTATCTGTCTCTCTTACCGCTCGCAAATTTGGAAATGATTAATAATTTTACGAAAAATTTAAACAGATATGTAAACCACTTCCGAAAATATAAAAGTTGTTTTTTTTCGAAAAAAAGAACACAAGTAAAAAAGAATTAACGGCGTGTTTGAAAGTCTGGTGAGTAAAATCACAAGACAAAACAATGAGTTTTTCAGGCGAAATTTAGGGTGTTATCTAAAACCTAGGTTAATCAGAGATTCCTTTCCCTAAGTCATTATTTCCTATATATTTAAATCACACAAAATACATGTTAAAATATTCCTTAATCCTCGGATTGATTTATGTTTAATAAAAATACACTTCCAGTCATTTTTTTATACTTTATAGTTGTAATTTGAAATTTACTCATCAAGTATTCTATCTTTTTCGATGTTTATTACTGTCACTTTAATCTTCTCTCACTGTATGTTGTTTGAACTTATGCTTTCATTGTATACGCTGTCTATCACTATCGCTTCGGTTACTCTATCTGTCTCTCTGTTTATTAACAATCAGACGTAATAACTTTCCTTACTTTACTGCTTCCTTCAAACACCGCCCACCTCTATCACCACTTTCTGCTTCCTCTCTTTCTATATTAATAAATACAAACAATGAGACGTTATAATAGTGTTTAACCACGACCTTCTTTGCGAAGGCCACGGTTTAACCGTACACACACACATATATATATATATATATATATATATATATATATATATATATATATATAGAGAGAGAGAGAGAGAGAGAGAGAGAGAGAGGGGTATATATAAAAGGGAGAGGGCGATGAGAGAGAGAGAGAAAGAGATATAACAGGCAAAAGAGAATGATTTTCTTTATTTTGCTTTTTTATTTTTTCTTATGTTTACGTGACTTTGCAAACTTACTTTTTCCTGATTCAAACTATCCACATCGAGTTTAATGGGTGACCCAACGGGTTACATGGTCTTCTCATAAACTATAAATCTACACTTTGTCATTGCATTGCTTTCTTGTTGATTTGTTAAAACGTGTGCATCTTTGGAATTGCACGGTTTACCATGCTCTAATTACTCGCGAGAGCATTTTCCCCGCGTCACAGTTTCTGTGTCACATTTTATCTGCGTCACAGTTTCTGTGTCACATTTTATCTGCGTCACACACACCTTTAAATCTACTGTGCGCGAAGGGCGAATATCACAGTGGGATATCAAACTGAATGAAAATAAGATTTTTTTTAAATACTTCAGCTGGTAGAGAACTCGCTGTAAAGTGAGTCAAATGTAAGGAGGAGCATCTTTGATGCTTCATACATTGTTAAAATGAAATGAAAATCAGTAAACAAATAAAAAATGTGGAGTCGACTTAAAACAAATACAAGTTAGGTATGTAGATATATTTGCTAACTTCACCAGCACAAAGGAACATTGATTAGAAAAAATAAAAATAGAGATTGAATATTATTAGTAAGGTTAATTATCTTTGCTGGCAATAATATTCTCCCGCCGGTCGCATATTTTTGCCAGTATATAACGAACATATACTATACTGCCCTCTCAAAGGTGGTTGTAATGGGAAAATGGTATTGCAATGAATGACCATATGCTACATTACTTCCGTCAAAGGAGAAGGTAATGCATTTGAAAATGGTCTCATGCCAATGAACAGATACTGCACGGAAATGGCAAAAGAGGAGGTAATGACCATGAAGATAATCTCATAACAACAGAACAGATACAACGCTACCCCCCCCCCCCCGAATTGAGCATTGGAAGATAGAACATTAGTCCGAAATAGTAGAATAAACTGAATTGGACATTAAAAGATAGTAAGTTTATAGTGTGGGCTTCAGACATAGAAGTAATAGTATAGTTTCAGTTTCGGCTTCAGACAGACTGATACAAAATCTCCCTTAGAAATACATAAACTAGAAAGTTAATGAAGATTAGGCAAGATTCATAAATTAAATGAAAGATCGTCAAACACACAAGTTAAACGTCGGAAACAGTTCCCAGCCTCCCGGTTGAGAATTCATCAAAAGGTGGATGCAAAATGCGAGTTTGTGTGTCCAAACGGGTTTTTAGTATAATTGCGTGTTTCCTGTCTGGGCGTGAGACACGCTATTCTAAATCTTTTCGGTCACAAGTCCTGTTGAGGTAGCCTCTGCGCAAGTTGATTGAGTGAAACCTTGCCCCTTTATTTTTCGGTAATAGGGATCCTCCAAGTTTGCAATCCCCAAATTGTTTTATTATTAGTTAAGAAACGACACCGTCTATCCCCCAAGTATACCCCTATTCCATTTCCTCCCACTTAACTCTCACTCTTAGTTAGAGATCTAGCTGTTTGTTTTTCGGTTACAAAATAACGGGAAGCAGTATGGCAGTTTACTCTTAGAAATATGTGGGATGGTCTTACTAACCTGCCGCAGATTGTATTCCGTTTTTTTATTTGTCTGTCGTTTGTTACACCACCGACATTACTCATGAAAATGTCAATATAAAATATTTTTTGAAAATAAAATTAATTTGAAATTATTAGGGATATTTTAAGTAAGGTAGTCAATAGAGTAAAGCTGGCATTGTGGTGATTGCAGAAGTGAAAGTGAAGTGCAAATGCTGAAAGAAATAATGTTTGCTCTTTTTTTTTAATTTCTAAAATATTTTTTTCATTGATGGGGATGAAGAATCCTACCGGATATCAGACATTCACCCGCTATTTAAGGCACTTCAATAGAGATATCTTTTTAAGGTGTTAACCGCCCATTTAAGCGTAATTGTCTGTACCTCTCTTGGACTTGATTAAGCGCGTATATTCACCAGGTAGTTTTAAACATTCTTTTTCATGGGCCCGGTTGTTCCTTTAATTACTGTAATGATGGAGATATTCCTAAGATTATTGCACGAATGGTGGAAAATATATCTAGTATAGCGTAGGTTAGATAAATAATGATCACAGTCTCTTCCACTCTCCACATATTTGTTGGCCTTGTGCTTAATTTTTAAATCAAATGTATTTTTAAAAATTTATTTGCGAATAAATAATTAAAGTGTAGTATCTGTTCTGTCATCGGTCATAGATATCTAGACTGAGACATTGTTTTTTTTTTATCTCAATCTAGAGTGCAGTTTATTTGTTGGGGGGGGGGTCTGGAATTTCCCCGTATAAAAACCGACTTTGTGTCTAACATTTCTTTCATGAGGAAACAAGTAAATAGGAACAGAACGTGGGAGACCGTTTGTAATGTAGGACGAGAAAATAACAGATAAGTTCATTTTGACAATTCTCTCTTTCTCTCTGTCTCTGTCTCTGTCTCTCTCTGTCTGTCTGTTTGTCTGTTTGTCTCTCTCTCTCTCTCTCTCTCTCTCTCTGTCTCGCTTGCTCTTTTTAATATGCGGCCACACAAACACGTTGCCACATGTAATGCTATTAAGAAAACAATTAATAATTTAGCAAAGTACGGACTGCCACACAAAATAAAAACAACATATTTAACACAAGTGTTGGTAATAGAAAACAGTTGTTGACAACAAAGAGAAACACAACTATCAATTGGGACGTCCTATATGCTTTCCGTGAGGAGTTTCACAGCGACGTAGATGCTCTGACCAACTTTCAGTCGATCTTTGAGTGAATCTAAGACAGATAGTGTTCCACATCATGATCAACAGTTTTTCGTTTAAGAAGTTATGACGGTAACCGCCCACCTATCTAATTGAAGTTGATGTAACAGTTAACTCCCAACGGTAAAATCTATTATAGTGAGGACTGGACTTTTTAAAGCAATTCGTTTTGATTAATAAAGTCAAGTATATTGGTTTTGAACCCGCCAAAATGACCTGTGTGTATAGGCGTTTACTTCATATGGTTGTCCTTTCTATTTATCTCCTCGCATTACTTGTGTTATGCTGTGGTAGTGTAGCGTGGATTCTGTCGAGGCTGACACACAGACAATGATCACGTCTTTTCATGTATTAGATCAACTCTAACAATTAAAATGTGGTAGATGAAGAAATTAGGAAATGGATTTTATTGAAGTCATCTCCAGGAGGTTAGACACAATGTCAGGTGTGATTTTAAGAAACCAGCGCATAAGGATAAGCGTATTATGGCCTATAAAATGCTTAAACTGCCCCGTCGACAGTCGCCGGTAGAGGCGCCTTAGGCGATTAGCAAAAAACTAACCTTTTCTCTAAAAGAGAATGTAAAGCCTAAGAGAGTGGACCTCCTAAAACTGAACAGAAACATACTTGAGCCCGACACCAACTGTCAGACTGGTTGTCAAGGACGTATCATCGACTGGTACAAATATCGACTTAGCTGTGCACCCTGCTTTCATGAAAAAGGTAAAACATGGTTATGGAATATAATATATTTATAGATATGTAAATTAGAATGTGTGGAAGATATTTCGCGTGAGTTAATTGTTCGTGCCTATTAATCGTTCTCTTGTAAAGTGGAGAAATAAAGGAACGAATATAAGAAGTGTGCATGTATTTGTTTGCTCCTGTTTTTTTTAATTTTTATTTTCATTTTCTTGCATTTGCTGGGGACGGGGCATTCTTCCAAATGCCATACGATCACCATCTATTTACAGACTCCAACCGAGAGCTATTTTCAGGATTCTCGCTGTTCCCTTGAGTGCAGTTGTTTGGAATTCTCTTGCACTTTGTTCACCAGGTATACTTGCCAAATACTTTTTCATGTTTTTCTTCATAAGTCCAGTGGCTCCTATGATAACTGGAATGGTGGAGATCTGTTTAAGGTTCCAGTTTCTTTTCATATCATACATTAGACCTTGATATTTTGTTATTTTCTCCCTTTCAGCTCTGTGTAGGGCCCCCTCATCAGGGACACTGACCTCAACCAAAGTTGCCACTCTCTCTTTTTTGTTCCATAGTGTGAATATACATGTGACAGTGTAAGTTCAGTAGGCGATGTAGAGAGGGTTTGTATATATGTTTAATTTCCAATGTGAGAGTATATGCGTGAACTTGCGTGTGAGTGAATTCAGTAAGCAGTGCGTGTATATTTGCTTGCCTTTGTTTGTCAGTATGTGAGAATCTACGTGGACTTATATATAAGTGAGTTCAGTAGTAATCATTTGCTTTCCCCTGCCTGGAGAGTAGGGGAAGTAGAGTGCAATGGTGTGCTCGCTATCTGTCTTCTCTGACTCACTGTGTTTCGTTTTTCCTTGGGGGAACGTTGCAATCTTTTCTGTTTCATAGACGGCGATCAGATCCAGGAGTTATTTTTTGTCTAGTGTGAAGAAGTGATTTAGTGTTTAATTAAGTAATAAATTTAACAGATTATTCTTATTGACACAATTAATATAAAGTAAAAAGAGTTTTCTATAATAAGAAGAAAAACGTATAATTCAACAGATTTTATTTAATTATTTTAATTATTTAACATTTTCATTTACACTCGCTGAATATTCTGCAGAAAGTAATAGGGGACATATAATATAACGATATTAACATTCTCAGTTAAGTTATTGTGGTCTTATAATAAATTGCTCGAATTTTTCAAAATTTTGGCTAACCCCTTTCGACTAGCATGTCTTATTTAACATGTATCAGTTATTAGGTTCGAGGTAAAAGATGCTGTCCGACGACCATCTTCGTGCTACAGTCCACCTCCTCCTGCCAGACATGTATTCAACTCAACCAGTTCACAACTGCAATTCTACCTGTCTTTCCAAGGGGAACTTAGCTACTACACTTTCAATGCGTTAACCGTTTTTTATAGGAAAACTTCCTTCTCAGTCCACACAACAGTAATCGAATCTAGGTGCAACGTCCTTACCCGACTGACATCAATCGATTAGATCTACTGAGGTGTTTCTCCGACTTTAGTGTCGCCCACGTTCGACCACCAACGTTTGAAAAGTAATGCGAACGAAAATTCCTAGTCAACCCTTCTTGTAACAGCGGCAGCTACAACAGCCCTTTTCATTGTCTAAACTTCTACGGTCTAATATGCCGGTTATTTGTTATGCACACATTTAACTCCTCTGTTTGCCATTTTTCTTTCTGTTCTATTGCTGTATTTGTCTTGTTTCGCTAACATGTATCTTACAGAATGAGAGTCTTTGAAAGAATAACAGTTAGTTAAGACGGTTCCAGAATGAGCGACAAAACTCGATAAATGATCGACGGATCTGGGGTTAGAGTATGACCCCGATTAATAAAGGAACTTGAGAGTGACGTTAGTTCTGAAACAGGGGATATTGGTCTCTCGGTCTTTTGAAAGCGAGCAGGCGCGTGAGACGTCCCATCTCCGATGCGTTTAGGGGAATGCGAGTCATGAAGCGATTCCGGTATCTTAATATCTCTCTCAAACAGTTTCAAACCCTTTCTTTTGACCATGTGTGTGATCATATATATATATATATATATATATAGTTTTGAAAATATATTTATGGCAATAAAGTTACATAGAGGCTTCTGCGTTCTACCCCTTGAGAGAGTAGTCAGGCTAAAATGCATGGAGTTTGTTTTGTCGAGTGTTTTTATAGACACGTCTACCTAGTTAACTAATCAGATTATTTGTTGTTAACCAATCGTTGGGCTTCTTACGAACAAAGGATCGGTTGATTTAACCTTCATATTTCTTATTCTATTTTTCTGTTTATTATAGGATGTTTTCTATAGGATGTATCCCTGTTGCTTTGTTGTTCTCTTAGCAAATTGTTAGGCTTCACAAACAAAGGTTCAGTATATTTTACTTCCTATTTTCTATTCTATTGTTCTGTTTTCTATTGGATGACTCATCCATGTTTCATTATTGTGTCAATATAATGGGGGACCATATTTTAACACGTGCTTGCTTGTATTTCTATTTTAAATTTTAGTTTTTAAGTTTTAAGCTTTTAGTTAAGTTTATTTATTTATTTATTTATTTATTTGTTTATTTATTATGTATTGTTAACCTAAGGTATATTTGATTCTGCGCAGGCAGTTGTTTTCTATTTCACTTCTAAAGTTTAATAGGTTTTGGGGGTATTTAATGTTTAAGATTTCAAATTTCTTATTCAGACATAATCTCCACGGTTCGTCTACATTTCTATATGCTCTGGCTCGTCGTATTCTTTTCCATTCAATTATTAGTGAACATCCGTTTTCTCTAAGCTCCCAATAATGGTTTGCTAGTACTGTTTTAATTCGGCGTTCTTTGTTTTTAAATGTGCTGTTGTGATCGTAATATCTGATTTTAAAATGTAGGGAGGTCATACCCACGTAGCACTTCTTGTTATTCTTGTTATTCGGTCTTTCTTTCGAAAATATTGTTGTTTGGTAAACAATACTTTTAGTTAGGCATTTATTTTGTAGTGGACAAAGTGTACGATTTATTTAGTTGCATTTCTTCTCGTCATTACTAACTTTTTCATTTTTATTTTGATGATTGCTATTAAGGTTCAGGTTATTACTATTAGTAGTGCTCATATTTTTGTTCTTCTTAGTGTTATGTTTGCTATAGTGGTCAGTTTTTATGCAATACTGTTCTCTTTTAGTGTTTTGTTATTGTGTGCCTTGATTATCATTTCTGGGTTTTCACAGGATAGTTTTAGGTTATTTTTATTTTATATTTTATGCATGAGATTGATTACGAGAAGTGTTTCTCAATGAGAATTAGTAATTTCTGGCCCAGAAATTATAGTGCGGTGTATACCAGGTTATATTTCTTTTTCTTTTTTAATTTTATTATAATTATTGGTGTCCTGTTTCTTATATTTCATTTCGATATTATTGTAACCACTATTTTTTAGGGTTGTATTGTCAATGTTCCTTGATTTTTTAAATACATTTTTATTGCTAGAATTATTGATAAGCCTACGTTCGATAGAATTTAGAATCTGTTTTATGATTGATGGAAGGTTATTCGACTTTTGTTTAACGTATATTGTATTAGCGTTATCTTTTAAGTATGGTTCGTAAGTATTTTTATTTCAGTTTAACGTGACAGCTTGAAAGTGAGTTATTTTTATGTTAGCCAGTACTTCTACTCTGAGGCCTAATTTTTTTCATTTCCATATGTATCATTTTCTTGAAGTTTTCTGCCTTGGCTTTTTGAAATCTCTTATTATCGCTAATCCATCATCTCCATATAGGCCGATATCTTTATTATCAAATATATTTGTGAGTGTATATAAAATATCTGATGCATCCACAGAGTCAAGGGTCCCCATGGCCAAATAAAGGAGTTTGTCATTTTTGTTTTTATCCATTGGTCATTATTAATGATTAAAACTAATCTCTTACATTTTTTAATGATGTGGATTTCATCCTTAGATATATCAGTATACATCTCGGTAAACTCTACAGCGTGAGGTGTTCTTCGGATATAGATGGGTAGAACTCAACTGTTAAATTATAGGACCCCGAAACATATTAAACTGATGTAGTGAAATAGCAAACAACTGCCTGCACATAATCAAATTTTCCTTAGGTTTACAATACATAATATATAAATTAAAAACAAACAAACAAATTAATAAATAATACAAAAATAAAAAAAAACCTAACAACTTAAAAGCTAACACGTAAAATAGAATACATTCGAGCACGTGTTAAAATAAGCCCCCCCCCCCCATTATATTGACACAACAAAGAAACATGGATGAGGCATCCTACAGAAAACAGAACAATGGAATAGGAAATAAGAAGTAAAATCAACCGAACTTTTGTTCGTGAGAAGCCCAACGATTGGCTAAAAGAACAACAAAGAATCTGAGTGGGTAACTAGCTAGCCGTGTATATAAAAACACACGGAAAAAAACAATTCCATGCATTTTAGCCTGACGATTCCCTCAAGTGATGAAACGCGGAAGCTTCTGTGTAGCTTAATTTCCATAAATATATTTTCATAACTTACTACTAAGCTCTACTCACGTATCGAGCACTGTTGAAGTAAATACTTAAAATTGATATATAAAAAATGATATCCCCTTATATCATTTCATGTGAATACATGAAATAATATATATATATATATATATATATATATATATATATATATATATATATATATATATATATATATATATATATATAATGCGACCAGCGATAATTGCTTTCTTACAAAAAATAGTAATTTCTTAATTTGCCATGACATAATTTTGGAAATTTGTTCACAGGTAATTAAGCACTTTGTTATAAAGGCGTTACTCAAAATAAGCGAACACTCATAGTAGATAGTATTCGCAAAATGACATATTTGTTAAAATCATAGAAAGTTTACCGACCAATGATAATAACTTTTCAAATACAACAACAAAAATAAACGTTTATTAATGAAAATAAAAGATAAATAGATAAAATAAAAATTTATTACTGTTATATTTTACAATTAATTGATTTAATTAAATATATAATAATATATAGTTTAATACACTATTCGCATACACATCTCGTTTTGATTATAAACTAACTTTTATTCTGTTAGGGTTTTAATCTGAGGAAGCATTAAGGCCAGATAATAAACTTTGTGCTTTTGATGCCCCAAAATGCTAAGAATGCTTGTGTGGTATGGGCAGAGTTAGAAGGAGCATTGTCCTACATAAAAACAACATTTATGCAATCTAGCCAAAGTATCAGGGATTCTCTCAAGAGATTGCAATAGGCAGCAAATTATAAGACCAACAAGTGTACTTCCAATGATACCCGCGCATATATTTCCTCCGCCCTTTTGTTTTCTTCTCAAACGACGGTGTCTCTCATCTCCGGAATAAAGCCTGTCCTTTCGCCTAGCCATCAGGTCCATCAAGGTGTGCCCGAGTCTCATCACTGAAAAGAACCTTACTCACATCTATCGTCGTATATTTCTTTGCTCATTCTATTCTCAATATTTTGTGCTTGGTGTAAAAATCAGGCTTTTTAAGTGGAACATTCACATAAGTTATTGTTTGAAGAATGCATTACTTGTTGATATTGGTACGTCAAGACACTCAGCTGCTGTGAAGATTGATTTTCTTGATTGCCCATGTTTTCTACGAGATGACAAATATCCCTTAAATCCTTGTTTGTGACAGTCTTGTATATTCCAGCATTTGATCGTTCCTTTTTTGCGTAAGAATCGTTCAGAAATAACCGTACAGTATCCACGTGACGACTTATTTTTAGACAATTGCACTAGGAGAGGTTATTTAGTCGTTTACTTTATCATGATTTTTTGTTCTCCCTCAGTTAGTGGTTTCAAACGTCCATAATTGTAAAGAAGTAAAAAAAAGAAGCTATTATCTCTGGTCATTCGTAAACGTTAAACAAACGTCAATTACTGTACAAATTATTCACAACAATATGTAAATTAGTGTGTGATTATCTGTAATTAACATGTACATATCTGTCTCATACGAATAAAAACCTTCATTTAAATAAGCTGTGTTCTGTCATTAATCGAGGGCGGAAAGAACGGGACGAAACGCGGAATCCCGACAACGAGCGTGTATAGAGGTATTATACAACGCAATAGTAATAGCGATCATCAGGTTGTGCAACTTTTACACGAGGAGTTAGCCTTGTTTTAAATATACAAGAAATGTCAAAACGATACTTGACATTCCAATAATTGTACACTAAACGTGTTGACACAAACAACAAAAACAGAAGGACATTTCAAGCGACTATTTTTTTTGTTAATTCATTTTTTTTTGTTGATTATAATTCAGGATACATTTTTATCTGCAGATAATAATTATTCCATACGACACGGACGCGTGAACAAATAATACTTGTCCTAATACTTGACTTTTGTCTGTTTTAAACTATAATTCAGGTCTGTTAACAATCGTGATCTTTTGAAATTCGAAAGCAATTCTGAAGATTTTACGACGACAAATAGAAAGTGTATTATCGCTTGGATTAAAGTTCAATGACAAATGTCAAGTTTATTGTTTCGTTGTGCTCCTAAATCAAACGATGATTTCTTGTTTGACTTTACGGCATCTGAATTGTCTTCATGTAATTTTGTACTGAAGCTGTATATATTTTCTATGCGATTGTCCTGTATGCAGAATATATTGTTTTGTATACAATCATATATTGTATATTCGACGTATATTCTATATACGAGGTATATTTTGTTTTATATACGATTGTCCGTGAAAAAATAGTATGTTTTCTATAGATGGTTTCTATTTAATCCGTAAATGTAGTTAAATAGTTCAACACAAGGTCAGAGTAGACCTGGGAGTAGTAGTAATTCAGTAATTAATATCCTAAAACGCCCAAATGTTGGCCTACAATTGGATGCAGGTTTGTAACATATTAAGGTGTACTATTGATGAGATTGGAGCTTGGGTAGTTTGTTCTAAAGTAGCAGCGACTCTTGATTGAACAAAACCTTAAATCAGCAGTTTTCTTTCAACCAATCACAGCACAATAAATATTTACTCTTGAAATATCGCGCGTAATATAAAAATCCAAACACAACGTTTTTCTTTCTCTTTCCTATGTTTTCCTAGTAACAACACACGTGCGCACAACATAATCTAGCCCGGCTGTTTTGGGGTCAAAAAGGTATACGACAATAGTGCACTTATAACGAGGGACATCCGCGAACGACCTTACGCCCAGCGAAGCACACACGTGCCACTCACCGAACGCACGTACACACAAGTTCATACACGCACACAATATATCTAACAAAACAGAGGCACGCTCTCACACACACACACACACACACACACACACACACACATACACACACACACACACACATTCTCTTCGACATAGAACGTTTCTTTGGACTCTTTGAACTCTCCGGTTTCTTGATAAGGTTAATAATCGTCTCTAATTATCTTTCCTCCTACTCTTTCTTCTTCTCTGCACGCTTTTTCTCACAGATGTGATGTTGCTACCCTCGGTCTCTTCTATAAGTACTATTATGGCATGTGTTCTTCAGAATTGTCTGATTTATTCCTCGCTTCCTTTCTTTCACTCGTCTGACTTGTTGGTCTAGTGGTCTTCGCTGTCCATAAACCTCGATATAATACACCTTCCTATTCCAGTAGCTTTTCTCCAGGAACTGCAAGCCTGTGGAATTCCTGCTGACCGTTTTCCTTCTACATCTTTCAAACTATGATCAAAAGACATCTTCTTTCTTTGCGTTAATTATCTATCGTTCTTTTTAACTCCTTAGATCAAGTGACTTCTTGCCTTATCTGGAGCGATTTCCATAAAAATATTTTGTTTTCATTGCCACAAAAGTTGTCTATAGTAAATCACTATTTTCGTGTATTGTTAAACCAATCTACAACATACCTGAAAGATAATTTAAGACGTTAATAGACATTACCAAAACCAAGCGTAAAACTTCCTCAACGAACGGTTTATTCAACATTGGTGACACCAACAAAGTGCGGTCTCTTTAAGTTGATAGGGTCGGGACATAGAGTAGACAGAATAATATGTCGGGGCATTAATGCCGAATCCAGTTATTTCGGTAAGAGATTTTTCGTTTCAAATTCTTAATTATTATTAATGCTCTTCATGTATGTTTTGTAGGCGCATATTTTGTACAAAAAAGTTTGCAAACGATCCCGACAGATCAGAATGAACTTTGGATTATAGCAACTAAGGGATGATTGCCCCTACATTCGGGCATCAACGACAGTTGCACTTTGACCTCAAAGAATCATGAAGTCAGAAGAAAATAAGAAAGGGGAAGAAAGGGGAAAGAAAGGGGAAAGAAAGAAAGAAAAAAGAACGAAAAGGAAAGAAGAATACAATTAAATAAGAGATTTTTTATGCAAAGAAAAAATAAAATAAAACTAAATCGAAAAATGAATTCAAAACCGAGGGAAATAACGAGGATGATAGTGTTACGACATTTGCCCCTATCTATCAATCTATATTATAGTTGAGCATGTTTTGTCTTTTTGTCTACTGGTAATATGACTATTTTGTACCAAATCTGGCATAAAGCATCCCGGAGATACTACTACTACTACTACTACGACGACGACGACGACGACGACGACGACGACGACGACGACGACGACGCTTGCTCCTGTTAATACCAATAATATATTCACATAGTTATTTGTGCTATTTATGTATATATTTACATACGATTGGTCTGTAAACGAATAGTCTTCAACCGATCAATTCTATCTAACCCATAGATAGGGGACCCTGACGGGTACTACCACTCTAATTCAGCGTACACCTAGGAATACTCATAACTAAAGAGTGACTCCACACTTCTCTAAGCTCCCAAATTGGGGCCTCGCCATTGAACGCAGCTTTGTGTCATACCCATCGTGGTATAAAACAAGGGAAACAAATTATCTCATGCGCCCCCGTCGTATCAAAGGAACGAGATTTCTTCTTCAATATTGAAAAACGTTAACAAAAATCTTCACACCGCTGTATACGCAGCGCTGAACGCGTGTCAACGTAACGCTTTCACTGGGTACACAGTCACTGCTAACGCCGGACCTCCAAAGAACAAAAACATGTTTTTCACCGGGTCGGGAATGGAGGGTATGGTGAAAGTTGACGGGGCGAGGACGTGTATGGGGCGTAGGGAAACTTGCTGAAAACGAAAACAAGGCGTGCGTCGTCGGCAACAACGGTCGGGTAGAGGTGTTGGTGTGGTGGGGTGGTCGTGCTATAGAACCGACGTCATCAAAGCCGTTTGAAGGTGTCGGCCTCCTTTGATGTCGTTTTGATTACTAACAACCTGACTCATGTTCTAGGGGGCAGGGGAAATTGGGAAGACTGCGGCTGTAGGTAGAAGGATGAGTGGCTCGTGAGCGAAGAGACGGAGTAGGAGGGAAACAAGCGGAGATGAAATAAGCGTGTGTGGTATGTGGGAGATTCAAAAGTTATCCTCCAACCATAGCCTCTCTCCCTCTTTCCAACCACCCTTCCTCCTCCTTTCACATTGTCGTTTCTATTTCATTTCTACTCTCTGCCTTGCATCTCTCTCGTATTTATGTCATTTCCATTCTGTCTCTCTTTCTTTGTTCATTCATAATTTTTCCTTTTCGTCTTTGAATCGATAACTCTCTTAATCACTTTTTGTACTTACCCGGCGTTGTCCGGGAGTCTATTTACTTTCATTTTTTTTAATCGCTAGTTTTTTTAACACCACAATTCATTTGAGTTTTTTTTATACTCTAAAATTTCTAATTAACTATCTGTCCCTACCTGGCGTTGCCCGGGAGTCTTTGTACTTTCATTTTTTTTCGCTCTTTTAAAAACTATACCATTGTTTTACACACATGATGTTTTTTAATTGAATGTTAATTAAATATTAACTAAAACGCTATCGTGTGTCTATTTAATTATTGTTATACAACAAATTCTAATCAGGCAATGTTTTAATAGTTATGAAATTATCGACTATAAAAGGCTTCCAAAACATTCATCTTTTTAATAGAGATCTGCTCGGAATTTTAAAGCCATGGACGCTCTTTTATTCGACAGTTTAAATGCTTCCAAATTCTTTTCAAATCTTGAAAGATCACGAAGTAGTTCATTCTCTTGTTTGTCACCTATTCACAAAAGATTAAAATAGCTGATTTGTTTAGAACTGAACCAATATGCATTCTGGTGAATTTTATTTCGTAATTAATTTATTATTTTTTAATAAGTTTTCGATAATTAAATTAAATTGTTAATGTATTTTTGTCATTAAATAATTAACTGGACCGAACTGTTATCAAACTATAACTAATTTGGTTGTTTCTTTTTGCTAAGAGCAAAATGTAGTAGCTGTTTTGATACTAAAATTAATATTTCTGTTTTCCAGACTGAAGCAATTTTTATTTTTGCCCCAATCCAGTGTCCCATTTTGGAGAGCTGGATTTTCTCTGCAGTAAAAACACAATTTCTGTTTTACTGTACTCTCGTAGGAAGGCAAGTTGATAGTGACAGATTAAACGCTTCTAAATACTTTTTTAAATTTAGAAGGGTCACAAAGTACTTAATTCTGTTTTTATCTTATGGCCGATGACGCTCGAACGTCGAGGTAAACCAGTTATGACGAAGGACGTCGGGTAAACCAGTTAAGGCGAAAGAAAAGGAAACATTATCATTATATTTAAACGACGAAGGAAAAGATATAAGACCATAATAGCATTTACTAAAATAACATTTAACAAAAACAATTTATTTTTAGATAATAATACCTGAGTTTGTTACACGAGTGAAATGTTCAGTTTGTTACACAAGTAAAATGTTCGCGGGAAAGTTCATGTTTGTATGAATGCATGTGTATGTGGGAGTGTGGAAAAGTTTTGTTTGCGTTTTCGTGTTAATGTTAATGTGTGTGTGTGTGTGTGTCTCGCACGAGAGTTATTTGTTCATGGTGAGAATTAAAGGATTGTACCTACTTTTTGACTTGCGCCTCCACTCTTCCCGATCGAGCCGGGGGCTTTGACAACCTCCGTGTCCGTTATCACCTGGAACAAAAAAGGGGAAAAAGGAAAGATCGCTACTTGTTGCTTCTTTTTTATAAGGGGTCGAATTTCGCGTGGTCCAGCTGGCGTAACGATCTCTGATTGGCCGGAATCTTCGAGACTTTCCCTTTCTTTTCGTCAAAGCAAAGAAAAGTGTATTAAAAAAAACACAGAGAAAGAAAAGAAGTCGCAATAAAGACCATTTGCTTTCTGAATATCTGTGGCCCTGCTACAATCTATCAACAAAATATTAAAATAGCTCATTCATTTAGGAATAAACCGAAATGCATTCTGGTGAATTAAATATGAGAATTAAATTATTTTTATAAATAGGTTAGCGATTGCATTTTTAATTTCAATAACTATGTGATTAATAGCAAATAAATTGTTTAAAAAATAGCTAATTCTGGCGGGCTTTCTTTCTGCTTTCATATATTTTTATTTATTTATTTTGTCAGTAACATTTTTCGAAAAGCGCACACGTACACTGCCATTATGCGAAGAAGCTGGACATTTTTGACGGGTATGAATCTAGTTTTATTATACATCAGCCAATCAAGCGGGGGTCTATGTTCTGGGAAAAGTCAAGACAAAGTGTGTTTTCCACACTCTGAAAAGAACAAGTTTAGCATCACATCGTATCTGATTTCACTCAAATTTGAAAACATAAACAGAAGACACATGTTAAACTTGATTTGGTTTAAAATAACATTTTGCTATCGGATGTCATTTAATTAGTATTTATGTTTAATTTGGTTTTCTTGTTTAGTTTTACGGTATATCAACCCTTTTGAATTATTTGATGCCGAATCCTGTCATTTTTATAAAAAAGTTTTATGAATCAAGTTCTTAATATTTTCATTTCATATTCACGCTGTAAATGTATGTTTATGTACGAATGGTATGTTGATTATTTTTTTTTGTCGGCGAATATTTTGTAAATAAATTGCCCGCACCGTAAACGATATATTATAGAAAGTTACACTTCTTCCTAGAAATGTCACTCACGAATCGTTAATAAAATTCACAATCATTTATACAATCCAACCATATTTGGTAGAAATAAACTTTAATCTATGCTCGACGTGTCCACCAAAAAAGTCCAACAATCTTTGTTTAATCGCTGTTAAAAATATAAGGGGCACTTTTAAGATCGTCTCATCAGTAGGAGGTGTGATTATAAAAAGAAAGTTTAACACTCACCAGAACGTTGCAACCAGATTTTAATCTGTATAGTTGTCTAAGAGATAATGTTTATCGACACAATTCGCAGGCTAGTCCTGAACCCGAACAAGGGCAATCACAGACCGATCCGAAAGGTCGAAAGGAATTGACAATTTTGCACGTCGTATCAGATGTGTTTATCGTTGAAATATGGTTGGATGGCAGCAAGAATTTTATTAGCGATTCCATGAGGGGCCTTTTTGGGGGGTTGCTCTGTATTTACTCCATAGATTAAATCAGAACATGTACTGCTATTAACGTTCAGAATTGACCTGGCAGTAAAAGTAATGAAAGGGTGACCCAACACTCTCTAAGTCTCCTAACCTTAAGACCCTTCCACCAGATATAATTTATGGTCATATGTATTCCGCTAGAATTCGGATTTCCTCAAAATTCTCCTTTATTTCGTTCTAAAAAAAGGTACATGAAGTTATATGACCATGAAAGCGAGTCAGATATTTCGAGAAAATTCTAATTTCTCTCCCCCAATGGCAAGAATGTCCCCAAATAGCATCTTTCTTTCGAAAATATCTAAACTTTTCTTTTATCATTTTGAGCTCAAAATCTACAAGAAGTAAAAATGCATTGTTATTTACATAAAAGAAACGCTGGCCTGCTCCGGGGAGGACTAGAGAAATCCCTTCAATTGGACAAAATTACAATTATAACAAATATTTAAAATTGCAACAATTTATTACTTCCCCTGCCAACTGCAGATCCAACACATTTCAAGACATAGTGATGGTCAAACGTTTAGTAATGTAGTGCATACATTTAGCTGGGAGTAAGCAAAAGAAATGATAGAAAAGTCAGACATATCTAAGAAAGTCCAGTATAATATTGTAACATTCTCCGCTATACACAAGAACATGGTCGCTAAAACATGTGACTCATTTCGCTCTGCATTAAGATGGCCGTTTCCACCGACAGTGGTTACATTGACAAATAATGTAGTATGTACCTCTAACTGTCGCTAAATAAACTATCGAGTCTCTGCATATTAAACTTTTGTTTTTATTGCCTATTTTGTTTATCTGTTTGTTAAGTGTCTGATTTTTCTATAGCATCTTGTATACCATTTATTTAAAATATTTCTAACTCTTCTAATAGTATAATCTAGGAGCACCCATATGCTTATGTAATTGGGGTGCACGTAATCCTAATTTACTAAATTCTATCGCCTGATATTCTGAGGAAAGGGCCTTTCTTATCGGAATGCAATGATAGGGACGATCGCGACTTGATAGGTGCTTGGGCAAAGTTCTCTTTCCTTCCAGATTTGAGACCCCGGCAGGTAACAGCAAAAGAAGGTTTACGGGAGAATGGGTGACTTGTTAATTTATCCACTTTTCAGCGTATCACCTTTTTTCTTTGACGTAAACCTCCTTTTGATCATTTCCAAACAGTTTATTGCGCTCGCCCATCCCCTCTTTTGCTAATTACGCAGTCAACATTCTTAAGTTGCACGATCAAATACTTCTTTTCTTCTCACGGAAAAGATTTCATTAATGTAAAAAAGAACACACACGGCTCAACAATATATTAGCTTTGTAACAAAGTGGTGTCGGTTTCTTCACCACTAAAGTCAAATGCCTATAAATCAGCTTGAACTCGACTTTATAAAACGAAATAAATAACATTATAATCAGCACATGATGGTCGCGTAGATGCTGATTTCTTTGAGCTGACACCACATTCTCTGGATAGTTGATTTCCCCTTAAATACCGTTCTGATGTCATATAGATTACAATCCTCTGAATCTTTTCAGACAAGCCTTTCATATATGCTGCGTTTTCGGTACCTTTGATGTTTGATCCAGATTTATCGGAGCTGACGTCATGCTTTCTGTGACATTTTGCGGTGGAGAGTTTCTCTTACGATATTTATCTCGTGTTAATATCTATTGGTGTTACTACATATTTCTTGATGTTGTAGGCAACGATCGAATCCTTTCATTACATTTTCTGGATGCTGGCAGGTGAAGTTGAGGTATTGCCCAGTGAAGGCTGGCCTTTAATACATGGATGACCAGAACCTCTGCTCAGTGCGATTCATAAACACGGAAGAGCAAATTGTTATTGTGTTCAATCTCCATGTTGAACAGTATAGATTGACGCAGTGTATAGGTGAACGGATGGCGTTCACATAGTTCAGCAACCTTGAACCTTCTCCTGAGTAGGCCAGAGTATGAACATGTTATGCACATATCGAAGTCACATTGATAAATTTAGTTATTTGAGTTTGTATATAAAATTCTGTGATCTGGGATTATACGAACTCTAAAAAAAGCATTTTTGACTGATATATGCAAAGAACGAAGAGGAAAGAAAAAAATCTGCGTACCACCAAGGTAATTACGACGACTACGACGAAAATCAAATGCTATCGTGAAAACTGTTAAAAATAGAGCTTACATTATTACTTCCGGCAGATAAACAAAGGTAAGCCACACTTAATATGGTCAGTGCTTAGATGGGTGATCATTTGATAATGGGTATACAATTTGAGAACAGAGAGGATCTGGTAATTGTGTGATTGAAAGAAAGTTAAGGGAATTTCTGCCAATATTAACCAGCAGAGTTTACCAAAGTGAATTGTTTCTCAATCATGTGTACTCAGTGTAATGATGTATGAAAGTGAAATCTGATCATTAACGGTAGTATGGAGAGAAATGATATGAGAATGATAAATTGATGTGTAATGTGAGTCTTAATGACAGTCTTAGATCTGTTGAGCTCAGAGAAGATACATAAGGAGAAGTGTGCAGAACAGGAGACTTCGTGTTTATGGGCACGTTTAAAAATGGGTGAAAGTTCTTGAGTTAGTAGGTGTAGAACAGTTGGATTGGCACAGTAATTTGGCAAAGAAGACGAAGAGAAACATGGGAGGGAGTGATAAGGAAGGATCTGTAATAAAGAGAGATAAATAAAGACATTCCAGAGATAGATCAGTTTAGAAGTCGTTTTTTAAAAGCCGTCCAACACATGTGACCATGTAAAACGGACGTGTCTGCCTACGGCTATTTTTGTAAAACTAGGGTGAGCCGTCAAACTTACTGGCCCCTCCCCACCTTACGGCCTAGTCTATATCTCCCGCGGTTGGAAGGATGTAAATAACAGCCCTCTGGATAGGGTTAAAGTGTAATATTTGGTCCATCCTCAAGAAGGAAAATATACATTTATCTAAACTGTAGAATTCAAAATTTATATTCTAAATCGACATATAAATTAAGCCAACCTCGTACAAACTTTGCCCTTGTAGGAAAGCAGGTAAATACGGACTAACGAAAGGGTACATTTTAATGTAACACCGTTTTTTACGAGCTATTTGTGTTGTAAGCTAAACGAATAGCACGTTTGATATGTTATGCTTTTTTAGAGAGTTGGACGTTTCCTTGTAAACCGTTCACGTTATTTTGAAACTTCAACAAATAACGTGTATATACAAACAACAAAAAAGCTGTTTGAATTGCCATAAACAAAAACTAACTTAGATTACGGCCTTTCCATCTCTACTCGTTCGGATTCCCTCTTTCATTCACTTTCTTTTCCTTTCGTAAAAATATCCTTACCAAAAAGTGGAAAAGGGAAGTACACCAATATCGCAACTTGCATGACTATGACAATATCTCTGCAAACTTTCGTTTTACTTTAATAGGTTTGTAATGACCCCGCTGCCTGAAATGAATTCGGAAATACATCACCCATTCTATAGAAAAAGCCAACAGTGAATGCTTTTATGTCATGCAATCAGAAATGATGATAACAATAACTTATACACGAAAAATTAAATTAGTGATATAATTCTATGAGTGTATATAGATTTTTTTAGTAATATATCTAGATAAATACCGAGTGTAAACACCTTTTTTTGACGGAGGATTTGTTAAACTCTGCCTGCGCCCCTGAACAACTGCTTTATCCGAAACGCATGTGACGTACGTTCCTTCTTCACTTTCTTATTGGCCGTGTTTGTTCATAAATTACATACATTATAAAACAAAACAAAAAACATAGGCATTGTATACACACGACCTTTTGAACACGTGTGCATGTATAGTGTCGTTTGGGTATTATCGTTAGTGTGAGCTAAATTCTCATCTCTCAACATCCGAATATTAGCTAAGACTAACTCGGTCGTTCGACCGTTCTCGATTCTTTCGACCTGTATCAGTCGAGCTCTGTCGCCGTCTCGGCCTCTAAAAGCATCCGATACATCCAGTCTGACCACCGGAAAGGGCGACATCCGCTTTTTCCTAAGATTACTTTCCACATAATCATATGCTTATCCAGAATGTTAATAACGAATTGTCATAGAATCTCTGCTCGGTGGAGTTCAATAGATCAGCAGGTGTTTTTATTGTCGTTCATTTTCCTATCAAATTTCTCCCGGTAATCGTGGTTTTGAGAGTTGGATGCAGTCTATAGTACCCCGGATTTCATTAGTATATGCATATATATATATATATATATATATATATATATATATATATATATATATATATATATATATGTGTGTGTGTGTGTGTGTGCTGCAGAACCCGTTCTGTCAAAAAGTACGAAAAGAAATCTAAGATTTTTCGAAAATATTAATGAGGCATTGAAAGAATAAGCGCCATTTGTAAATCACAATAACATTTATTTACATCCAAAAATGTAACTATCTAGCTGAACGTTTACCTCTCGGATATTGTTTAGTGAAATTAGGTTTTGCGTGTGATTGGAGAGAAAATAAAAATATACTGCCATGTACATGGATCGAACTCATAACTTTTTGATTATGGAACTTTTATGTTTGATACACCCACTTCCGTGTATTCTCCTTCTTCCACTACTGCTCACCCCATTAACCACTTATTCAAACCTGTTAGATCATGTGTGATGCTGATCGTGCAGATTGAAAAATGTATTGACCAACGCATATCGTTATTGCGGTATATGCCCCCCCCCACCTCGAAATAATCCAGGAGAGATGCACTCTGGTAAGTGAAAACACCAGCTGCCATTAGGGGTAATGTAAACCTCTTCGTAAACTCGAATGGATCATTTTCGGTTGCTGATGTAAACATTAGGATTTCATTCACTCCTGGCATATGCGGATTGCCTAGCGGTTAGTATTACCGACTGTCGATAAAATAGTGGAGTCTCGATACCGGCTTGAAGCGATTAACTAGTTAGCCACACTGTAGAGTTGTTATACATCGAAGCAATATTTCTGTGGATGACCACACACACACACACACACACACACACACACATATATATATATATATACATATATATATATATATATATATATATATATGGAAAGAAAATAAAGAACGGGGGGAGATATGAAAAGAATCATTCCTTTAGAAGTAAAGATTACAAGATATAACAGTGGGAAGGTTTACTAGTGACTAGTTTCCGAGTTTCGAATCTCTGGATTAATGCGCTTTCTACGTATGCCCACGCTGTAAATTCGTCAAACGACGTAACAGCTGCCCGTGGATAATTATATATATATATATATATATATATATATATATATATATATATATATATATATATATATAAATATATATATATATATATATATATATATATATATATATATATATATATATAAGGTTAATACAATAAAAGATATAAGAGGCAACTAATATCTTTAATTAGTGAACATCCGGATAAAAATAAAGTTCAGCATACTGGATAGAGCATTAATAGCAATAGATGAATTGAAGGAATAGAATGAGGTGCGAATCAAATTGTATTGCGGTTCAATGTTCAGACAAAGTGCTTTAAAGTCCTTAACTCATGAGTTTTCAAAGAAAATCTTCTCCTCAGAGGACCATTACCGCAATGATATTACTGCAGGTAAACAATTTAAACTTTGAAAACATATAAAAAATATACATAAATATACATGAAGGTATATGAAACATCAAATATATCGGCCCAAAACATACTTTTTTGTAAACCTATGCAGGTCATCCCCGTCAACAAGTTTAAAATAGCTCCAGGCAAATAAAATATACTTATGGCAAGTAAACTACACATAGGTTGCATTACCGGGGTAAAACACAATTAATTGCATGGATTTATATTTAACGCCGCATTCATATCTAACCAGTGCTTAATCTAGCTACAAACTAATCACATTCGTTGTTTATATTACTTCCTCCTTGCCTAAGTATTTTCCTCAGTCAATAGATATATATTTATATATATATATATATATATATATATATATATATATATATATATATATATATATATATATATTTATATATATATATATATATACATATATATATATATATATATATATATATATATATATATATATATATGGAAAATGAAAAAAGGAAAACCAAAAAATTGGAATATTATTTCAATTCATATATATATATATATATATATATATATATATATATATATTATTTTATCTGTATACATGAAATAATAAATTATGTATATATATATATATATATATATATATATATATATATATAATATTAAAGTATATTTGAAAAATATATATATTTTACCTACGTACGACGTCGTTTCGAGCTTACGGCTCTCATCTTCGCAGGGAAATAACAATCTCAAACGGTCACAGGGCGCAAACCGTTTCACAGAAACACCTTGAATCTGTAATCGTTCAAATAGTCCTGGAAGGTCACGAGAGATTGAGAAATTAAGTGAGATTTACACTTAGAGAGAAAGAGGAATACCGAGAGATAGATAGATAGAGAGTAAGAGAGATGCTACTATGATAGTTAGCACCTCATTTTTGTTAAAAGTTTGTTTATGACGTTTCGATATATTATAAACATTGATCAGATATGCAAAAACCAAGAGAGACCAGATCGTATCTGACAAATTTTGTGAAAATAAAAATTTCTGTTTCGGCTTTAGTTTCGACACACTCGATTAGTTCTTCCTTTCAGATGAAAGACGATTTCCATTTCCCTATGTTCACCTGTGTCGGGACCACATGGCTATATAAAGGACTTAACCTCTTCCTACCCCCGATTACATACATTACCGCTTCCGCAATCAACACAAACTCATAAAGGTAGAGATCATTCAAGCTTAACCAGAAATGCAAACATATTGTTATTGATAGTCATCGTCCAAACATCTGCAAGTGACTCGAAAAACAAACTCAATTGTATCTACAGCAATACTAGTAGAGAAGCCGTCAAGAAATTGCCTACTGTTGTATTTTTGGAACTCGATCTGACGATGGATTAGATTAAGCGGTATAGGTTCAGAAACAAAAGCTGCATAAAATATTATTCATATGCAAGTGAGTGCACCTATTTTTAGTGATCTAATGAAAGATTAATTTGTATTTTTAATAATTTTTAAAAATATTTAATCCGACCAACAGTTTTCGTTTTGATAAGGAATGCCATTCAGATAATCAGAAGCGATACTCCTATGTAAATGACAAGTCTGTAACCGCTACTTGAATCAGCGTAAACAAATATTTCGTAAGATATAATATTCGCCTCACCGCATGTAAACACCACGGATGTTGAAATATGCGATAATATTAACATTTTCGTGCATCACGGTTTATTATTTACCTCACTGAATATTTATGAGTCTAAATTCCTCAATGTATTAACTTAATAAATATTAAATTAACACGTCAAATATACGCTACATAACATATAAGATTTTTCTTTTGCTAACGTGTTTATATATTTTCATTGTTTCTTCAAGTATTGAAACTGAAATTTTCTGAGACTTTCATGAATCTATTCTTTTATTTAAATATTGAAAGTTTATAATTTAATAAAACTCAAACACTAGATAAGGTGATTAGTATACAGGCAGCTTCGGAAGTCAGGCGTGGCTAAACTGCAAATAGCAGCAAAACGTACGCGATTTATTACAGTTTCTACGTGAATTAATGAAATATAAAACCCACGCACGCACATAAACCGTTAGTAACTGGGTTGGCTATTGTTTTCGTAAATTGTTGTTTTGCCTGGAATATAATTTTTGTAAGTTATTTGCTATTATATAAATACGTTGCATTTGCAAACGAATAAGTACGTATGTAAAAAGGCAGTAGGTTGCATGCTTTAGTGGTACAGGCGAATGACGGACGGTGCAGATAATAGATGCTCGGTCAAAGAAAAAGAGGGTGGGCATGAGGAATTTGAACATGTCTCTGATTCTGTATATTGGGCAACACGCACTTTTATTTCTCTTTGAAATGAAATAGGTGCCTCATAAAAACAAAGAATCGCACTGAGACCAAAATGTAATATTCGTAGATTGGCTCCATGATATGACCCCTTGAGTAGACTGTTTGGCAGTAATCTCTAGTGGATACCTCCAGGGGTAAGCCTCGGTGGTCGAAATGTGACCAGTGAGAAAGACTGAAATCTAAGATTCCTAGTCAGGAGAAAAGGACAACAGGAGATTGGAAGGGCAGGGTGAGAAATGGCCCTTTGGGCATGACAGACAGTTCGATTCTCAGATAACTGTCAATCAGTTGAAGCTGGGTTCCTCTCCAGGCAAGATGGGCCCACCTGTGGATCTTCGCGAATGTATTGTACTGATTGGACTTATCTTTTTGGGGTCGGGCAAAAATTCCATTTTGCCAGTTTGCCATTCAACCTGGGAACACGAGTTTCATTTGTAACCTCCAATAAATAAACCTGTTACTTGTTTATAACCTGGAGTTGTGATTCTTCTTTGTATAATAAATCTTTGTTGCATCACTGAGTCGGACGACCACTTTAGACCGGCACAACGATTGCGGCCAATGCAGTGAACGCACACATGCAGGTTCACACGTAATTGATATTGGACTTTTAGAACAATGTATCAATGTAAATGAAGCTAAGTATTTGAATAAGTACGAACTTTATTTAGGCGACTATTTGTAAAAAATAAGCGGAAGCAAATCGATAGACAATGATTATCATTCGCTGGGAATGGTAAATATAGTACCAAAAACGTTATTCATGATATAATTTTTTTTTAGAAAACAAAATTTTGTAGATATTATTTTAAATGATAATTTCAATATTACGGTATTGTTAGCATTTATGCTGACCAACACCAGCGTCGAAAATGTCTGTTTCCACCCTAACAGCTTTCTGAATCGGATTACGTATTTTCAGAAAATAAAAATTAACCGAAGTAAAATATATTCGTGTCAATAACATAATCGGTGAAAACTAATGGGAAATAGACTCGCCCCAATCAAATACATATATGTCAGGTGGATGGCTATTTTGGTATCACTTTGAAAATCCTACGGATTTTTTAGATAAAATATATAAAAAGAGTGTTTTGAAAATCGATGGTATAACTTCAGATTATGTTCTATGTGTGTGGATTATGAAAATGTTTCCATAAACATAAACCCCGAAAGTCTTGTTTTCCGATTTATAGGTCATTGAAACAAATGTTCATACACATTCTATGATGTATATATCTTAAACGTGCAAATTGTGTTATAGTGCACTGTTATTCCTACATATGGAGTAAACAAAACACTATCTATTTGCCTGGAGCACAGGTAAAATAAGCGTGGGCATGGCGTTGCTACAGTCATCAAAAGAACATGAGACCTGAAACAAATAAATATAAAAATTGTGGGGCTCAAAAAGAAATATATGTGCGCACTGTTGGCAGGGTTGTAACCCAACACTGAATATCCGGTCGGTATCCTGCGAATGTTGGCCCTACTTATTTGAGGTAAGACAATACAACGGAGGAAATACAGTTATACCAATTTGATCAGCAGAAACAAAAGACCAAACAGGAAAAATGGAACAATAAGGAAATTAGGCTAGTAATAAAATGTTATTACAAAAACACACACAAACAAACTCTATTACACATAGATAAAATAATTCCAACGTTGTGCCATCAATTTTCCAAAAACCCTATATATATATATATATATATATATATATATATATATATATATATATATATATATATATATGTTTTCCAAATTAACAATCTCTCTCTCTTTCTCTTTCTCTCTCTCTCTCTCTCTCTATATATATATATATATATATGTATATGAGAGACAATGGTATATATGTATATATATATATATGTATATATATATATATATATATATATATATATATATGTTTTCCAAATTAACAATCTCTCTCTCTTTCTCTCTCTCTCTCTCTCTCTCTCTCTCTCTCTATATATATATATATATAAGAGCGACAATGGTATATATGTAAATATATGTATATATATATATATATATATATATATATATATATATATATATAATGTTTGTTCACAAGTGCCCTGTTCACAAATACTGCTGTTGTAAGATGTTATTGTAGGAAATAAATAACCAAAGGAAGTAACTTACAGATAGCTGCAACTTATAGTTGTGTTCATTAAACGTCGCCGGTTTGATTGGACATCTTTTTTTTAAATATGAATGTTATCTATGATTGATATATATTGTTAAATATATATATATATATATGGTTAGATATATATTGTTAAATATATATTATTATTTATTTTTCATATTGCGGGATTGGTTTACACACATTAAATCAAAGTGCGTCCAAAACGTTCTTAAAACAAAGGGAGAAAAATCCATTTATTGATGGAAACGTATATTTGGTGCGAATATAATCACGGAGTTGTTGACTGGAAGTTTGAGTTGGCATAGCTTAACTAAAAAAACGAACCTCAAATTCAAATCCATGCTGATGATTTCCCTGAGGAATGAAACACAAACCTTCATGTATAGTTTTTTTATTCTATAAGTCTGTATTTTATATATATATATATATATATATATATATATATATATACTAGCAAAAACTTCCCGCCATTTCTTTACAGAAGCCCAAGAAAAATGATTAAATTAGCATTTTAGTAATTTGGAGGAGAAAGACAAAATGATGATTGTTATGTTATTTTATATATTCCAATGTGGAGAAAATTTACTGTCCATGAACATAGTCAAATTATATGTTTTAGGAAAAAAATTTGAATTAATATGGTCATTAAGATATTCAAAGTCGAGAAATTTTAGTTTGTTTCAGCATGAAAATGAAAATGAATTCTCAATTAAAAGTTGTTTATATAAAAAAATGAATAAAACATTAGGGTGGAAGGTCGATGTGTCAAATAAACAATTTTATATTACTTAGTAATTCGAAATGCGTACTTTCTACTTGTATTATATAAGAAAGAAAATTTCTTAATTAATATTAAAGATAAAGAATCTATTTTTTTTTCTAATTTAGAAAGATTAGAAGAGGTTTTTTTTTTCAGTGACAAATGTTAAATTCATCATCATCATCATCATCATCATGATTGCTACCAACATGTTGACTCCTTGGCCTTTTGACTTGGAGCAAGATGTAGGCTCTGCCCTGAATCTGCACTTAGTTTTTATTTCCTCGGTCAGTGAAGGAGAAATCCTTCTAGACCGAAGTAATTGACAATTTTGTTTCAATCCAGAGTGCCCGTTTTGAGGGAGCTGAATTTTCCTCACGTAAAATATTGGCATTGTGTCTAACTCTGCTTTCGCAGGAGGAAGTAAACAGCAACAGCAAAAACAACAACAACAACAAATTTATTAAAAAAATAATATAAGCACGTATTTAATTATACCCATTTAATTATTGCGTTTAATGCAAACTATATTTAAAAAAAAATAATTATTGGAAAGTTATCGAGGTTTTTGCTATGTGTATATATACTCGTGCAAAAACGTAAGCAAAAAAAAAACAACAAATAATGAAACGGAATTCATGATTTTGAATTTTAAACTTAATTCATTATATTGCTTAAATAATAATACTACGGATAATAATTAAGATATTGATATCAAGAAAAGGTTTTTGTATATATAATAAAATTGGAGGATCAAATTATAAGTGAATCGTACTGAATATGAATTTATTAGACAATGTTTAAAAAATAAATATGCAAATAAGTTACCATTTAATCAAGTTTTCTGCGAGTATATATACAGTACGTGAAAATATGTTCGTGTATATTTGAATTAGGTAGAGCTGAGGTGTTTTGATATGAATATAGTTAGGATAAATGAAAAAAACTTTCGCATGTATTCATTTAGACTCGTGAAATTGATTTTCCCGTCATGTCGTTTTACAATCAGTTTGTCCTTATACTTTTTCATGGAAAAGTATAAGAACAAACAGATTGTAATAAGACACCATGATGGAAACAATCAATTTCACGAGTCTAACGGGTTTCGTACTTTTCGGTCAAAATCATAAGAAAGTGTCATGTTTTACGACTGAATTTTGGCCGGTCATGTCCAAACAACGCCTAAACCATTCGTTATGTTTCATCTTTCTAAAAGTGTAGTGATAAAGTGTTCGTGACCACACTTGGACACAAGTCATATGATTATTATTTTGCTAAAATAGTTATAAATTTTTACCATTTACAAATGCTAAAGATTTTCTGTAAAAAAAGTACGAAACTGTTTTTTTCCAGCTAGAGATATTCGTGTTTTCTGGACTGTTTTATATACATCGTTTGGTAAAATGTTTCCTTTTTCTGATATCCTGTTCAACGTTTGAAAGTGTTGTAGAGTGATAACACCACACATGACAATCATAAATTAAGCCTGTACGAATGAACTGAAGCATTGTCTTTGTTGTTTGTGTTATGGGAGAATGAGAATAACAAAGATATATCGTTTATTTTCTAATCTTGTGTTCGAGTTTATTTATTTCTATTAACTGTTTGAGTACAACAAAACAGAAAATATCCTCAATTTCGTAAGTACATAAACAGTTTTGTTTGTATATTATTGTTTTTAACGAGGATTTGTATTTTAATTTAGAGAGAGAGAGAGACAGATGGGTTCAGAGATAGAGACAAAGAGAGAGAGAGAAGAAAGGGAACAAGAGATAATGTTAGTTCGCTTGAGTCTTTGCGCGTAGAATAGAAAGTATTAAGTATTATTGAAAGATGTTACAATGCAAACTAGAACATAAGCCAGTTATGAGACTGCATACTTCCACCTGACAACGTAATTTGAATTTCCGCCAAAATGTCAAGCTCTAGTGAACTTTTCACTGCAAATGACAAAGATTAAGTTCAAGGTCATATAAGAGGCGAAGCTTCATTGGCTATAATATGGACCAATTAGCGAGTCTCTACTTTTACTTTTTTCGTGTACTTTAGATAGATCTAGATATCTTAAGATTATATTGATTTAAAGTTGGATTATTACCGATATTATGACCCAGTTTCGTTACGATTGGTCAAACGATATTGACGTTAGGGTGTACAAAAAAACAAGCAAATACTTACAAATTCAACTGACTACATAATTTTCTTATCGGAGGTAATAAAAAAGAATTCAGATGTGATGGGTGATTAACATATTTTTTCAATTTTATATATTGTCCTCGACCTTGGTTTCACAATCTGCTTGTAGTTATTCATCAAGTAATTGAGACTCATAACCGTCTGCTGAATCAAACACAAATGGGTGACGAACAAAGATCACGGACAAGTATATGCAAAATATTTATGACCGATCACTACACATACATACACATACACCACATACACACACACACATATATATATATATGCATATATATATATTTATGTATATATATATACCATAAATAATTAAAGGAGGTTGATCTTAACAGCTAACTGAAGTTTCACAATAGACCAGATTCTCAGAATCGTATCATACATGTTTATACACTTGAATACAAGTTCAAATTGAGTTGGAAAACAATACTAATAAACACACCCACACATACACACATATAACTATATATATATATATATATATATATATATATATATATATATATATATATATATATATATATAACTATATATATATATATACTAGCTCTGCTTACGCAAATAAAAAACGGATAAACAAGATTTATACTCCATACACATTTATCTTTATAGGGGTTTATTTAAGAATGTCGCACTAAATGTAAACTACTCAACCAATTTCTTATCTAAAAAAATAAACTGTATCGAAGTACGCTAGTCTATTGCTAATAACATGGTATAACAATGACAAATTAAAATTGGTCAGCCAGAATTAAATGTTTTATTTCTTAACTTAAATACTATTTAGGTTCAACTTTTAAAATTGTACATGATTATATATATATTATATGATTTATATATATATATACAATTATTTATACAATGAAGGTATCTGAACACACACACACACACACATATATATATATATATATATATATATATATATATATATATATATATATATATATATATAAATAATTTAACAACCTAATTTAAAATCGCTTCGGAAAACTTACTTAACATTTAATGCGAATTAATTAATCTGTAAATGCATGTAAGCTCAATAATTTAGCGTTCCATATGGTAAAGTTATAATGTAATTATATATGGATGTAAAACATATTAAAATCAAGTTTCTCAAAGAAAGAGTGGTTCAAGATATGTTGCACGTGTTTAAGAGCATTTATTCAGATTAGTTAAAAGCGTATAAGAATACACTTCTGATAATCGGTTGTACCATGAAACCGCAGTAATATATTACTATAATCCGTTTTAATTCTTATATATATAAGAATTAAAACGGACTTATCTTAATACTTTCCTGCACTTTCACGAGGATGTGATCACCAGAAGTGTATTATTAAACGACACGTCTGACGTTCAGATCTACCGTGAAACTGCAATAAAATGCGAAGATAATCTATTAAAATAATTCATTTATCTTACAAAGCTTTCTATGAGAGAATATTTAGCCCTTTGTGTGTGCAGGGTTTGCTATTTTGGTCGTCGGATCTGTACCTATATCGAGAATTTGATTGCTCAGTTTTCTGAATAAAATAGCGACTGTGCAGAGGTCATAGAGACTGAAACGTTGATTTTTTTATGTAAAGTGAACAAATTACATATATATACCAGTTGGACTAACAACCAACTTTGTATCAAGCACTATTGGAATGCATATATACCGACTTATTACACGGTAATAAGTGTAAAATTATCATAAATCTCTATATAAAGTTAAGTATGTGTATATGTTTATATATGTTTATGTACAAGATTCACTCTTAAACTATTTAACAAATTATCCTGATTTTTGAAACACAGCTGCTCTGCGTAATGTGTCGTAATGTCGGATATATTTAAATAAATTAGCTTTATGCAAAAGTGTAAAAAGGGGGTGCAAGCCCTTCGTGTAAATTCAGATGCCTCCGATTTTTGTGAAATTTTAACAATAGTTTTTTAACATACATTAATAAATAGTTCCCAAATTTCAGTTCCTTCGGAGTATTTGAAAGGGCTTTTTATGGACATGATATGGGTACCCCCTATTTGAAAATACAAATATTTCAGATCTGCATTAAATTTGATCAATAGTCATTAGACATAAATTAAGCAAGTTTCCTGAATTGCAGTATGTTATTAAGACATTTTAAGCTTAGGTCTTAGATTTTAGACGTTTTCTACAAACTCATGTAATGGATTTTGATAAACATTGAAACAGATTCTAGACAGGTTTAATATTTTATTTTAATCATCCTAAAGGAACTTGAAAGTGGTGAAAATCTGTTCTCTTCAGGGAACCAATTTTACTCGTCCTGGGACGAGCATTCTTCTAGTATATATATATATATATATATATATATATATATATATATATATATATATATATATATATATATATGTACATATATATATATGAACACATTTTTTGTGGTACAACATTTTATAATGCGTTTAAATATGATAAACGGAGTCATAGCGAACGAGGCACTATTACAAGAAAACAAAAACGAGAGGAAATATTAAATAATATTTAATTGTCGATTTAAAACGAATAAAACGATCGACTAAAATTGACAGAATATAAGCTAAGTCCCTAGGTACCTTTCGGCCGACACATTGTCAAGAGAAAACGTCGGCAAATATCGTTTATAAACGGGGGAAAGAATAACGTGGGGAGGAAAAAAAAGAAAAAAAGGGAGATTGAATAATGCCATTAAACTTCAAAGAATAAATAGACATAATAGGCAAAGTATTTTTTTTTAGAAGTCTCTAAATAGATCTAATTTATGAGGCAACTCTTTCTGTCTACAGAGATAGTTTTCGCATTGTAACACTAACTGCCTCCAAAACCTTGAGATGGTGTTTGGAAGGGGCCCTGTGTACAATGCGAAAACATCCATCGGAGTACGCCTCACCGCACCTTTTATTGTCGTACAGGTGTTTTCTAATGGATGACGCGTTGACTTGTGAGCGCCCGGATGTGCTCTGCAAACGCCCGGATGTTCTTTTGTAAAGACCTGGATGTGTCCGTCGCAGTACTCGGCTTTACAACACGTGATCTGCGAAAACATGCAGGGATATGCTGGGCCACCCTGTCTTCCCATCGCTGAAGAGTACGACCAACATAGTCAGCTTCACACTGACATTTGAATTTATATATAATCAAACTTTTCTGTAGTGTGTGAAGTACATCTTTCTGAAAGGCTTCAGATCACGTGTTGTAAAGACGAGTACAGCGACGGACACATCCGGGTCTTTACAAAGAACATTCGGGCGTTTGCAGAGCACATCCGAGCGCTCACAAGTCCACGAGTCATCCATTGAACAGCACCTGTACGACAATAAAAGGTGCGGTGAGGCGTACTCCGATGGATGTTTTCGCATGTTTTCGCATCACCATCTCAAGGTTTTGGAGGCAGTTAGTGTTACAATGCGAAAACCATCTTTGTAGGCAGAAATAGTTGTCTCATAAATTAGATCTATTTAGAGACTTCTAAAAAAAATTAAAAAAATACTTTGCCTATTATGTCCATTTATTCTTTGCCGTTTAATGGTATTATTCAATCTCCCTTTTTTGGGGTTTTTTCCTTCCTCCGTTTGAAATCGACGATTAAATATTATTTAATATTTCCTCTCCTTTTTGTTTCTTGTAATAGTGCCTCGTTCGCTATGATTCCGTTTATTATACTTAAAAGCAATATATATATATATATATGTGTGTGTGTGTGTATGTGTATGTCTATGTGTATGTGTGTGTGTTCTAAGAGATATGTAGTATTCTGATAGAAAGAAAAATAGAATAGAAAGCAAAATATAAGAAAAAAATTAAAACCAATAACACACATCAATTGATGAAGGAAACCAGCGATGAATCCGTTAGAAAAAGAGGTAACTATTTTTTAATCTTCACAATAAGATGGAAGCTGGTAATACAAGAGAAACATGTATTATCAAAATATATCGGTCGGTTGATGATATCCAAGGGCGAAACAGCTGGACTCTACGTCGGCATGAACTATGTCATAGAGACCGATAATTCACGGGATCGCAGAGTGACTCCCCCAGTTTTGTTGTCAGAATACATTTTTCACGATTTGTTGGTGCAGAATCGGGCGGATATCTGCTAATAACGTGCGGCTTTTGCTATCTTCATTGCACGATTTGAGCGATGTTTTTTGGCTCAAAACTAGGAACGTTATATTAAAACCAAAATAAATAAACGAACTTTACCCGAACTTGATTTACGATGTAACAAGGCAGAAATTCCCAAGACGCAACCAGTCAAAATGCACTTTTAACTATGAAAATAGTACTTGAAACTAAACACTGACAAACCTAGGGAAATAATATTCCAAAGACCAAAGAAAATGTTATTTTATATTTAAGCGTGATAAACCTACGAAAATTATATTTCAAACTTACGCCTGACGGATATATTAAAAACATTTTCAACTTAACCCTTGCAGATCTATGGTATTTAAAAAATCTATGGTATCTAACAGCTCTACGAAAATGATATTTAAAGCTTAAGTATGACTGACCAACGAAAATGATACTTAAAGCTTAAGTATGACTGACCAACGAAAATGCTATTTAAAACTTAAGACGTGTACGTATTAAAATATTTATTAAAAAAGAAAATGTTGATAAGAATAAAGAAAAATAATGAAAAAAATCAATCACAGATATTTTTTTCATGGTCAGCGTTTTATAATCGGAATATCGTCAATAATTAATCGATTTGAGAAAACTAAACAGTATCTATATAATAAACTAAAGCCAGCCGTATCTTGAATCGTTCTCAATGATAAGTTAGTTCTAAGAAAATCAATGTTTAATTTTGATTAGTCAATTTCTTTTGTGGGAGATTTTTATACTTTTTTAGCAACAAAAAAATGTATTTCGATGCCATTTCTTTCCTAAAATATTTAATCGGTTTAAGAAGAAATTTCAGATGAGCGCCATTTTAATTAAATAACAATAGCAACAGAAGAGAGCTGTAAAATGCTTAGAATTAGAAAAATTATGGCCAACGATATTATTATTATTATTATTATTATTATTATTATTATTATTATTATTATTATTATTATTATTATTATTACATTAGACTGAAAATTTTCAGCTTACAGTTTACATTTAGGGGCTCGACCTCGTATTTCTTACAAAGTAGCTATACAAATTTAAGCAGATCCTTATCTAATTATAGTTTTACAGCAATATTTTTTTAGATAGAGGATTAAAAATTATAGTAAATTTTAGAATGATAACCAACATATGTTTAAATATCAATTGTTGACGACGTCCTAAAAATAAAAAAAAATAACTGGCAACGCAGATAGAGAGAGAGAGAAAGAGAGAGAGAGAGAGAGATTTTCATGAACTTTGAATAAATTTTCTTCTAGACCCTGCGCCTTGCACTATGTTTCAACTAGACAAAAGCTATTTTTATCATATGATGATAATGGACTCTCCCGTCGATTTCGACGTATGAGTGCCCCGCCAGGGACTGCCCGCGCGTGAATTTGTAATTGCAAGGGTTGCGCAATCACCAACAACCGCTCTCCTGAGTCGGCATTGCTTGATTCCAATATATATATATTTAAAACTTAGATCTAATATACGGAACGTTTTTGTTATTGTCTATTAAGGGAAGTGGGGTCTGATCAACTCTGCTATGAGATAAAATACTGTTTTGTTTTTAAATTCCCGAAAAAAATTTTCATGGTAAACAACTGATGATCCCTTAAATAATGTAAGTACTAGCGTAAATTCTTGGAAGCAAACAAGTATAGTGACTGTAAAAAGTAAATTGACTTACAAGAACAGTAATTTTTCACCGAAGGACTTGGGACTAAAGTTTGTTTTATCCATATAGTTTCAATGGTTGAAAAACCTTCGAGACTATATATATATATATATATATATATATATATATATATATATATATATATATATATATATATATATATATATATGTGTGTGTGTGTGTGTGTGTGTGTGTGTGTGTGTACTTAAATAAGTCTAATATATTAATAACAGGAACTTAAAACTTTTTTAAGAAAGCGCTTGATATAAATAAGAGCTTTTATAAGAAAAATTCGATAAACATTAGACTCACTCTATGCGATTCAACCTACGTTTCGACGCTTATGCATCGCATAAACGTCGAAACGTAGGTTGATCCGCGTAGACTGTTTCTAATGTTCATTCAATTTTACTTATATATATATATATATATATATATATATATATATATATATATATATATATATATATATATATATATATATGTATATATATATATTTCATTACTAGTTCATGTATATATATATATATATATATATATATATATATATATATATACTATTATAAAGTATTACAATTAGGTACGTGCAAAAGGTGTCGTCGATCCTGTCAATGTAAAAACATTTAGACCCCTCCTTTCACTTAAAAGGAAATGAACAAATGATAATGTAATGTTCAGTATTTATTAATCAACGATCGCGGAATATAAGGAACACTTTATTATATTTGTACTTTTAGTTAAAAAGTATAATTCTGTTAAAACTAAATGCACGTTTGCTAAAATAACATGTCTAAGTACTAATACAAAAACGCATTACTTTTATTTTATGTGTTTAATGAAAATAAAGCACTGATGATATCAACAATTGAATTAAGAAAATATTTTTTATATATTCCGAAAAAAAACCCCTAAATTCTGTATTAATTAAATCAATATAACTCAAAGAAAAATAGTTTCTCAAATTAACGATATCATCATTGTTTAATAAATATTTTCATAAAAAAATTATATAATTGCAAAAAAATGTTTACCGGATTTTAATGATAACAGTTTCCGGGAAATTGTAAAATGCGATATTATAATAATTCCCTTATTGCGCATGAACGTGTAATCATCAGCGTAAGAAATTTTGTTTTTAATCTGAAAACATGAAAAAATTGAGAAACTGAGTCATTCCTTAAAAAATAATTTGAACAATGGGATAATATCTACTAACGATTAACTTGAAGATGAATGGATGGCCAGTATTGCAATAAACAGACGGGATTTGCACCGCCACCCGCCGTCATCAAAATAAGGAAAAACAGCGTTTGTTTATAAGATAAAGAAATGTAAACAACCTCGTTTTCATTTCGTCTATTTTGCTCAAATTTTAGATAACAATGATTGTTGGTCTTAATTGTATCTCTTGTCCTGAAATAAGATTTTAATTTACTTTTTAAAGTTTTGAGAATCGAATTTTAATTCAATGTTGTAATTGCTGACGGCCATATTGTTTTTCCATGCACCAAAAAACTATGTACATTTTTGTAATAAAGTGGTTAACACTTTAATTTACTAATTATCTTTGAAATAATTTCAGAAAATTGATATTTATCTTTCAAAGAGATGTTTTTAATAAATTTCAATTTCACTGATTTTTTTCAAATTTTTAATCGACGTGAGAACAGTTTTCATATTAAAATTTATTTTCACGAGTAACATTACATTTCTTTTTAAATATTACCTTTAGACTTTCCTCTTTCAAACTCCATCAGATTTAAATAGAAACTAAGTAAAATAATTATGATAAGCCCGTTTTAATAACAGAGTCCGTATAAGCCACGACCATTTTTGCACCTACCTACTTACAATATATTACGTATATATATTTTCAGTATTTATTCAACAGTGCTACATACGCGAATATCGCTTATTAGTAGTATGATAATATATTTATGGCAGTTAACCTACTCAAGAAAACTTATCAGGCTAATTTAACCTAGGAATTGAATTTAATAATTGCGTATGTTTTTAGTAGATTTTACTTGTGATTTGCT
>OY744520.1:126237425-126309925 GCA_963556195.1 Sepiola atlantica | reverse complement strand
TGTGATTTCCTGCAGTTTCAGTTTCCTTGGTTTCTTTTTCCCAGCTTATGAATGGTCTAGAGTATCTCATTATTGATACTGCCGATGTGTGTATTCATTTTGCTAGATTTCTACTATATAATTTAGTTTCTAAGAATTTATTTTCCTATCTTATCTTTCAGTTCTGTTGATTTGACGGTGTCTGCTTCCAGAACTCCTAAATATTTATAGGTATCATCTTCGCCAACCGCCCTCATCTCCACTTAGTTGGACAGTTCCATGTCCCTTGCGGTCTCATTTTTCCGCCTATTCATCTCTAGCAGTGCATACTTTTCAATTCCGAATTGCATTCGAATGCGCTGGTTGACTTTATCAGACTCTTTTGTTTTTCGCAAATAGCGTCAGATCGGCCATACCTGAGGTTTTTTATTATTTTTTCTGTGTTTGTAACCTTGTATCCAGCATTATGTTTCATGGGTATGTTGTTGAGTAGACTAATTAACAGTGGTGATGATTAACAGTGGTGATGATAGAGAATCTCCTATCTGTATCGTTATGGTATTGTCTCCAACTATCAGTCTAAGTCTTTTTATTCTCATTGTCTGCCGGCTATTTAGTACGTCCTTAAGCATTCAATTATCCATGCTTGAGAGATTATGTCGTAGTAATTTTTTGTAGTCGATCTATACCATGGCTATGTTCTTTTTTCTGCTTTTTACCTTCTTCAAGATCTTTTGAATTATGTATAACAGATCATATCTCCCTAGTTTCCCTTTACGGCATTTTTTATGTTCTTCCGAAAGTAGTCTATACTTGTTAAAGGAATAGTTAATCTGTTCTCTCAGGTGTGCCGTTAGCATTTTCAATATGGTTGCTAAGCAGGTCCTTGGTCTGCCGGTCCTTGGGATCGTCCCCTTTTTCTCTCACCAGAAGATGACTGCTCTTTCTAAGTAGCACTTTTTACGAGTGGAAATGTAATCAATATAAGTTGTTCTTTTGTAATTTTTTGTTTTACTGCCTCGTTATGTATTTTTATGAAGGAGAACATTTTGGTTCCTGAAGATACCATAGATGACAGATTTGGGAATTACATGCAAATATCGAATGTTCTTCTGTGAACAAAATGTCCCGTAAAAATGTACCGATGTTTTTGTTTTGAAAAGATAATCAGAAAAATTAACAAAATCTTGGCCACTGGCATGTAACCTGATATGCTTATTTATATATGATCGTGATTTTACTCTCAAAATGTTGGTCTCTATAAAAATAGAGTATATGCCAAAACATATATCCCTACTTTATATATATATATATATATATATATATGTGTGTGTGTGTGTATATATATATATATATATATATATATATATGTGTGTGTGTGTATATATATATATATATATATATATATATATATATATATATATGTGTGTGTGTGTGTGTGTGTGTGTGTGTGTATGTATGTATATATAACTAAAAGAATACCTGTCCCAGTTCGGGTAATTTGATATCCTCGGACAGAAACGATTTGCACAGCCTAAATATCCTCTTCCGATAAAAATCAAAATATAATGCTACTAAACCTTATTTATTTTGAATCTAATCCATTACATGATATTGTTTCTAGAGAATGTTTAAAATTTAAGGGGTCTTCAGAAGAAATTGATAGTCGTAGAATTTTAATTCGTATCAAATGACTATAGATTAAATTTATGCAAATCTTTAATATTTCAATTTTTAAGAGAGGAGCCGTGCCTATATTATACCCCCGAAAATCCTTTTAAAATACTCCAAAGAAACTGAAATTTGGAAATATTAATTAATTGATGTCTAATACCTATCATATAAATTTCATAAAAATAGACTGTATCTGAATTTTCACAAAAGGCTTCGACCTCATTTTACCCGTGATGCAATATACTACATAACACGAAATATAACCCACAAAAAACCCCTAACATCTCGTAGCTTCGTTCCCAAGTTCATAAGGATGTGTGATTTAGTTCATGAGTGAACTCTATAATGCAAATATATGAACATATACACATACTTAACTTTGCATAGATCGAGTTAATGATAACATAAAACAAATTTGATATACTTAAACTTAAATTTGTATGAGAAGAAATCGTTAAAGAACAACTATACGAATCAATTTCAAATTTCGGTGTGAGACTCAATATTCAATCCTAAATAGAGCTAAGTAATATATATTTTAAGAGTTATACAATAGCATTTCAACCGAATTTCGGAATGCACCCCCCCCCCATACAGAAAACATCATGGATTTTACGTATGCTTTAAGAGGATGCAATAACAATGATAAACACAGTTATGCGGAGATTAAAACGAGGAGCTGTGCAGACCAGTAAAACTGTGGAGAAACGACTACAATCCCCTTCTATGCGAAGATTGGATAGCGTCGAGATAGAATTCAACATCCGCATATGCGGTTTCAGATGCTTGCACCCTGAATCCTACTAACGTCATTCTCGTCCAAACGCTCAGTATGGATCTTAGATGTACATGAGCATTTAACTTTTCTTCGAGTTAGTAAATCCCCACTTTTCTTCTTTCCGTGAGTTGCTTCGGACTTATCATGTTCATGGATTTTGCTCGCCATAGTAATGTTGGCTTTTTTATTGTTATTTGTTTCATGCATGATTATCCCTTACCCATTATTTTGTAAATATATTTTGTTTGTACCTTGGTGTTTGAGTCGTCTCTTGCTTTCTCGTTATTTTTCCTTGTTTAATATGTGATGTCTTGAATTAGAGAAATCCCCCGCATTCTGTTGGTAATATCAGAACCTGGTAACTTGCGAGCTATTTTCTGGACGTTTTTACTTTTTCAAAAAAAAAATATCATTGACACGCGCTCAATGCAGTGGTCCCAACGAAGGCAGTACGTGACAAGATATATACATAAATATATATATATATATATATATATATATATATATATATATATATATATATATATATATATATATATATCGGCGAGGAATACGGACGTTTGGGACATTTTTTGGAGGGTCGAATGAGATTAAACAAATATAAAAAAACGAGTGAAAACGATTAAAAAGAAATTAATTAATGTACTGAACCGGTTTTCGTCCACACTCATCAGAGTAAAACGTGGAAATGATTGAATACGACTAAAACCTAAAAATAATTTGTAATGAACACTAGTGACAAGTTTAGGAGAAAAAAAAAAAAAAAAAAAAAAAAAATTATGGGGAGGAGAGTCATAAGTTGATCACATTAAGTCCTAAAAGCCATTCCTTTTGCTTACAAAGGGAAGGTTTGATTGACTTTATATATATGGCTTCCAGGACTTTGAGGTGGAATAGGGAATGCGATCCCTATATATATATATATATATATATATATATATATATATATATATATAATCCGTGGTCAGCCTACAGACAACTAAACAGTTCAAGGCAGCGCTGAGTGCATTGTGGCCGCTGATCTTTGGGCAATTGCCCCTCACAATGCTTACGACGTAACACATCAACCAGAATTTGAGTGTAACTACCATGGAAATCGGTTCATGACAAAGCCAGTTCGTGGTGTTCACGGAATCCAGCAGAGAATGTGCTATGGTCGCTTTGGTCTATTTTTTTTTAAGTTGTCGCTAGTTTCAAGGTTTTCAGTAATAAAAGACTTACTTAAACCCGATCTGGTAAACACCCCTGGACTTAGAGTTGGTAGTACTGTAAGCCATTTTGAACTTTCTTTTAAACCCGAAATTAGCGACGACCTAAAAATATAAATAGCCATCTTTTATTTACTTTTTTATTTGTGCTAACAATTCTGAAATAATAAATCTTACAAACAGTTTCAGAATTTGAAACTTTGAAAGTTGGTAATACATTAAATATTAATGCGTTTGGTTTAAGTTATTTGTTGCATATTTTTTAAGTTTCTAATTTCGCAGCTCATGATTACTTAATCTTCATTCTATTATAAATTGAAAGTAATAAATACGTGAGTAAAGTTTGGTGGTCGATTTTCAACTATTCAAGTTATTACACCCGGAAAAATGTGGGTTTCCTTACTAGTCAAGCGAAATAATGATCAATTCAATTAGTGAATGTCAACAGGAAGTTGGTAAAAAGCAATCGGGGGGAGGGTCGAAAAACTTTTGAACAAACAAACAAAAATAACGGAAATTAGAATCCTTAAGCAGATATGCCGAGTAATTATCGTTTGCGTTTGAATCGAACCGAAAATGTTGTTTACGAAAGGAATTAATCCCTCTCTCTCTTTTTCTCTCTCTTTCTTTCTCTCTTTTTTTCTTCCTCTCTCTCTCTCTCTCTCTCTTTCTTTCTATCTCTCTCTATTTTCTCTCACTCTCTCCTTTTCTCTCTCTCTCTACCCTCTCTCTCCATCTGGACCAGTAGGAACACTTTGCTATCTTCCAGACAAGGAGGAGGGAACTGTATTGCACTGTGACGTGGTTCAAGGAGATGGACTTGTACTGCAAGACCGACAAAGGACGACATCGAATCTGCGCTGTGATTGCATGGAGACGCCTTCAATATACGGGAGGCAATTATTTAACAATGTTGATTAAAGAAAGAAAAAAAATGGCTGCTCCAAATATATATTGGAAATATCAATATCGTTTGTGATACGGAATAGAAGTTTAATCGATGTTTGCTTTTGTTTGGAATTTTAAATTAAACGAACACGATACAGATTATCGCCATCGATTAGACAATTTTACGACAAATAAGGAACTTTTCACGTTTTAAAAATAAAAATAATATTTGGACCACACAATGAATAAGGACCCCAACACAATGGCCAAATGAAAGGAACGCTTTTCTGTCTTCACCGATGTCTTCCGGTTGATCTGGCATCGCACACATGCACTCTATTTACAACTTTTTAATAAACAAATGAAACATGGAAGCATCCAAAATACTTTTTTTTTAAACATGTTAATATTTATATTGGGGGATATATATTATATATTTATTATTTCATGTAGGATGCGTTTATCTTTTTATTTACTTTACTGTTTTTTGCTTTTTGGTTGTTACCAACGAGATATTGAAAATATTGTTGAACGTTGCGAAGAAGTTGTAAACAACAAGGAAGAATGAACCTCAGAGTCTGCGACGTCACCAAGTTGCTCACTTGGCACTGCTCGGGAAAAGTTGCTGCTCCGATGAAGGCCGAAGATGTCGAAAGGCCTGGCCCAGCGATTACCGCACTCCCACGTAGTGATTGATAGATCAGTGGGTAATTATCCGCACTGAGTCAGCAACATGGTACCACTGCGAAGCGACGGGTCATTTCAAGCAGAACAATTAAAATTAAAATAAAATTATTAACAACACGGTCTCTGTTTTTTTTAATAAAAATAATTATTTGGTAAAGAAAAAAGTTCAATTACAAGGCTATGTAGCTCTGTGATTTCTAACCTCTAACTCTGTGTTTTTTGACCGACGCTCTTAATACTTCCGGGCAATTTTTAGGTTTTTGAAGAGATCTAGCCAGAGTCCGTTGGGGGCGTCTCAGAGCAACGTGGAATCGATGGGCGAGCAAAATGGAGTCACTGGAGCCTGTTACCCTTCCCCTTATATTGAGAATCAGATGGGCATAGTCCCACCTCTTTCCTAATAGAATTTAGTCAGAGAACAAAAGAAAATAATGTTTCCTCATTATCATTCCCTCTGCCATGTTAGGATTCTCAATCCGTATTTCCAATTTTCTTATTTCTTCATCCGCTTCTATACCCAATTGTTCTCTGGTGGGAGGGGGAGTGTCGGCCCCCTTCCTTAAACTCACTCACAGAAACATAGAAAATGTAATTTCACTAATGGGCGTATGTACTCTTAACTTACGTCCACAGAGACAAACTTTTCGGCGAAATACCTGGTTTGTTGTTATCTTCTTGCTCGAATAATTAATCCAACGCGCGGGTTCGCCTGTTATCAGTCCAAACCACATCGAATCAAGTGTGCCAGGCTACGGTTAGTACGGACAAGTGATATGTTGTTCTAACCATTGTGACGTCCGCCCTCACAGCTCTTTTGTCCGTTATAAAAAAACAATTTATTCATTTTCCTTTCGTCAACCCTCTGTTGTTCAGTAAACACCTGGGATATGCGTCTGCCGTTAATTCAATAACACAGTATCATCGATGCGGACCAACCTAGACCGCCTGACGCTGTCATCGGCTAAAACGCAGAAAAAACAAGCAGACAATCTTCTCTTATCGGGTTTCATTTAATGAAACTATCCATGTCTTTTCCCCTTAATTTATAGTAGCGCGGTACCCTGGGCATCAACATTCGTAGGCTCACTCTTAATTCATACTAGCCGTATATTTAAGTTTCCATCTTCCGTCGGTCCGTTCAACATTGTCACAAGAATACACCACTAATTAACTAGTTATATTTATGAACATTTTTAAATTTAAATTTAAAAACGGCGTGAACTTAGTGTCGAAATCAAGGAGCGAATTCGGACGAAGACAACGAGCGGACGAGTACGAGCTGTGCAGTGAACGCACCGAAACACAAGTTCAAAGGATGAGGATATTATGATGTGTAAAGGAAACCAACTAACGTTTCACTTCTTTTGAAGTATGTTTCAATTTGTTATAATTATCCATAGCCTTCGTTCAATACTGCGCAAAATATACCAGTCTGAGGAAGTGTAAACTTACCTGGAAAATTAAAATTCATTGGAAATATAAAATTCCTATCCACTTTTAATGTTTTTTTATGAGGCACAGTAAATAGTTTTGGGCTGAAGCTAAACGATGTCATGGATCTGAAAATGTTATCAAATATCAGAAAACCAATAAAAGAGGGTTTGGTGTAATCACATATTTGATACTATTTATGTGATCTTATTTAACAATTACACTCATGTAGTGAATGTATATACCTGCCAAAAGCGACACAACTTTCCTTTACTAAGGAGGCATAACTTATCAATGCCGAAAGCCATTCGAGTTAAAGGGTTAATAAGATGGACGGATACCTATATTAAATGAGGATTGTGCGAACTGCAAAAAATAACCTTTGTATTTTCTTGAAATACGCCGTAATTTGATTAACATTTTACGAAGACAGTAATATGTTGGTGCGAGTTTGAGTAACTATGGTGATGGATGCATAATTTCTCCTTTACTGTAGTGTGAGATCTAGCATGATCAAAATTAAAGGCCGACGCCTAACTCCATAACATACCAAAGGTCTTACTTCTAAATATACCTGATAATGGATCACAGTCACAATAGTCTCAAGCGCAAGCATCAACAGAACTCCATATAATATTCATATTTGTTTTTTATGTTTTTTCATGTATTTTGTCAATGTTTTGTTTGCTCTTTGGCGCTAATTTTGATGTTTTTAAAAAGATTTTTTACATTTTCTATTTCTTTTTGTTTTTGATATATCAGTGGGTAATTATCGGCATTGGTTGACCTGGCCACGCACACATACACTCTATTTGCAACTTTTTAATAAACAAATCAAACATTGAAGCATCCAAAATAAACACCTGGGATATGCGTCTCATTCTTGTTTTTCTTGTTCTAGTTCTTCATGTTTTTATCATTTTTTTTGTTTTTTTAAATGTTTTTCTTTGTTTTTATCTGTTTTTCGGATGTTTTTAATGTATTTTGTCATTTTTTTTTGCTTTTTTGCGCCAATTTTTAGGTTTTTAGATGGCTTCATTCTTTTTTTTGATGTTTTTAATGTTTTTTGTCAATGTCTTTTTTCTTGCTCTTTGGCACCAATTTTGATGTTTTTGATTTTTTTATCTGTTTTTTTTTAATGTTTGTCATGTTTTTTGTCAATTATGAAAACATTTTTTGTTGTGTTTATTGGTCATTTAAAACAGGGCGCTGGATCGAGATATTACCAGATCTACACGCGTCAGGCGATTATTAGTCAAAGTGTAGAGGTAGTGTAGTATCTGTTCTATTGTCATGATACCATCTTTCCAGGATTACCCTCTCCTCTTTTGAGAGGTGTAGAGTTAGTTTAGTATCTATTCTGTTGTCATGATACAATTCTCCCAGGCATTTCATCCTTCTTTCTATCAGAGGTGTGGAGTTAGTGTAGTATCTGTTCTGTTGTCATTATACCATCTTCCCATGCATTACCTCCTCCTTTTTGAGAGGTGAAGAGATACTGTAGTATCTGTTCTTTCAACTAGCAAAAATATGCGACCGGGGGCTTGTGCAGTATACTGACCCTATGGAATACGTTTTTAGAGGGGTTGTGCAGTGTTGAACCCGTTTACTACTTCTTCTTCTTGTTCTTCTTGTTCTTGTTCTTCTTCTTGTTCTTCTTGTTCTTCTTGTTCTTCTTTTTATTCATGTAAACGCAGATATGGGTTCTTTGATACGACAGAGGCTCATTAATATGAATTCTTTTTTATGATAATTACAAAATATGAACGAACATAATTTTGATTCTTTGATGTGACAGGGGCGAGTTTTTTATGTATGCGCAAAGAGGTGGGGATAGGTACGTATAAGGTATGTACACCTGGGTGGAAATAGGTACATATATAGTATGCATACCGGGGCGGAGATAAGTATGTATATAGTATGTGAAGGGGGATGGAGATACAGAGGTATATAGTATGCGCACGAGGGGCGGAGATAGGTACGTATTAGTATGTGCCTCGGGGCGGAATAGGTACGTATATAGCATGCGCACTGGGGGTGGAGATAAGTAAATATATAGTATGCATACCGGGCGGAGATAGGTACATATATAGTATGCACACCGGGCAGAGATAGGTACTATATAGTATGTGCACCGAGGCTGCGATAGGTAAGTACATAGTATGGGCACCTGGGTGGTAATAGGTACGTATATAGTATGCGCACCGGGTGGAGATAGATACCTATATGGTATGCGTACCGGGGCATAGATAGATATGTATATAGTATGCGAACCGGGGCGGAAATAGGTACGTATATAGTATGTGCACAGGGGCGGAGATAGTAAAGTATATAGTATGCACACTGGGGTAGAGATAAGTACGTATATAACATGAGCACCGAAGCGGAGATAGGTATGTATATAGTAAGCGCACAGGGGTGGAGATAGTAATGTATATAGTATGCGCACTGGGGCGGAAATAGGTACGTATATAGTATGCGCCCCGAGGCAGAGATAGGTAAGTATATAGTATGCACACCGTGGCGAAAATAGTTACATATATAGTATCGCAAAGTGCAGAGATAGGTACATATATAGTATGTGCACCGGGGATGATATAGGTCCGTATATAGTATGAACCGCGGGGCGGTGATAGGTACGCATATAGTATGCGTACCGGGGCGGGGATAGGTACGTATCTAGTAGGTGCAGCGGGGAAAAGATAGTTACGTATATAGTATGCACAGCGGAGTAGAGATACGTGCGTATATAGATAGCACATCGATACCACAGACAGAGGTGGTACTTTTAATATGAATATATGTCATACTTTTACCCCGGGCAATAGAAGAGGCAACACAGAGAAGGAGGCAATAGGAAGAGGGGGCGATTAAATAGGGCGACAAGGGAAGTCCTGCTAGTATATATATATATATATATATATATATATAACTTTGAAATATAAGAATCAGTTAAGATGACACGAGATTTTGAAATGGGATATTTTTAAAATCATTTTTTTTTTATATCCAAATTTTCGGTTTCGGCCAAGCCGTAAGACTTCGACTATGAAAAAAAAAGAAGAAAAGAAAAAAAAGGGAAAATATTGTCTGTCCCATGAAGAAGGTTTATTAAACCGAAAATTTGGATATATAAAAAAAATGATTTAATAAATATTTCATTTCAAAATCTCGCGTCATGTTAACTGATTCTTACAGTTCAAAGTTATCATCATAACGGCGCTTCAAAAACTGTAGTAAAATTTAAATCTCATTATCATATGTATATATATATATATATATATATATATATATATATATATATATATACAAAAAAAAGATTATAAAAATAGAATATATATTACGTACTCAGTTTCTCAAAGCATGTATGTGGCCTTGTGAATCTTCTGCTCTGTTATATATATATATATATATATATATATATATATATATATATATATATATATATATATAATAGCAATGTAGTTGACAAAACGGCCGGGTTTTGATCTAATCTTGAAGCCGAGATCTATGAAAAATCAAAACTGTTTACCTGTGAATGACTATATATATATAATATAACATATATATATACATATATATATAAAAATATATATATTTATATATTATATATATATTATATGTATATATATGTGGTTGTGTATATGTTTAACTTGCTAACAACTTTAGATATTTCAATTCTCTCAATCTCCGTTTTCCTGTACTGACCCCACTCTAATTCTTTTTGTTTAATTTTGTACCTTCTCAACTTTCTCACACTTACTCTCCATTAACAACTGAAACACAAGATCAAGCTGCACAATGTCGTTTTAAATAAAAGGAAGACAAAATATTGTCTATTACCCTGATGAAGATTCTTGTGTAAATCCACAATTTGAATTTTAAATAAATAATATGTTTATTTGAAATAAAAGTCTCTGCGTTTTACTGCTTTCAAAAACTGTTTCAAATTACAAAATTTAAATGCATTCTATATAGTGGAACTATTTCACTAATACTTATTACGTGCGACTAGAGCACACACCACTTGTGGACATTATTACACAACGAACTTCGTTAACAACGGAAGCACAAGATCAAGCGACACCATGTCGTTTAAAAAAAGTAAGAAAAAATAGTGTCTATTATCCTGATGAAGATTCCTGTGTGAATCGAAAATTTGAATTTTAAATAAATAATATGTTTATTTAAAAAAAAGTCTCCGCATTTTACTGGCTTCAAAATCCGTTTCAAATTATATATATATATATATATATATATATATATATATATATATATATATATATATATATATAGAGAGAGAGAGAGAGAGAGAGAGAGAGATATGTATATATATTGTGAGATTGAGACAAACACATTCAACCAACGCGAAAAAATATGAGTATGAAACAGCAAATGGTATTTTACCGCTACTTGACACTGTTCAATGTATTTCATAGAACTTCTAAATGCATCGAAGAACACGGTCGGCATTTCGAGCAGTTACTCTAATTTTGTTCTATAAAGCTTTCGCTTCTTGCATATTTAATGTTCCGTGAAGTAAATTTTATATGCTTAATGTACTTGTAAATTTAATAATATATTACCTAAATATCAATAAATTTTATGATTGTAATTAAAATGTTGGAAGTGCCCGATTACTCCTGTCTCACTTGATACAACGTAGTTTAGACAGTTACAGAAATCTAGTTTAGAAGCTAAAGAATGTTGGTCAACTGATTCTTTGCATCATTGTACATAGCTGGCTGATGTTATTGTGTTGACAGTAACAGCTGAAGTCTTGTTGGACGTTGTAGGTCGTCGGCTCAATAAGGTGGTGGCGTATCTCTGTACTAACTTCAGTAGTAGTCGTAATGGTAAGTTGATATTTTTCTTTTTTTCTCATTGTTCTTAGAAATATGAAAGCGATTAAAAGAACAACAATTTCATTATTGTCTATAGGCTGCATATTATTTTCTTATTTTGTTTAGATTTTACAGCATGTTCATCTAGATGATTGTATTTTCCCGGCCATCGTAAGTAAGGGTTGTAAAATAAAACCGACAATATTCCGTTTACTTCGACGTTCAACACCTAAGGATCTATTTTTCTTCATTGTCATGTCAACTTCCTGCCATAACACCATTTTCATTACACGTCAGCTTAATCTCTCAATTAACTAATTATATTAAATATTTGTTTGATAATATCATATGAGTGAATTTGTATGAGAAGCTCTTTATGGCAGACATTTGCGTCATTTATTTATTAATAGCGCAGCAAGCATAGGTCCGGTAAAATAGAAGAATCAAACAAACTTATGCTCCCACACCTGAACCCTATATAACTACTTATACTCGATATTTTAAGTAGTGGTAAATACTAATTGTTGTGTTGTGTAAGAATAACATTTATAAATAATATTGACCATTTAAACGTCGTTCGTATAATTTCATAACTACAAAATGTAAAATTGCAGTATGCTGCATTTTTAAGTGATGCATATGAATGGCAGACGTGCAGGTGATAGATGCTCGGCTAGAGGAAAAGGATGGAGAATAAAAAAGTAAGTGAAACTATCTTTTGTGTTTTTTTTTTTGGGGGGGGGGGTCACCCAGAGATTTATTTACTCTTTGAAGTAAAGTAAGTACCTCGTAAAACAGGGACTCATGCTGGGATGTTCACAGATTGTAGTTATGATAATCCCCTGTCTGTTCGTTATCTCCAGGGATATTTCAAGAAGCCAGTCCCGAGTGGCCCGGTGATGACAAGTGAGAAAAACTTGATCAGGAAGGAAAGAAATGAGAGGGGAGTACTTGGTACACTGAGCATGACAGGAAGTTGGTTTTGGGCAGATCTACCGGGACCCAAACTGAGGCGCTTGCCCAGGAAGGATTGTTTACCTGGAGCCAGTATTACTTTTGTTACTAATCTACGTTTTCGCAGCACGCTAAGCTGACCGGCGAGGACTGTTTTTCGTTTGATAACCGGTGCTTAAGAAATGCTTGATCGCAAGTTAATTAACCTATTACTATGCATATACACATTTCCTCTTTTATATAGTAAACAAAAAACTTAAGCATGCATCTCGTGAAATATAGTGCGTAATTTATTTATGTATGAAATTTTAACCTACAACGAAGAATTGTAGAGGACGTTTTAGTATGTATATTCAAAAAATGTCCTCGGAGAAGAAGTTTTATTTTTCTCTTCGGAAAATTTAAATCAGAAATCCCAATTTTGGTAATTAGTTTTTATCAGCCGTTTATGTGCTAATAGTGTAGTAATTAAGACGAAGTTTTCGAACGCCGGGTTTAATCTGAAAAAGTGACCCTGATTGGATTCATACCATATCTATCTTATTTGGGTCGAAAATGAGGACCTTCTGGGGACGAGAGGCACTCTTACTCTCGTGCTGAGATCACTAAACAACAAGAACACGGCCAGCTGAAAAAAAATTAAAATCGGCGAATTCAAAAAAATAAATAAAAATAAAAAATACTTATTGGAAGTATGCACTAATAAAGTGGCTGAAGCGCACACAAAGAAACCTTCTATATGGACTTGTATTTACGCAGCTATACTGGTCATTAAAATATGGGACAATCTCACTTTACTTTGGATAGGTAGTTGTTCTTTGAATTCATCTCTCGTTTTTTCTGTAAATCGGTAGTTCTCTCTCGTGTCCACCGGTACTTCCTTGTTTTCGTGGCAGCCATTTTTGTTTGTAGTGGTTTCGTCTACTAGATTGATGGTTGATCATTGCTTATCTCGTTGTGGCGACGACTTGAAGCGCTGGAATGAAAAATTCGGTCGGATAAATTTCCTCCTTTCAGAAAACGCAGAAATTAAGGAAACCAAATCATTTTCCTTTGGGTTGCAACAGACACGACTGTTTTATCTTAGTGTAGTTAGACGTTGTTCGTTGGGGCAGAAAGAGAAGGAGAGAGATAGGGAGAGAGATAAAGACAGAGACAGAGACAGGGAGAGAGAGATACGGGGGCCTCTCTCTGACGTCACTTACTTACTCTCGTCACTTACTTACTCTCGTCACACAATGTATAAGTCAATAATCATCTCTTCTTTGGACCGCCATAGGTAGCTATTTTTATACGGTAATAAAAATAGGTCACTTAGGCACCTGACCCAATGACACACTCACTAACAGCCCATACCTGTTAAAATTTACTATTTTGTGTAAACAATCGGTGTACTACTCTGAAATTCCCTATAGAATAACATCCCGGAAGATTCTTGCAGTTAGATAGGGGAGGTCTTTGGGATCTAATTTGGAACTGGGTCTGTCGGTGGGAAATTGTTTATTTTGTTGAGTTCAAGGTCCGATGGTATATGTTAATTAACTAAAATTAAAAATTGTTCCGGTGATATCAACACTCATACTAAACTCATTTTTAAAAAAAGAGTCACAACTTATCAAGTCCTAAAAGACAACTCGAGGATAAGGGTTAGTATACTATACTGTAGCATAAACACTAAGCTTATATAAAATCCACACTATTAATAACAATTTGGTTATTTACAAGTTTTATTGACAGTGTGAAGCCGACTATGTGGGCATACTACTAAGGGATTGAAAAGGCAATTTATCATCACGCTCCCAGCAATAGCCTTAATTGAAAATTGCATGTATTGAGTCACTCTCCGACCAGTGATTCTGTCACGTGGGAACATGTGTTGAAGAACGAGTTCAGCACCAAATCTTACAGTAATGAGGCGTGTTCTGTACTGCACAGTGCACGGTGTAGACATCACCTGGAAATATACGAAGCTCTAGTTATTGATATGCGGCGACCGTCTTTGTGCACACAGAAATAATATCTCCACAACCTCAAATTACTTGAAATTATATATATATATATATATATATATATATATATATATATATATATAGAGAGAGAGAGAGAGAGAGAGAGAGAGAGAGAGAGAGAAGGAGAGAGAGAGAGAGAGAGAGAGAGAGAAGAAAAAAGAGTGATAAATATGCGACGAATCGTCGCATATTTATCACTCTTTTTTCTTCTATCTCTACTATTGCTCTATCTCGTATATTGAGCTAATCCTCTTCACAATAGGTTCCATCTACTAAAAGTTTTCACTTTGGTTTATTTGATCCTATATATATATATATATATATATATATATATATATATATATATATATTAGCCTGACGATTCCCTTCAGGGATGAAACGTGAAAGCCTCTGTGTAGCTTAATTTTCATAAATATATGTTATGTTATATATATATATATATATATATATATATATATATATATGAATATGTATAACTAAAAGGTAAACTTTTAGAGAAATAGACCTATTGTGAGGTGAGGAAAGCTCAATATACTGGATAGAGCAGAAATATGATAAGCCAAAGATTAAAATCTTTGAAAAGCCTGGCTTAAGGAATGAAAGAGAAGAAAACTCAATATTTTTATTCACTAAATGCTCCTTGTTCTGAACAACTGAAGATATTGGTTTGCTTCCATTTGCAGGTTTAATTATTTTTCATTGACTTATCATATATATATATATATATATATATATATATATATATATATATATATATATATATATATATAAGCTATCTGTTCCTATACGGCTATATTTCTTAAAGAAGTATAGTGAACAATTATGTATAAAAAATGTAACGGGAACGTTAATGTAAAAATTTTATTTTATGTTTGTCATTGGTACGTTACGACTATTCTCTTATATATTTCGATTAATAACAGCTTAATAGAATGAGAAAATGTGCAAGTCAGGTACCAAAAAGGAAACACAGAGTAACCATTTTATTCATATAGTGAATAATTTTCTTTTTTACCTACAATGTAAGTGTTGAAACCAATTGTAATGTTTTATTTAACACATGTTTGAGTAGTTCAGATTTAAGTCCCGGAATTATTCGTTTCGACCCCAAATAGGTAGATATATTGTAATTCAGAGACAGTTTTTAATACAAAAAAGAAACGTATAAGAAAAGGCTCTCTTTCTTCCATGCTTCTATTCCGACTCTTTACGCACGCGACTTCTTCTATTCTCACCATTTCTCCCTTTTTTAGAATCTTTATTGCTAACCTTCTCGTGCAGAAATTGTCAGTCTGACTCTCACTTTTTACTTTCGCTACATTTTCTTCTCCATCGTTTTTTTCTTTGTTCTTTATCCACTCTTTGCTTTACAGTCCTTAGACACAGATAGAAAGAGAGAGAGAGAAATGGGGGAGTGATAGTCAGACAGACAGACAGACAGGCAGACAGACAGACACAGAGAATAATGTTTTAATCCTTTTCGCTCTGAAAGAATTGTTTCGGGATTTCCCTCGTGCGAATGTTTTGCACAGAAACGGAAGGCCGCACGCACGAAAGAAGGAGAGAAGAGCGCTTTTTCGAAAGAGAGTCTCACGAGGTTTGTTCAGTTTTATTTCACTTTGAATTTTCTTTTTTTTTTAAATTTTTTTTCGGCAAACCAAGGAAGGCAGAACAATAGCTTCAAAGTAACCCGTAATAAGCCATGATATATTTAGAAAACGGAGACAACAAAGGGAATTAGTCGATAGCGATGGGAGAGGGTGTGGAGTATGACGGACATGCATTTGTGCCAATAGAAAGACTGATACACATCGATAGAATACCCGAAGTATATATCATGCACGGTATATATATATATATATATATATATATATATATATATATATATATATATATATAGAGAGAGAGAGAGAGAGAGAGAGAGAGAGAAAGAGAGAGAGAGAGAGTAAGAGAGAGAGATAGAGATAGAGAGGGATAGAGACTGAGAGAGAAAGACTGAAAGGGAGAGAAACTAAGAGGAGGAGAGACTGAGAGGGAGAGACTGAGAAAGAGCGAAGAGATTTATAGAGAGACAGATGGAGAGAGGGAGCGAGACTGAGAAAGACTGAGAGAGGGAGAGATAATTAGAGAGAGAGGGAGAGAGACTGAGAGGGACAGGGAGAAAGACTGAGAGAGAGGAAAATATACTAGAGAGACTGAGAAAGAGAGAGATGGTGGGAGAAAGAGACGAGAGACAATAGAATTATATAATTTTGGAGAAATAACTTTTGTAAGAGTACACTATATTTTTAATTTGTTATACTATACAGTAACATTTCAATTAGATATTGGTTTATATCGGTAGTTTCAAGACGTATGGTAATATATATATATATATATATATATATATATATATATATATATAGAGAGAGAGAGAGAGAGAGAGAGATAGAGAGATTTGTGTGTGTTTATGGTTATACATATATATATATATATATATATATATATATATGTACATAATTAAATGTATATGTATATATTTATTATTTTTAGTCAAACAATAGATATTATTTTTTCATTTAAGAGCATGTATAAATGAACAATCGAATGCAAATTCCAGCAACTATATCTAAAAGGTTAATTCTTTATGGTCGTTTCATCATCCATCCAGACAAACAAGGTATACAAAATATTCTGAATTATCCATAATGATAATTCATCAGTAAAAAAGACCAGAACAACACCTAAAAAGCCCGAAAAAACAAAAACATAGAAGAAAACTTGTAGTTGTGAATATGTTTATGGGTTCATCATTTCTAATACAAATTTGCTATTTATTCTTTTGACAATAAATGATTGGTGGTCTTGCTGTAAGTGATCAGAAATTATAATAATAGTTAATATATGAAAAATAAAATAAGTGACATTAAATTCTAGGATTTTCTATAAATATTTTAGATAAATAGCGACTGCGAATAGTTACGAAGCATAATGCTTTCCCTAATTATTGACGGAAGCGCTCCGACGACTAGGTCAGATATGACTTTTGGTAATATATATATATATATATATATATATATATATATATATATATATATATATATATATATATATATATATATATATATATATATATATATATATATATATTGGGGTTCGAACCGTGTGACCGTGTGATTTTGTTGGAAAAAACTATCGGTGACAAAGAAACAATAAAGTGACTGAATTCACTACATATATATATATATATATATATATATATATATATATATATATATATATATTCTGGTAAAATTGTATTCATTGGAGTCGGGTAATCAATTCTTTAAATTCTTAATGCGTTTATATGATACTGCTCAATAAAATGTAGAACTACAATATTTATTTAGTATATATATTTTTTATTTATACACGCATTATTTGCATGACATGTGCATACATGTTTCAGTTATAGTCTTATTTGGGAAAGATTCTGCAGACCAAATTATTAACAGCAAATTATTAACAGTAAAATACGAATAGTTTTGACGTAAAAAAAACTTTCAGAAGCAACCAAGAACCCGGGTCAAAACAGACTTACTTCTATCACGAAGAAACTGTATGAAAACAGTTTACATAATTAAAGTCATGGATTTAGAAACTTGTGGATTTTGTGAAGTTCAACTCAAGCGACCCAACTTATATCATTGAAATTACCCCATCTTATATTAACACAATTTATGTATTTAAGTCAATCCAAACAAGACATGAAAATACTTAATGTAAAGAGCTAAAGAAAACGAAATATTATTATCGCAAAGACAGGAGATGCTTATTGACATTAGTCTTGAATAGACCAGGACTATAGGTAGTTGAAAAACAGTCAACAGGAAAGAGTTCCACAAGCTGCAGTTCTTGGAAAGAAGCTACTAAGATAGGCAGCTGTATTATAGGGATGTATTTAATCAGAAAATTGATGAAGACCAACAAGTAAAATAAACTGAAAGAAAGGAAGCAGACAATGGTGAAGGTTACATAATACATAATGATAATATTAAATAAAGATTAATATTATAAAAATGCAATATTTAGAAATGTTTTACTTTCTGATTAATAAGTATATACAATATAATGTGCGAAAAAAAACACTAAAAAACTAATTCTTCTACGTGATATATTACATTTTTGATTACCAATTTTATTTTATGAAATGTGAATAATATATATTTGAGTCAAGTGAAGTGTTAATCTTATATCAAGTTAAAGGGACTGGAAAAAACTCTTGAAAACAATTTTTTAAAAGTCCCTTTTTGATAAATAATCTATACATTCTTAAATAAAAATGTAGAGAACGAAAAACTATTTCCCTAAGATATTTGACAAAACCCATTTTTAGAATCAATTCGTTTAGAAGTGAATTTGACAAAAACCCATTTTGAAAATCAATTTGTTTAAAAGTGAATTTTGTAGAAATCTGACAATTAAAACACGTGTGTCGGTGCGCATAAAATGTGCATTGCCATAATGGTTTCAAATATAAACACGGTTTTTGTTTCAAATCACTATATCTTCAAGGACTGAAACATATTTAAAAATCATCAGGAATTTATTTAATGTTTTTCCTTTCGAATACTTGAAACTATTATGATAATAGTAACCATAATACAAGTTTCTTGTGAAAAATATATGGTCGGAGTAATTTCTATGATCGAATGAAACGTTGCCATTAATCACTCATTTGAGTGCCTTAAGATAATCAGAATTTTCAAAAATCTATTTCACCATTTGTATTGTAACAATAGTGCGGATATCACTAGTTTCAGATGTAAATAAATGTAAGTGGAGGGTTTCATGCTCTGTCGAATGTTACATAGCTTAAGGTCGGCACCGAGTTGACCCTTTATACAATCTTTTTACTCCAAAATGTTATTTTACCAACTAATACTTCAATAATCTCAAAATCATACAGTGCCTTCTCGCCAGCGTCACTCTTCTGTGCGCGTGTGCTGTGTCTCCGAGAATCGAGATCGAGTTTTTTTTCCAGTCCTTTTAATTTTATATAAGATTAACACTTCACTTGACTCAAATATATATCATTCAGATTTTATAAAATAAAATTGGCAATCGAAAATGCTATATATCACATAAGTTAGCTGTAATAGAAAGACAACTGACATGTTTCTTAAATAAATTATATAATTTATCTATTCAGCAACGGAACCTTTGAAGATGACACATTTATTCGTCATTATGTTCAGTAAGTAAGCGTCTATTAGTCCATTTTAAAAGATGTCCCTTTGAAACTTCCACAAAGACTTCGAAGAAATACCACCCGCCATCGTTCCTGTCGTATAGATGACGTCATATCCAGCCAGAAATAATAGACTTCCGTTCTCACGAATTTTCGTTAATAAAAAAATTGTCAAACGTTTGAATTCTTCGTGATCCCTTGTCGAGAATATTTTCTTTTTTACAACAGAACGACACATTTATTTGAGCAAATATCGTTTAACTAATATTTATTAGAGTAAACGTACCCACCGATATTTATCACCGAGAACCTCATTGTAAGAAACAAGATAAACATTATTCCAAGAGGATAATATGTATAGTTAGATGATCTTTCTTTACACATCGTACGTATAATAACCTACACGTAGTTAATGAACAGTTATACACACACTTTTTTATATATATATATATATATATTGAGATATATGACTGTTTTATTGCGTGTGTGTATGTAACATTCTAACGATGGTTTTCGTTTGATCTTTTTGTCTTTGATTCTATTTCACTGGTCTGTAGCCTTCAGCAAGTCTTTTCATCAGTTGCGCTGAACTGTGAGGCCGCTAATTACTTCGTATCATCTAATTAAATAAAACTGCTGATCAGACTATTATATGACATTAACACTACAAAAAGAGTGTTGTTATTTGGAAACCGTGAAATCAGACAACATTGGCCGACCACTTAATGTTTATATTGCAGTCTATTCTAATATTAGAGACATGTGTCTGTCCGTTTAGATGTCTGTGAGTATGCCTGTATATGTGTATGTCCGTGTGCGTGTATTTTTCGTGAGTAGTAAGTAAATTCACTTGCCTCTAAATGCGACAAAGTTAGACATGAAGTTAGTTTATAGCACGGGCAACCTTTTCAGAGTGAGGTCCAGATGAAACTTTTGGAAGGAGATCACGGGCCATAGTGAAAAACGAAATCTCAGTATTACTATATTTTGTTTATATGAATAAATTGTACAAAAATTGCATTGAACACTCTACAAATCTGATATTTTTTCTCAAGAGACTTCGGTATGTGATGTTATTAAAGGCGCCGACGAAGAGCCATTTTGGAATCATAAAAAATAATGACGGGGGAAGTAGCAAGTTGAGCCAGCATTCGTTTTGACACACCTCACATAGATTCTCTGATTCATGCCCATTCCTCGTCTCTCGTTTTCTTCTTTGCCTCTCTCTTTCTCTTTTTCTATTTTTATCTCAGGACAAGGATTTGAAATGAATAGTTAAAGAAAAATGAAATATACATGCATCATCGCTACGTCTATGTCACAAAATGATATGAGTTTTACTGGGAGGTCCGCGAGTCAGATTGCAGTAATAAAGCATAGCAGGGTGGCGGGCTGGACGTTAAGCCTTAGCGGGCCGGATGTGGCCCGCGGGCCGGAGGTTGCCCGCCCCTTGTTTATAGTGACATATCTAGTCCCCCGCCAGAACAAGGGTGGACAGATACATAATTTACCGTAATTGGACTTCGGCAGTCCCTCCTATAAAAGGAGATGGAAATGTCTGGGAAGATAGCCTACTAGAACCGAAGAGAACGATACTCCTTTCCGATTCAAAGTAGAGCCTCCTGTACAAAATATCTGCACGGACTGACGTATCATGTTTAAGTATATTCGGATAACTCGCACTATTTTATTTCGGATGTTGTCAACCTCTCTCATACATTACTCCCTCCGTTTGTAGTATTGTGTTTGTAGCCTGTCACCTGAGGTATCATTGTTTGTATCTAGTATATATTAGATACTGTTTTCTTTTTGAAGCGCTTCATTTTTCTCAGCATTAAAAACTGAACTTGTGGCTAACATTAGCATTGTGTGGCGGCTAGTAAATAAACCTCTACGCGATCTCTCATGTGAGTAGCTGATTTTAATCGAATCAATAAACAGTGACTTGTTACGTGGTACAGATTGCGTTCATGTGTGGCGTGCCCCTATTTAGTTGCCACCCACAAGTGTAAAGTTAGATTCGGGGTCAGTTTTAATGTGTGGAAAATCAAGTTCCTTAAACTGGAGCTCTTTGAACTGGGACAAGAATAAAAATTGCATTAGTTTATGATTTCACCCCTTTAACAGAGAATAGAATAGATTCTACATGTTGATTTTATCCCGAATGCCAGATAATGTTGTGTGTCTTCGCGGACTAATTTTAAACTATTCGACCTAAGAACGAAATATTAGCTCGGTATGATGTACTACTCATGCAGATTGACTTAAGACTATATATATATATATATATATATATATATATATATATATAATATGACCATTGACCGATGGGGGGGGGGATACCCGCTCAGAATTGCTTACCTCCTCTTATATTTATTAGACTAAAACCTATATTGTCCAGCTTCCCGTTTACGACACATCACTCGTAACAAAACAGGATGTTTGATCTTGTATCAACTCGGCGCGTGTGGCAGAAATCAATAAAATTTCATTTTTTCTACGCATAGCGCCATCATCCTATCTAATCAAAGCGTTTAATCGGCAGCAGCTGACCCAGCAGTATATAAGTGGTTCGTATTTTCACTCGGCTCGTGTTCAGGACATTGTGTGTGGAGTTGCCGTCAGGCAATCAAGCAGCAGCTTTTTCCACTGCCTCCTCCGCCACACTATACATAAATTATACAAATTAATAAAGGTTCGGCTCTGTTTTATTTTAAGGTCCCAATATGACCATAACTCGTTTTTGACTGACGATGATAACTCGATTCGGTGATGCAGCGTTACTTCTATTTTACATTTTTGTTAATTATTATTTTTATCGTATTGCTAACCTAGAAATATGGCGAGTGTTCGCTTTAATGAAGAGAATTTTTTCGGACCCCCGACTAAAATAAATCTAAAGTCCAATCCTCCCCTCCATTGCAGGGGCGGTGGAAACGTGGTAATGTCATAGCTACCTGACGTATAGGGCTTTGGTGAAAATTCAGGAGGAGTCGGCATCAGGATCCGTCGTCCTCTGATCGTCTCTGTCTCTGCATGTGGTAATCAAAGACCTGTCAGGCGCGGAACCACAACTCAATTAAGTGTAAGTGGCAACCATGCTCCTGCGTCATTTCCTTGTGTGTTCTGGGCCAAACCTTCCCCGGCTTCACATGCAACCGCGGAGTCTAGCTGTTTTCGATGTTGTGGTAAAACACTTACAACCCTACAGGTTAACGAATAGTTGCGACCAACGAGAATAGCTTCATGCAGACAAGAAAATCCTGAGGCATAATCTTCGTGATGTCTACGCGGAAGTTCGACTCGCCTAACAAACAACATCAACAAAAAATGTCCTTCAGTAACCTAAATCGTGGAAATAATAAGTGACAATACTAAAAAAAGAAATCGTATAATACGCTTGTTCTAGAGGAAAATAAATGGCTCTTCATTTTAGAAAAGATAAAATACATATTACACGATATAAAAATGAAAGTAACGTTGTGTGCAACATTGGCGAATCGAGATCTAATCGTTAGTCAACAAGAGTTATGGTCATTTGGGAACTTAAAATACAAAAGAGCCCAAGATTGTAAACATTTCTTATTTGATTTGCTTTGTTTTACTTAATCTAATAATATCCTATAAGTATTTATTTTTATTTTTCTCATTACTGTCGATTTCCCTTTTCTTTTCTTCCTTTCTTTTTTTCCGTCTGTGTATCTTCTTTTCTTTTCTTCTTTCTTTCTTTTTTCTTTCTTTCTGTCTTTCTTTTTTTAACTTTATTTCTTATTTTTTTTACCATACCTTTGCTACTATTCCTTACTTTCTTTCTTCTTTTTCTCCTTCTCTTTCTTCTTTCTTTCGTTGTATTCTTTTGGCATTCTCTTTCCCTACTTTTTTCTTGTTTCATCCATTTGGCTATTTCTATTAAGTTATTTCATTCTTTTTTTACTTACTTTCTTTCTTGATAGCCATTCTTTCTTTACTTCTTTTCTTTCTACTTTTCTCATGTGTTATTCACTTCTTTGTGTTCCATCATTCTTTCTTCCTTTATTTCTTCAATTTTACTTTCTCCTTTCTGGCTTCTTTATTTTCCCAACCTCCACCCCTTAATATCTCCTTCCTTTCTTTCTCCCCGCCCGATTCGGAATGTTCTTCGTTGACAGAATATATCTCCAAATATTATTATCAATAACCAAAACCGAAATTAATCATAGTAATAACTTTCAACCAGCAAACGTTGCCTTTGAAGAGGGCACATTTCGCCAGTCTCCCGTCTCTGCGAAATGGAACCTGACTCAATGGAAACATTTCAAAGTGCAGCTATATTCGAATTTGATCTTTTCAACCCAGATCGATTGAAGTGGCACGCAAGAGGGCGTATCGATCAATATAAGAAAAATAGACAAAAATAGATCTCTCTGAAAAATACGTTTGAAGGTCGCCGTGTATCTGTGCGTTCGCCCTCGACAAGCCCAGCTAAATGAAATAGATACTCAGTGATCATCAGCATGACTAAACGGGCCCTCTAGTCTGCAATTAATGTAAGTCATTGATCTATCAAGTCAATCGTTAGTTTCGCGTTGCTTGTTTTGTTTCTTATCCTTTCAGTGGTATTTAATGCAGAAGCCAGCCATTTTAGCAAAATATTATTGGTGCTAATGTAGAATAAGAATCAAAGGAATATCATTAGTTACGGAAATTCCCGAGTCGTGACTACATAGCTATCGAAACGGTTAGCGCACAGAAACAAACATTTTTTGCAAATAATTTATTGTTTATTTTGCTTGATTACTAGAAGAGTTCAATCTGTTTTATTGTTTGTTTTTATTTTTCCTTTTGAAGGGCAGGAGTCGATAAATTGTTTGAATAATTTATTATTCGTCCGGCCTTTTTGTGAGGGGTTATGCTCCCAATCGTATTTAAGGTTAGGGTTAGGTTACGGTAAGGGTTATTGATAGGGTTCCAGTGCTTTTGTGAAGAAAGAGTGACTGCAAACGGATGAGGGACGCTGATAAATTTGAATTATGCATATTTACGAAATATGAAAAGAAGTAGTAGTAGTAAGCGATGTTGCCGAAATAGAAAAAGAATGTGTGTGTTGTTCTCTATCTGGAAACGGGTACAATCAGACATTTGTAGAGTAAACTAACGAAAGGGTAGGATTTTCCAAGAACCCCTCTTCAAAATTTATCGTCTGTATATCTCGGCAAAATCCAGTATTGGTTGTCGAAACTTGGGAATCTCTTTTAAAGTTTAGATGTCTAGTCTGCGTTTCTAAAAGATTTTGCCATGCCTCAAGTTCTTCATATTTTGTAATATTTATATATTAATATATGTCACTAAACCAATAGATGACATTGAAGAAGCCTGTCGTAAATTTCTCGATTAAAATCCTAATTTTGACAGAATTCTAAAACGTGAACGTCGTTAATAATGCTGGTTTTAATTTTTAAGAATAGCTGTTTTTAATTAACTTTTTGAATAATGAATAGATTTCGTTCAAATCATAGATGGGAACCGAACAGAATGGACTTGAGCATAATAACACCTGTTTGCATAATAACTCAGTATTTTAGTACGGCGCCACACGATCTTTTCACTCAACCCAATACAGTATGACATGAAAAACGGATGAAACAAATGCCACTTATTAAATTGCAAACAACATTCACACTCCTTTCTGCAATCCAACCATATTTGGGACAACTGAACTTCAGTCTATTCCTGACTTGGCCGCCAAGTTTCCGACATGAATGTCAAACAGTCTTTGTTTTATCACCGTTCAATGATTTGCTCCAAATGTGCACCTCTGCAGCGCAATCGTACCTGGGCACATCGTGCAAAAGTTTCAATAACTCTGAAATACTCTTCTTTAAGAACTGTAAAAGTGACTCTGTCACTCTTGGCCTTCAGCTTTAACATTGTTGAATTTGGCTGAATGCGTGGACCTACCTGTACACGAGTTTTGTTTCTAGAAATTGGCGATTTCGATTTTTTTTTAAGCAAGCTTGCACAGTCACAGTTTATTTTGTCTTTTTTAACTGTCCAAAGCATTTTTGAAACTATTCTACTTAAATCTTCTATTCAATGACATTTCTCCGTAAACATGTAATATTAAAGTCATTGCTCAATTACTAATGATTTTAGGGGCGTTTACATAGTGGCACTTTTTCAAGGAGGTTGGGGTAATCATTTGATAAACCTTCTTTGTATGAAGTTATATCACACGTGTGGAGAATTCATTATTGTAAATTATTTTCCCATCATTTTCATGAGATTTAAAGTGTAAATAACATACGGATAATTTTTATACTTAAACAAATTTCGATCATTTTATGCCTATCTAATTTGGCCTTCATTACACAAACTTATCACACAAGTGTTAAACTCATAAATAAAGTTGTGCAAGCTCAAATTCTATTAATTAATATCATCGATGAATTTAAAGTATTTCAAGGTCAAACCTCTTGCACTTTATAAAAGGGTTTCTGATGTAACATGATTCGTTTTTAATAGTTTGATTGTATTGTGTAAGGCATATCAGTCATATGAAATTTCGGCATGAAATAACTAAAAATAGTTATTTCATGCCGAAATTTAATATTCTTAATATTTTAAATATTTATAAATTAATTGTCTGTAACTGGCATATTCTATTGTACCATAAATGTAAGTATTATAGGTAGTAGAGCCCCGGATAAGAATGGGCCTGGAATGAACGACAGTAATAGTTCGCTCGGCAGTTTCCAAAGTTATTAAATTGCACCTTTATGACTGGATGTATTTTAAAGTCCTACTTAGGACCCTGAGTAAGCACAACATCTGTATCAATTCATTCGTCAGTTTAATAGCTTATGTTTACCTTTAAACAAATAGAATGTGGATGCTGAATTTTGTCGCAAATGAAAACGGAAATAAGATATAATCAAAATAAAACACAAATGTGTGTTTCTCTACACTTCTGTCTGTCTCTATTTACTTGCCTCCCCGTGAGGGAACCGCCCTTCCCAATGGCAGTATTTAATGTATGGAAAATCCTGCTCTACAAAAAGGGCACTCTCGATAAGACTAACTTTACCTGTATAGTCCCACTTACGAATGGGGACACCTCAGTCGACCGACATTAAACTCATTCCCTCAGAAGGGAGGGACTCATATAACAGTATTGCATCTTAAGAGCGAGAAAATACCACACTTTGCTCAAAGTTTAATAGATATGTGTCCCTAATTGTTGGTGGAAACAATTGAAAAAAAGTATTTGTATCAAAATCAAATAGAACTTCCCTTTAATTGATGCCCATCGAGCTAACCTACATATCTCATTTGCAAACATCCCTGAAGCGGAGATGCGGACGACCCCTCTTTCTTGAGAGATGCGCCCATCATCTATCATGCGCGCACATAACTACACCAGCGAAGTCGTCGCTCACACGGTAGAGTGTAAATAGATGGGATATATATATATATATATATATATATATATATATATATATATATATATGTTTTGTTTATTATCTATGTACGTAATCGGGACTCATCAGCATAGAGATATGACTATTCACTACTGGTCATGCGATTCGAAACCCCGGATTCCGAGTATTTTGCAACTCAAATCCAGACATCTAGAACCACTCAGGCAACGCTGAATAGCGAATAAACAGTGATAATTTTTACACTTTATCCAGCGGCTTGACGTCATAAAAGCGTTCTACTTAATGAAAAGAACGATGCACATATAGCTAGCGACGTCATACTGTGTTAATACTACACTTACAGTGCCCATTTGACGGGGTTTCTAAGAGCTATATATATATATATATATATATATATATATACAGGGTGGGCAAAAATAAGGGTCCTATTTTTAAAAATTCATAACTTTTTTATTTATTGATTTTTTTTTTTTTTTTTTAGAATAAGTAAAGGACCCCTTCCGAAGCAAGCATGAGCCGTATTAGCCCTAAGGAACGTACCCTCATTTAGAAAACATTATTTTTGCTTAAAAAACTCAAAACAGTGTAAAAAACAATACTTTAGTTTTTGTAAGTTTTAAGAAGTGTTTTTCGGCTAAAATTTGTTTTGTTTATTTCAAAAAATCTCGGAAGGGTCAGTCTACACACACATAAAGTTTGGTGAGTTTAACTTATTTTGTGGCAGTTATTCAAATTTAAAGATAGGACCCTTATTTTGGCCCACCCTATATATATATATATATATATATATATATATATATATATATATATATATATATTTAGTAAGTTATTAAAGTATCGTTATATCAATTAAGCTACACAGAGGCTTCTGCGTTTTATCCCCGTGGAGTAAGTGTTGCCGGATGTTTTTATATATACACGTCTAATAATAGGGCGGTGTATACCAGATTATACTTCTTTTTCTTTTTAAAAAAAATATTATGATTATTGATGTCCTGTGCATTATATTTCATTTCGATATCATGGTACCCACTATTTTGCAGAGCTGGCTTGTAAATGTGGCTTGACTTCTTAAATACATTTTCGTTGCTAGAATTATAGCTAAGCCTACGTTCGATAGAATTAGGAATATGTTTGATGAATGATGGGGGACGTTACGTGTATTGGATTACATTATCCTTTAAATTTGGCTCGTAAATATTTTCATTTAAGTTTATTTGTTAGGGTATATAAAATAAATAAGCCACAAGAGTCCAGGGCATCTATGGTAAAATCAAAGGAGTATGTCATTTTTGTTTTCATCTATAAGTCATTATTATTTATTAAAACTGATCTTCTACATTTTTAATGATGTGGATTTCATACTTGGATATATCGGTATACATCTCGGCAAACCTCTCTCTCTCTCTCATATATATATATATATATTACATATGTAAGTTGTAAGAGGTTGAATCTTTATTAGAGAGAGATACTTATATATATATATATATATATATATAGTATACATTGTTATTTATGCAGACATTGTTGGTTACATACGTAAGTCGTAAAAGGTTGAATCTTTATGAAGTGTACAACCGAAACATGTATGCACATATGTAACCACCAATGCTTGTATAAATAAAAAATTATACTAAAGAACTTGTTTTTTAGCACTTTTTATAAACAATGGGGTTTCAACGGATTAACATCTACAGAAACTAATATAATGCATGTACTATATATATATATATATATATATATATATATATATATGTGTGTGTGTGTGTGTGTGTGTGTGTGTCTGTGTCTGTGTGTGTATGTGTGTTTATGAGTGGGTTTCAGTTACATAAGTGATTGCAGAGGAAACCAAAAATATTCATTCAGAACTGTACATCTTCGGTGATCAGTTGCATTTTTAGAAATTTGAGCTTTAAAATTTGCTTTTAGCAGAAAAATAATCAACGGAGTCTAAATCTATGGAAGCCGAAACGACATTAAACAAGAAAAGTTAATAAAACGGGAAAGCATTCGGAAAGAAACAACGAAGATTGCGTCAACAAAACACGTTAAACAAATAAATAAAAACAGGAAAAGAATTTAAAGCGGCAACTTCAAAGGAGTCGAACAGAAATAATCTGGTATTGAAGACGGAGATACGTACAAGCAGAGTGAATAGATGTTCGAATTTTTATCGATTGTTGACGTCAGCCTGCAATGAATTCCTTGGATGATGGGCGGGAAAAGGCGAAACAGCTAATGTTGACAATGAGAGAGAGAGAGAGAGAGAAAGTGAGAGAGAGAGAAAGAGAGAGAGAAAGACAGATGGGGGAATCACGAGAAAGAGACAAATATAAACAGTATTAGTGAGAGTGAGAGGGGTGATGGGAAAGAGAGACACACATAGAAAGAGAAATAAATACAGAGATCGAGAGAGAGAGAGAGAAAGAGAGAAGAGAGATAGAGAAACAGACAGAGAACAGCGAGAAACAAAAGGTGAGAAGAAGACCGAACAATAAAGAAAAGAACAACAATAGTGATAGCTAGAGAGAAACAGAGAGAGAGAGAGAGAGAAATGGTGGAGAGAGAGGGTAGAAAGAAAGGGGGTAGTGAGAGATGTCGAAAGAAAAAAGAAAGAAAAAGAAACACATAAATAATAAAAGAAGAAGAGATGAAGAATTAATATATATATATATATATATATATATATATATATATATATATATATATATACAGAGAAATGGATAAATAAGGGAGAGGAAAGGATAGCGAGAATTTTAGGGAGGGGGGAAACGAATGTTGCAAAGATAGAGACAGAAAGAAACAATATTAATGAGTCAGAGAGTAAATGTTAAAAATAGAGATACATGTAGTAAGAGAAATGGATTACAGGGATAGATAAAGAGAGGGGGAGAGAGACAGCAAGAGAGAGAGAGAGAGTTGTGTGTGAGAGAAAAAAGGGCGAGTGAGAAAGAATAAAAGAGAAACCTAGAGAGTGATAGAAAGACTGAACAAGTAAAAGAAGGAACACAGAGAGGGGAGAGAGAAACGAGTAAGGGGGTGAAGGAAGAGAGAAAGAGAGGAAGGGAGACACAAACAAAGACATATGTGAAAGCGTAGTCTTATAAAATGGAAGAGGAATGAGAGACAGCAAGATAAAGGGAAATAGTCAGCTAAAGATCTTATATATAGAAGATGAGATTCGATAATTATGTGTTGTTGTTGTGTCACCTGTGGTGAGTTGATATCTCAGTTTCTCCTTTCCACTATGTTTCTAGAACATCCCATGAATGGTGGGTTGATAAGGTACAGTTAAATAGACTATTAATACCATGGTTCACGCGATTTATTTCATCTCGGAGGAAAAATAAAATCGATCGAACCAGAAAAATGCCTTTAGTTGTCTATACTATAAAATTAACTTCTACGCAAACGAGAAACAAATATTGCAGCTAGCAATTAATGTAGCATGGCAGAATGTTACACAGAAGGGAGCTAGGGGGTAAAAACAGATATACAGACACAGAAGAAGAGACAGAGGTAAAATTAGAGACGGAAATATTCACAATTATATATATGAGATGAAATGGAAAACGGTAGATCTAAACTAAAAGAATACATCTGAATGTTTCGCCTAACTCGTATTTTGCTAGGCCACTTTTTAGACTTGTCTCTCTTGATGAAGCTCTTGAAAAATTAGGCGAAACGTTAAAATATATTCTTCAGTTTTAGATATTTCCCTTTCTATTTAATTAAATTCCGTCGTATTCATTTTTATCCTTCTATTTTTCATATATATATATATATATATATATATATATATATATATATATATATATATATATATATATATATATATATATGTATATATATATATATATATGTATATATATATATGTATATATATATATATATATATATATATATATATTACATTTTTTTATAACAACATACCAATGTGTATTGTTAAAATAAATAAAATTTATTTTATTCAGAGCTTTCGAGAAATAAAATTCTGCATGTCAAAGCAGTGTTTTTTTAGTTTTTTCACCTTTTTAGGTCAGAAAATCACATTATGTCTGTAAGCGCGGCTTCGCCAATTTGAATTAGAAAAGGTGTGAAGACATATTTTTTAAACCATTGTTTTGTAATAATATTATATTTTTTTTGAAAAAACAATCACAATGTGTAGTGTTACATTTAAAAAAATCGTAATCTGAGGTTTCGAGAAATAAAATTCTTCCTTGTCAAAGCAGTGTTTTTCTTTTTTTTTCTTCATTGCCCGCTTGTACTGGACTTTTGGGTCAGAAAATCACGTTATTTCTGTAAGAGCGGTTACGCCAATTTGATTAAGACATATTTTTTAAACCATTGTTTCGTAATAGTATTATATTTTTTTGAAAAAAACCCAACAATGTGTGGTGGTAAAATAATTCTTTTTTTTAAATCTGACCTTTCGAGATATAAAATTCTCTTTCTCAAATATATATATATATATATATATATATATATATATATATATATATGTATATATGTGTGTGTGTGTGTGTGTGTGTGTGTGTGTGTGTGTATGTGTGTGTGTGTATATATTAAATAGGGAAAATATAACAGAATTAATGATGAAATAAAATAATCTGTATAATTTCAATTATTCGGATTACTACTTGAGTGTTATCACAAAGTTTCGGCCACTGTAACCTTCGGCCTTCTTCAGGTGTATATTTTCGAACTTGGGAATACTTCTCTCGAACGCGGGAATCTGGACATAATTTCGAACGGAACCTTTTATTTAATCCACGGGGATCGCATGCTCTCGTTCCGTCAGCCATGACTGGAGAAGTCTTCAGTAATTCGCAATTCTTCGTATTGCGCGCACCAAGGATTGAACCTTCAACTTTCAGATGACTATCAATTAAAACTGAATTTTACTTAGTACTACATCCACTGCGCCACGGATTTTTGAAAATTTTAATATATCAGATTTGCATTAAATTTGATCGATAGTGATTAAACACAAATGAAGTAAGATTCCCTGAACTTCAATTTATTCGCAAGACGCCTTAAGCTTAAACTTTAATTTTTCGACACTTTCTAGATAACAGTCATGAAATAGATTTTGATCACAACTGGAATAATGGTTATATACAGCATTATATCTTGATTTTAATGTTTGTGAGCGGATATAAAAGTGGTGCAAAATATTACTGTAATTTGATTCGTCCTGGAGTGTGTATTCTACTATTTAGAGTAAAAAATGTCAATTAGAGAATTAACAATTAAAAATGAATGCACACAATAGAGTAAATAAAAATAATTGTGATTGAATAATTAAATAAATACTGGTAAACAGCTCCCATCTCTTTCGGTTCATCTTATACCCAATTATGCTGGTCGGTGACACAGTGTGACAACAGTAAGATGTTAAAGCTAAGTGCATTTATTGTTATTTATCATTAATTTAAATATATATAAATTCAATAATAAACCAATGTAATATGCTCGTACAATATTGAGCGCTTTTAATGCAAAGGAGTCGATTTTTGATGGAGATTAGCATCCACGCCGTACGCTCCTTTAGATCAATACATACCGCGATTTCCAATGTTCGACGCATTCATTGAAATGTTAATATCATTTTTTCTGTTTGATCGTTCCCGAGTTTAAGAGCTTTAGTCGAATAAAGTCATCGAATATTACATTGTTTTCAGACCAATCCTATTTCAGATGTATACAATAAAATATATTGGCTTCGATAATCAAATCATATGATCTCGTTCTTGCGAGTTTCCTTTGTAAAACACATGCCTTTTAATTAAATACATTAACAATATTACTTCCTATGTAATGTCTTTGACTGTAGCGAGATGCATAATTAAAAGTCACTATAACGTCGACCACGCATTGCCCGGTAATGAATGAACACCCCAGTGTACCCATGTTCTCCGCCCAGAACATTATGTTAGCATTTTTATCTTGTTTCGTAATTTTCATGTTTTTCTTTTCTTATTTGTTGATGTCATGATTTATTCATGTTATCATCTTCCTATATTACTACTCTTACGCTGCTATCGTTATTACTAACCTCTTTCTTCACATTAACGCGATTTATTTATTTACGGCATCCTGTTACTCTACTTTTCTTAGCTACTGCTATTACTATTCCCCTTCTTCTAATCATGTAATTTATTTATTTACGTCATCCTGTTACTCTACTTTTCGTTGCTACTGCTATTACTATTCCCCTTCTTCTAATCATGTCATTTATTTATTTACGTCATCCTGTTACTCTACTCTTTTGGCTAAAATCAAAGTGTAGTATCTGTTCTCAGTTGCGACACTTTCATTTTCCCTTAAGACCAGTGATCGGCTACAGGGCCTTTGGCCAGGTTTAAAGCCTTCTTCTCACTTTGACCAAGCCCCCTCTTGGGGCTTTTGTCACCTTTTTGCCCCCCTCTTGGGACTTTTCGTATTTTTTCTTCCTGTCCCTGATTGTTGGGCTGACTTAAGCAGCGGCAGGGTTCGCGGAGACTGACGAACCCGTAAAAAGGTGAAGGTCTCGTTTCCGAATCGGCAGGTCTAGTCCGACAATCAGGTTTGTTCGCCCCTCTTGGGCCATTAATTTTTTAATTTTTCTCTTTTTATTTTAGCTCTGACTGTTGCGTACGACTTAAGCAGCTGGCAGGTTTTGGGGAGACTCAGGTGTCTTTTTTAAGGCGACGGTCTCCCTGACTCCAAATCGGCGGGTCGTGTGCGCAGCAGTCAGACCTGATTTTGATGGCGACCAGCCCGGTCTCAGAAGCTAGTGCTGTCTCCCCGATAGACAGCAGGAGGGGTGTGGCCGCGAAAGGCACCCCTGTGTTCGTCGCGGGTTCGGGGAGTGTCGTGCCGTGCGACACTCCAGTCCGGTCGGTGGGTGGCACACCCGAGTGCCCCCCAAAAGGTGTGGCCACGCAGGGCACCTCTAGAGCATGGAGTGCCCTAAGCACCATGTCCAGCACGGCTGCCAGTGCCGTCCCCAGCACTGGAAGTAGATCAGGGCCTACCGCCTTAAGCGGTAGCCCTGCTAGCTCTCACGCTGCTGTCCCCGGCAGTTTAGATACGGTTAGCTCAACTCAGAGAGGTGATCTGGGTCGGTGGGAGAGACTCCCCACCGTACCTACTTCTCGACGAGCTTCAACCGTCAGCTCGCCTGCTCGCAGGAGAAAAAGCCTCCTGCCTGCAGGAGTGAGACCAGCCAAGTCGGTGGAACTCCACAAGAAAGGGGCCACCGACCCAGATTAGCCGCCAAGCCCGAGCGACCGGGAATCTGCTCAGATGCGGATCTCGGACCTGCACTACGAGCTATTCGGTGACGACATGAGCAGCAGCTCAAGAGACAGCAGCAGTGATAGCAGCAATATGGACGTAGAGCCACTCAAACCCTTCGTCAAGTCTGTAGAACGGCTGTCCAGAAGAGGAAGGATGGGGGTCGCTGGACCAAGACTAAAGTCTGGGGCAGTTGGTGCTGCAGGCGGAAGGGCTATTGGGATCAAAGTGGCCACTCCTACCAATCCTACCGTTTCTCCTAAGGAGTGGCCGTCCCTGGCTCCTTCAACATAAGAGGAGAGTGTTTGGGCCATCCCTCCCGGGCAGAAGACGCCGCCGCCACCGAAGACGGCTGTAACACCAAGCGCATTGGCAGCAACAACATCAGCGGCGGCAACTCCTGCCCAAGACAATGACAAATGGGGACCTCAGTCCCAGCTTAGCCCCTTGGACTACCGTCGGTTGTTTGAAACAACATACAAACAACTAACCGACGGTAGTGAAATTAAAGCGGCACCAGGTGCTGTCGACCGACTGGCGAAACGAATTGTTTCGCTAGTCACACTTGACGCCAGAACCAAGGGGTTGGCTGAGGTCTCCTGCGAAAAAAATGGCGGACCTTCTGTTGGAACTTAATGTTCCTGCATCTTATATATGCCGCAGAGGGTACGCCACTTTGGACATACTTCTCCCAAGCGCTGACGAGGCAGAGAAAGTGGACAGGACCGACCTGAGGTATAAGCAATGGCTTCTCAGGCCGGAGTACTTGAGCAGACGACGAACGACCGTGCCTGTCCTCGGCGTCCCCTGTTACATAAGCTCAGAACAGCTTGGAGCTGTTCTTAGCCAGTACGGGGACGTCGAAGCCGTACTCCCGGTCCGTGGTCCCCGAAATGTAATGGTTGGGAACTACCAACTAAAAATGAGAGTGGACCGGGAGGGCTTTGACAAGATACCACCCCTGCTCAAGTGCGGATCCTGGTCCATGAGTGTAATCGTGGAGGGAAGGAGGCCACATTGTTTGCACTGCGAGCAGAAGGGGCACATGGCAAAAAATTGCCACAAAAAGTTTCCACCAAAGAAGACCCCTTCTGCCGCAGGCCCGGGAGGAAAAAAAGCACCTGTGGCACCAGCAGCTCCTCTACTAACGACCGGAGGGGGCAAAGAGGATGTTGACGAAGAAGGCTTCAGCAGGGTGGTGAAGAAAATCTGCACCACCAAGGCCCCCTCCAAAAAGGTGCAGCCCCCTGAGGAAAAAGGGGTGCGGGTTCCCACAGGGTCGCCGTGTACGGAGATGCCAACCAAGGAGCTGCAGCCTTCAACACCCGCATCGGCAGCGGCCACAAAGAGGAAGCAGCAGGTCCGCTTGTCGATAGCAACATCATCAGAGTCGTCAGAAGAGGAAGGGGATAAAATGGACGAGGACGCCGGTTCGGCTCCTGTGACAGAGAGCCAAGAGAAAATCAGGAAGAAGAAGAAGGCGACGAGAAAAGTGAAGAAAGTTAAAGAGGCTGGGCCCCAAACCCCCGCCCCAAAGTCCGAAGAGATGACCATCTCTTCTGCTCAGTCCCCCGAAACCCCCAAACCAAACTCACTACTGAGCAGAAATCCCCCTCCCCCACTGAAACCCCCCCAGCCGGCTCCCGCTCTCTGTCACAAAAGAAAGAGCCCGAGCCATCTAGATCCAAGCCGGTAGCCCGGAAAAATGCGTCCACTTCCCCTATGAGAACCGGGAAGACAAAGAGATTCCCCTTCCTACCAGGGGACCTGATTTGCGATGCAAACATCCACCATGCCGCTGCCGACCTAAACGCTCAACAGCGTAATGTTATCCGGCCGCTGCAGCTCCTAACTCAGGTGCAGGGGTCAGATATTCAGGAAGTAAAGAAGTTCCCAGACGCCCCCTTGCTCATAACCTTTGTGTGCAATACGAAGGTAGGGCGCACGAAGTCTATGTGGAATATGATAGAGGCCGGCCAGGGGGCCATCCCTGGCCTGAGTTTGGTGGAGGAAGGGCGTGACTCCCTCAAAGAGTTGAGGGATAAATGTGAAGGGAGGGTCCCTCTTTACGTCCACCCCTCATTTTATAGGGCCCTTAAATTAACTTTCCCCTTGGATGTCGGGGGCAGTTCCCGAGACGGCCGCGCGTCCTCAAAATTGCTAAATGGCAATATCGGGCAAGCCTGCGGCATCCTAACCGCAAAGGATTTCAGGCCGGTGGTTGACACTGACTAGTGTAATGGCCACGAACTTGATTTTAGGAAGTCTGAACGCAAGGGGCTTGAGATCCTTAAGCAAGGCAGCCCGCATACTGGGGGATCTCAAGTCTTTTGACATAGATGCGGTACAGGAAACTATGTTTCGATTGAGGATCACCGACTGCTGTCGGAACATTTCGATGTTTTTCAGCATTCGGTGACTTTAAGGCTCAGGGAGTTTCTCTGTTAGTTAGACGCGCCCTGTTAGCAAGGGTAAACGTTGTTCACACGGATGCTGATGGCAGACTGGTCGTGGCTGATGTTGCCGTTAACAATGCCAGATTTCGAATCGTCGCGGTTTATACGCCCACTACCATTCGGGAGAGGGTTTCCTTTTTCCGGGGGTTGGAGGGGTTCCTCGGTGGTTCGGAGCGGTTAATTTTACTGGGTGATTGGAATGCCATCCTTGATCCCAAGATAGATAAGGTGGGTGGGCTTAGAGGGTCGGATGGGTGTGAGACAAGTCTGTCTGATCTGATGGCACAATGCGATCTGGTCGACAGATTTCGTGTCGATCACCCGGGGCGGGAGTAGTGGACGTGGCTTTCTAGTAGGCCTTCCTTTCCAAGTACTTACTTTGATCGGTTGTTAGTCAGAAGAGGCAACGTAGACTATATCTCTTGCCCCACGTTCCACTGGTTAGGCCAATCTGACCACAAATTACTTGTGGCCAGTCTGGAATTAGCCCCTAAGACTCACAAGTTAGCTGGGTACTGGAAGTTAAATACCTCCTTACTGGAGATACGTGACTTCCGGGAACAGCTGACTCTTAACTTTCAAAAGGGATTAGTGGGGGCGGTAACCGGGAGTAAGTGGTGGGTTAACGCCAAAGTAAATATTAGGCGCTTTTCTGTACAGTATAGCCAACGCCTCGCATTAAAAAAGGCGGAAGCAGAAAAGCGTTTAGAAACTAAGTTGGCTCGGGCGGTGGCTGGGGGGGGGATTCCCTAGGCATAGAACTAGCTAAGGGGGGCTTGAAACGTGAGGCTAACGTGCAGTATGAGGGTCAAGTAGTTAGGGCTAGGCTAGAAAGAGTGTCCAACGAAGCCGTGAATGTTGACGCTGCAGAGCGTAGAACTCCACTTCGTCGCAACTCGGTCGGTCTCATTCGTCAAGTCAAACACCCGGAAGGACACACCCTTATGTCGACTCGGGAGATTTGCGGAGGGTTTCGTGAACATTTCGTGGATCGTTTCACCCAACTGCCCAGACTCCGCGTCGAGGAGTTTGGCAGCTATTTAGCTGACTCGCCCCGCCTGGAGGCGGCCCGAGCGGCTAGCTGTGATGGGCGCGTTACGGAATGTGAGGTCTTGGCTGCACTGAAGCAGGTCGGCTACGACAAATCTCCGAGACTCGATGGTTTGCCTTATGAATTGTTCTTGAGGCTGTCGCACACCTTCGTACCTATTCTGGTCAATGAGTTCAATCACTGGTTTGAACAGGGTTCTATCCCCGGTCAAGTCACCAAGGGAGTGATCACATTGCTTCAGAAAAAGGGCACAGATGGTGGGGGTTTAGATGACTATAGGCCCATAACTCTGTTAAACACAGACTTAAAGATTTTGGCCAAAGTTCTTGCAAATCGGTTGCAGGTTGTTATCGGTGAATTGGTCGAACCTGATCAGAACTACGCTGTGAAGCGGAGATCGATTCAGAACAATTTGCATCTGATACGCACGATCATAGAGGGATTAGAAGACGACACGGAAGCCGCGCTGATCAATTTAGATCAGTCCAAAGCTTTTGACAGGGTCGACCATCGGTTCCTGGGATCTGTTTTAGAGGCCGCCGGTTTTACACTGGACTTCCGCAGATGGATCTCCGTTTTGTATCGCGGACCGACGGCAGTGGTGCAAGTAAACGGGATGCGATCGGAGTCGTTTGCCGTCTCTCGGTCGGTACGTCAGGGATGTCCGTTGTCTCCCCTGCTTTACGTCCTTGCCTTGGAGCCCTTTCTCCGCAGGCTTAGGATGGGGGAGCCTGGACTGGCCCTACGCGGTATTGCTCTTCCTGGCTCGCATCACCCCCGAGCGGGTGACGTGCCTGGATTTAGTATCCGTTGTCTTCAACATAGACCCCTTGTGGCCCAGGGAGAAACGTATGGTTTTGCTCGCGATTTTAGCCGTAGCTAGAGTCGTTGTGTATTCTTCACGATTAGAAATAGGGCGTGGGGGCGCCGCTTTCTCATCATCATTTGATTTTGTATTTTAAACACCAGCTTAAAATCAAAATCAAATCTGATAGAAAGAGGTTGCCTACCTCACTATTTAAAAGTAGGTGGATACACACCGCTAGTTTATGCGTGTTCACACGGAATACATTCGAGTTCGTGTTCCCTGCCTAGGCATGGCACAGCGACCTTAGGTCTCTATTATCGACCCGCTTTTTGACCATCCAAACTGTTGGATCAGTTCCCTTTTAGCTAGTAGTATAAATGAGCTCTCTGTCCCCATCTTTATTTTAGGTGTCAGAACTCTTCCAGGATGCCCGCTCCCATATTTATTTTTGTGTCCCTGACCCGCCCTAATAGTACTTATCCTGGAGGACACCGCACATCCCGAAAAACCCATCCCACCATTTCTTTTGTCCTTGTAGAAACGCCCACTCCCACTTAGGAACTGACTTTCTTGCTTTCGTCTTTTACCGGAAGACAGCGAGCAGTTCATATCTTAGTTAGGGTGGGGGTTCCTACATATTGTAAATATATTTTTGTAAATAAAAGGCAACAAAACACCCGGGGATATTTTAAGTAGCTTAAGTCCATAGAGTGAATGTGGTATTGTGGTAACTGAACCTAGTTTCTAGGGCTTAGACCAGGTGGACGACCCCCGACCCCCACTTCCCGCCCCATACCCCTTTTTGGCTTTGTGCCAAATCATTTCTGTAAATATAGTTGCTTGTATTTACTTTTTTGATAAATAAAGTCATCCTGTTACTCTACTCTTTTGGCTAAGATCAAAGTGTAGTATCTGTTCCGATGGATACAGCACCCCATACTGGTGTTGTCTTGGCCTTCGGGTCTTGATTTACGCCGGTCAATGGGTCTCTCCCGTGCAGTTCTGGGAGGTCCACCTTCCCAGGCTTTGCCTCCCCTTTTTGGGGAGGAGTAAGTTTATTGCTTACTGCCTGAAGCACCCCTACTAAGCAATGCCGACGGGGCTGCACAGGCAATGTTTAAACCCCACTTTCCCGACCTCGGGTCACATCTTACTTGTGGAGTATGATAAAAACTAGTCTTGTGCCTAACTCCTGGAGAGGAGTAAATCAATACTCTACTTTTCGTAGCTACTGCTATTATTATTCCCCTTCTTCTAATCATGTTATTAATTTATTTACGTCATCCTGTTACTCTACTTTTTGTAGCAACTGCTTTTAATTTTCCCCTTCTTCTAATCATGCCATTTATTTATTTACGTCATTCTGTTACTCTACATTCCGTAGCTACTGCTATTACTATCCCCCTTCTTCAAATCATGTCATTAATTTTCTTACGTCATCCTGTTACTCTATTTTTCTTAGCAACTGCAATTACTAGTCGCCTTCTTCTAATCATGTCATTTATTTATTTACGTCATCCTGTTACTCTACTTTTCTTAGCGACTGCTATTACTATTCCCCTTCTTCTAATCATGCCATTTATTTATTTACGTCATCTTGTTACTCTAATTTTCTTAGCTACTGCTATTACGATTCCCCTTCTAATGATATAATTTATTTATTTACGTCATCCTGTTACGCTACTTTTCTTAGGTACTGCTATTACGATTCCCCTTCTAATGATGTCATTTATTTATTTACGTCATCCTGTTACTCTACTTTACTTACCTACTGCTATTACTATTCGACTTCTTCTACTCATGTCATTTATTTATTTACGTAATCCTGTTACACTTCTTTTCTTAGGTACTGCTATTACTATTCCCCTTCTTCTAATCATGTCGTTTATTTATTTACGTCATCTTCTAACTCTACTTTTTTAACTACTGCTATTACTATTCCCCTTCTTCTAATCATGCCATTTATTTTATTACATCATCTTGTTACTCTACTCCTCTTAGCTACTGCTATTACTATTCCCCTTCTTCTATTCATGTCATTTATTTATTCACGTCATCCTGTTACTCTACTTTTCTTAGCTACTGCTATTACTATTCCCTTCTTCTATTCATGTCATTTATTTATTTACGTCATCCTGTTACTCTACTTTTCTTAGCTACTGCTATTACTATTCCCTTTCTACTAATCATGTCATTTATTTATTTACGTCATCTTGTTAATCTACTTTTCTGTAGCTACCGCTATTACTATTCCCCTTCTTCTATTCATGTCATTTATTTATTTACGTCATCCTGTTACTCCACTCTTCGTTGCTACTAATATTACTATTCCCTTTCTTTTAATCATGTCATTTATTTATTGACGTCATCCTGTTACCCTAATTTTCTTAGCTACTGCTATTACTATTCCCATTCTTCCAATTATGTCATTTATTTATTTACGTCATCCTGTTACTCTACTCTTCGTACCTACTGCTATTTCTATTACCCTTCTTCTAATCATGTCATTTATTTATTTACGTCATCCTGTTACTCTACCTTTCTTAGCTACTGCTATTATTATTCCCTTTCTTCTAATTAGTTATTTATTGATTTACGTCGTCCTGTTACTCTACTTTACTTAGCAACTGCTATTACTATTCCCCTTTTTCTAATCATGTAATTTATTTATTTACGTCATCCTGTAACTCTACTCTTCGTAGCTACTGCTATTACTATTCCCCTTCTTCTAATCATGTCATTTATTTATTTACGTCATCCTGTTACTCTACTTTGTGTTACTACTGCTATTACAATCGCCCTTCTTCTATTCATGTCATTTATTTATTTACGTCATCCTGTTACTCTACTTTTCGTTGCTACTGCTATTACTATTCCCCTTCTTCTACTCATGTCATTTATTTATTTACGTCATCCTGTTACTCTACTTTTCGTTGCTACTGCTATTACTATTCCCCTTCTTCTAATCATGTCATTTATTTATTTACGTCATCTTGTTACTCTACTTTTCGTTGCCACTGCTATTACTATTCCCCATTCTTCTATTCATGTCATTTATTTATTTACGTCATCCTGTTACTCTTCTTTTCGTTGCTACTGCTATTACTATTCCCCTTCTTCTACTCATGTCATTTATTTATTTACGTCATCTTGTAACTCTACTTTTCGTTGCTACTGCTATTACTATTCCCCTTCTTCTACTCATGTCATTTATTTATTTACGTCATTCTGTTACTCTACTTTTCGTTGCTACTGCTATTACTATTCCCCTTCTTCATACTCATGTCATTTATTTATTTACGTCATCCTGTTACTCTACTTTTTGTTGCTACTGCGATTACTATTCCCCTTCTTCTACTCATGTCATTTATTTATTTACGTCATCCTGTTACTCTACTTTTCGTTGCTACTGCTATTACTATTCCCCTTCTTCTACTCATATCATTTATTTATTTACGTCATCTTGTTACTCTACTTTTCGTTGCTACTGCTATTACTATTCCCCTTCTTCTACTCATGTCATTTATTTATTTACGTCATCTTGTTACTCTACTTTTCGTTGCTACTGCTATTACTATTTCCCTCATTCTACTCATGTCATTTATTTATTTACGTCATCCTGTTACTCTATTTTTCGTGTCTACTGCCATTACTATTCCCCTTCTTCTTCTCATGTCATTTATTTATTTACGTCATCCTGTTACTCTACTTTTCGTTGCTACTGCTATTACTATTCCCCTTCTTCTACTCATGGCATTTATTTATTTACGTCATCTTGTTACTCTACTTTTCGTTGCTACTGCTATTACTATTCCCCATTCTTCTATTCATGTCATTTATTTATTTACGTCATCCTGTTACTCTACTTTTCGTTGCTACTGCTATTACTATTCCCCTTCTTCTACTCATGTCATTTATTTATTTACGTCATCTTGTAAATCTACTTTTCGTTGCTACTGCTATTACTATTCCCCTTCTTCTACTCATGTCATTTATTTATTTACGTCATCCTGTTACTCTACTTTTCGTTGCTACTGCTATTACTATTCCCCTTCTTCATACTCATGTCATTTATTTATTTACGTCATCCTGTTACTCTACTTTTCGTTTCTACTGCTATTACTATTCCCCTTCTTCATACTCATGTCATTTATTTATTTACGTCATCCTTTTACTCTACTTTTCGTTGCTACTGCTATTACTATTCCCCTTCTTTTACTCATGTCATTTATTTATTTACGTCATCCTGTTACTCTACTTTTCGTTGCTACTGCTATTACTATTCCCCTTCTTCTACTCATGTCATTTATTTATTTACGTAATCTTGTTACTCTACTTTTCGTTGCTACTGCTATTACTATTCCCCTTCTTCTACTCATGTCATTTATTTATTTACGTCATCCTGTTACTCTACTTTTCGTTGCTACTGCTATTACTATTCCCCTTCTTCTACTCATGTCATTTATTTATTTACGTCATCCTGTTACTCTACTTTTCGTTGCTACTGCTATTACTATTCCCCTTCTTCTACTCATGTCATTTATTTATTTACGTCACACTCTCAGTCGTATTTTCTTACCTTGCTGTTACTAATACTACTACTATTTCTACTATAATTACGTGATCAATTTATTCACGCTAGTCTGTAAATCTCATTCTCTTACGATGCTGTCGCAAATACTACCCCCTTCTACTTTTACGTCATTTATTTAATTACATCATCCAGTTATTCTCATTTGCTTGCGTTGCTACTGCTACTCTTCTCTCGTCTTAAGTTATGCCATTTATTTATTTATGTCATCCTTTTGTTCTCATTCTTTAAAGAAGCTGTTGTTTGTACTACTCTCTTTTCTTCTTTATTTGCGTCATATATTTATTTACATCATTGTTTTACTCGCACGCTGCTGCTAGGATATATCTTTCTATTCGATTCTTCTCACGAGTTCCCGTCACATTTACCTTCCCCCCCACCACAATATGCAACATTAAATGTGCAAACAAACAAGCAAACAACCGTGCGATATGTCTTGATGTTTTGTATGTTTTTGTAATAGTGGATGTGCTCTTTGACCATTCTTGTTCAGGTGCTGATTCTAAATGGGTTTACATCCGGGTCAACAATGGCTTTGCATCTAATAAATAATCTAGACTCTTTATTGTCTTAAGTTCAGCTTATTCAGTGTTTTTCTTTCTGGAGATTTATATTAAGTCCTAGAAACCATATCTCCTTAAGCAGAAATAACATTTGTTGGAACTTCAGTTAAATTTTATTCTCGGATTACCCCACCTCTACTCACCAATTTCGATTTTATTTTCCTTGATTCTTTATTTTTCTACCATTACTATTTATCTCGTACAAAGTGACCAGGAAAAGTCCACCTATAAAAAATGTTAATAACATTCACAATAATTTTCGCAATTAAACCATATTTGGTATGAATACGTTTTAATGTCCAACAAGTTTTAGTCATGAATCTTTGTTTCATCGCTGTTCAATGATATGCGAGGACACTTTAGTGATCGTCTCATCATTAGGTGTAATGTTGAATGAGCTTCACAGTCGCCAGATCTTATCACTCCCAGATGCATATCTGTGGGGTTATCTCAAAGGTAATGTCTATTAAGACAATCTAAAAACTGTTCCTGAACTGAAGAGGAGCATGGCAAGAGAATAAGAGCGGCACCAAAGAGAATTGCGTCAGATTTATTGATAATTCTCTACATCATATCCAGGTCTGCTTATCATTGAACAACGATAAAAAAAAAACTGTTGGATATTCATGGTAGAAAATTAGTAGATAATTAGGCATACACTGAAGTTTATTTGTATTTCTTTCATGATAATTGTACTGTTTACAAGCAAACAACATTATGAGATAATACTCTGTTGTTCAAGCTTTCTGGCTAGAACATTGATTATGATAAAAGTCTGTAATATATAAATTAGGGCCATACTTGGTAGATGGTGTTTTTCTTCATTTGTTGATATATTTAATTTATTTTTTATTTTTGTTGTAGTAGTTCCTCACTATGTTTCGCTCTTTCTTCCTACTTTTCATTTTTTCTTCCTGTTTGTTTCCCCCCTTTTTCGTTCTTTCTTTTCTATTTTTATTTCGTTTGTCCCCCTACTTAACTTGTTCGTACATCTCTTATTTTTTTTCTCTTGGGTTTCTATTTCTTCTTCCGAAACGTTTTCTCTTTCTTTCGGTATATGCGTTCTTTCATTCTTTGTTTGTTTTCTTTATCTATTTTTGTCTTGTCTCTCTTCTTTTGTCTATTCGTTGTTTTATTTTTTTGTTTATTTCTTCGTTTTTTCTACTTCCATTTCCTCATGAATTGTTTTAATATTTCTTCTTTCTCTCTATAATTTTTCGCTTGTTGTTCTTTTATCATTCATCGTTTTATTTTTCTTGCTTCTTTCGTTTTTACTGACTAGCTTTCCCCTTTTCTGTCTCCCTTTCATTGTTTTATTTTCTTTCTTTATCGTTTATTTATCTAATCAAATCTGTTGTTTTATTTTTCTTCTATGTTTGATTCTTTCTTTCTTTTTTATCTCTCTCTCTCTCTTTATTTGTTGCTTTCTTTTCTTTATTAATGTCATCTATGTATCTATGTATCTTCTTTCCTTGTTTCTTTCCCTCTTTTCTTTCATATTTTCTTCTCTCGTTCATTTCATCTGTCATTTCCTCTTTTTATTTCATTTTTACTTTTTAATGTTTTTCTTTTTCTTTTCATTGTATTTAAGTGTTATCTCTATCTGACTTTCTCTACATTTTATTTTTTCCTTCTTTCCTTCATTCAATCGTTCCCTATTTTTTTCTCTCCGTTTGTCTTCCATCATTTGTCGTTCATTTTTGTTTGGGGCATTTTTGAAACCACATCCTTATCTTCTGGCGCCATCTTTCTAAACGCTTCTCGCCTGAATACAAAAAAAAACAAAAAAAACAAACAAATAAACAAAAAACAAAAAACGGATCGCGTCCAAATCAAACAGCCATCGATCGTACTGAACACGCAACCATCGGAACATTTTCCTTTAAACAGAAGCCTATTTATCAGGGTCCCCTACACCCCAACTGCGAAGGTACAAGTAATCAGCGTTTGGTTCCTCCCAATTGACCGGACTTTGCTCCCTCGAAAGAGAAGGGTTTTCGAGACAGACTAAACTCGTTTCAGCACGCGAACCCCGACAAATACTGCTCGTTAGATGACGGGCGTAAATTATTTGGCACTTGGCGCACTCCACACGTTATCTCGTTCCGCCGAAGACAATATTGAATTTACATACACACACACACGCACACACACACACACACACACACATATATATATATATATATATATATATATATATATATATATATATATATATATATACACATATATATATATACATGCGTGTGTGTGTGTGTGTTTGTCTATTTATGTGTGTGTGTGAATTCAATAGTATATCTAAATATGCATTTACTAGTTATCCACAAACCTGTGTTTCGTCGTCTCTACGACTCATCAGTGCATTCGAAACAAATGTTAAAAATAACATAGTATTTGAAGCCAAAATATGATGCTCTCGACATGGCTTCACACCAGCTCATACCAAGAATGGTGCATCTTCCCCAAGTGATGTTACCTGAAATAACAGGACTATAATGCTCTACCAACTGCTTATAACCCCTTGTGTTAGTGGGTAAAAATATTATAGCATTATAAATGATGTTATTTTTTATTTATATTATATTTTTTATACTCATAACATAGAAGTATTAATTTAATTTTACGGTAGAGCATTGTCCCAATGTTGAATATAAATCATTATTTCCTTCAGCAGAGTGTTCCATTTATAGAGGCATATATATATATATATATATATATATATATATATATATATATATATATATATATATATATATATATATATATCGCGGTCTTCTTAGACTTTATCGAAGTCACTACTTTAATTCCCGACTGCCTGCGTTTAATATACACAGTTCAACTTCAACTTTTGAAAAACTATTCTCATTCTTGATCCACAGAAGTATTTTAAAATTGCCCGAATTCTAAAATTTACTTCCGAATAAGTGCGTTACACCTACGATTGAACTAAACATCTTTCTATACGATTTACTTCATTCGTGAACCTTTTAAATGTTGCCTTCACGAAAACCCTTCTTTTCCATCTTTAAATCTCCTTTCACTGGACATCTTATCAACGGACATTTACCAACTGGACAGAGCCCATATCTTTTTACACGCACATTCTCACTCTCCATTACTTAATATTTGTTCAAATTTAGAATTTTGCCTTTTCCACTGCCAACTTATCTATCTATATAATTTCTCTGATGATAAGATTTTGAAAGGCCTTGGCTGAACGAAAAATAACAAACAGGTTTTTACCGAGTACACCTCGCAATGAACAATCGAAGTTGAAATAAATTTGTCATTCGTACATGTTTATCCCTCTTCTTTCATCTATCTTTATATATATATATATATATATATATATATATATATATATATATATATATATTTATATATTTATATATGTATATATACAATATCATTAGCCATAGCCACGTGTTTTGTCTCTCTTTTCTTTAACTCTCTCTCTCATATATATATATATATATATATATATATATATATATATAAATTATTTATAAATTAATACTATTTTTAAATTAGCACATATGAACATGTGTTTCATGCTATCTTTCAATCATCAGTATGGGGGAGACAATCCCTGCCGGTCATACGATTCGTAAATATATATATATATATATATATATATATATATATATATATATATGTATATATATATATATATATGTATATATATTGTGTTCGTCTCATATCGCAAGCGCGAATATGACCAAATGGTTCAAACAACGACGACAGAAGATCGAATACGTCATGGTGTCTGTTTGGCTTTGCGCTTCATTCTCTTCTCACGGCCCCTTGTTGCTCGAGAGGCTTCGGCGAGCGGAGCAGCTCTTTTGATCATTGTCCTCCAAATTAGTACATAAAATGACTTAAAAACGACTTCTTCTGACAAAACCTGGACTTGTTGACCTCCCCAAAATAAATAATTTATGTAAATTTTTAGATATTATACATCCAGGACAATGCCGATCTAGAATATACTGTGTGAGTGTTTGTTTTTAGTTTTTGACTTTAAGTTGGACATACACACACAGACAAACATCTGCTCCTTATATAATAAACTAGCCAAAATATCATCTCTACGGTCGTATATTTTAGCTAGGTTGCTGCGTCTTGTCATCGTGTGACCGAAGAGTTCCATAGTTAACCGAACGGGTTCAGTGAATTATTTAAGTAAGTTAATTGTAAAGACTTTCATAGGTTCAGTCAGTTAGCTCAGTCAGTTACGACTAAGGCTTCAGATGCTCGATTTCGATTGTCAGCGTCAAGTTTCTTCATATTTTATTTGTTTATGCAAAATAAGTTTCTTACGTTTAGAAAAAAATCCGCTCACGCACAGACAGACATCCAGAGAGACAGAGAAAGTTTCGGCTATATTATAAGTAAATAGAAAAAGGATAATTTACTCGACTGGATCATACTTTAATTGTTTCACTCATTTTACAGCAACACATTATTTTCCTTTCCAAAACGTGACATCATATCTAAAGTTAATTATTTGTTACAAATTGTGTAACATTGATCTATTGGCCCTTCCATAAACATTGGCCTTTTGACTAAGATCAGAGTGCAGGATCTGTTCCGATGGAACTGATCCTGCAAATAAATGCTTCCGGTCGGTCGAATTTTTCTAGCCTACCACGTCATCTGGTGTCCACCTGTTACAAAATAATCGAAAATTTACGTACACGCCTCTGGCGTATAAAAGAATCGAAAGTTTATGACCGCGCCTCTGTTGTACAGAAGAATCAAAAGTTTTCGGACCCGCCTCTGGCGTACAAAAGAATCGAAAGGTTACGTACGCGCCTCTGGTTTACAAAAGAATCAACAGTTTACGACCGCGGCTCTGTTGTACAAAAGATTGTAGTTCATCGAAAGTTTCCGGACGCGCTTCTGGTGTACAAAAAAATTGAAAGTGTACCTATACAATTAAATAAGCGTAAACCGAAATAAAAAGAAACAATAACGATGCCCCCCGATTCCTTTTCAAAATCACGTCATTTCTGTCAGAATAAATATGCAGTTTTCCAAATTAATACATGAATGTTTTCATGCGATAATCTCCCTTGAAAATGAAAGTGTAAGTATGCTTATAGACCTGATCGTTTGTGAATAAAATATATGTAATTAATTGTATTAATTACACATCCCTTTTTCTGGATATACACGCATACATACACAGATACAACTGAATTTAGAATTTGAATTACTGACTAGACACCATCCTTGGTACAAGGTTTGTTAGGACAACATGGCATGAGGATACTTTCTCCTACGAATAAACTCTGAACAAATGTTAAAATTAACATAGTATTCGAAGCCCAAATAAGACCATATCGACATGACTTCGCACTGGCTAATACAAGGAATGGTGCACCTTCTCCAAGTGATGTTACCTGAAATAACAGCACTAAACTGGATACTCCACCAGACTAAATAGTTCCTGTTCCTAGAATCCTGCAAGATCAAGAGACTACAAGAAACATATACTATAATATAGTAAACTGGTAAATCTGGGATAGGAAAGTTAATGTTCTTAAATGTTTTACTAACTCAACGTTTGAGAGATAAAAAGTACTTTAATGGAAAATTCAAATATCTATGTATGTCATATAGAGATCAAGTGTCAGCCCAAAGAAGGGCCCCCCTTTATTTCTGAGAACTTTGACGAGAGTAAAACAAAAAAAAACTTTCCTTTATATATATTCCTCGAGGAATGAGTCGGCATAAGTATATAAAATAGCTGAAAAATTGACCCCTGAAGAAACCTGGCCCAGTTGACCGTAAAACAATCAGAATTTATTTTTGTTTAGATATTATTCACCCGGGTCAACGCCGATCAATAATATAACAATTTTGTGGGTGTTCGTTTGTTAGTTTTTTAAAAAAAACTCTTAGATCTACATACACACAGACAAGTGCCTTTTATATAATAGATGTTATTTGCCGTTATGTATATACTCTTTTTCAAATGCTTGTAGAATTAGTAAAGTGTCTCCGGATACATATATATATATATATATATATATATATATATATATATATATATATATATATATATAAGATAAATGAAGGAAAAGAGGGAGAGATGTACGGATGACAAATCTATTTAATCTTCGATTGTTCAATGCAAGGTGTACTCGATAGAAACATGTTTATTTTTCTTTCCAGGCGTTTTAAAGATTAAAATCTTATCATCAGAGGAATTATATAGATGGATAAGTTGGCAGTGGAATAGCCAAGATTCAAAATTCGAAAAAAATATAAAGTAAGGGAAAGTAAGAGTGTGCGTGTAAAAAAAGTTGACAAACTATGGAGTCTGTCCAGTTGGTGAATATCCGTTGATGAAATGTCCGGTAAAGGAAAGTTTTAAAAATGAAAAGGGGTTTCATGAGACAGCGTTAGAAATGTTCAAAATGAAGTAAATCCAATAGATAGGTGTTTAGTGCAATCGTAGATGGGAAGCACTCATTCGGATTTACTTTTGAGAATTAGGGCCATTTTAAAATATTTCCGTGGAGCGAGAATGAAAATAATTTTAAAATGTGTATATTATCCGTAGTCAGTCGGGAATTCCAGTAGTGATTTTGATCGAATCCAAAAAGTGAGAGTGAGAATTCTGGTCGCAAACAACGCCAGTAAAAAAGTGGGGCGAAGGAGTAGAGATAAGGTGAGTTAGTAACGGGTTTTAGTTAAGTGGATTGAATTATAGCTGATGCTGGGATATAGGGGTGTTATTTAGGGTGTCGTTTGGTACAGGGAGTTGGGGATGTGGAGAGCTATAGGGTTAGGGAAGAGATTGCATGTTAGTTTGAGTTCACAAAATTGCATTTGGGGGGAATTGTATAACAATACAAGCGTATATGACATTACTTTGTATGCAATTGCCATTTAACGGGCATTCTCTGGATAACTGAAATAAATAACACCGCTTGCGCTTACCAACAACCTTCGCTAACTAATAATAACCTTGATCTTAAGGAAGGAAAAAGGAACATGTTTTATCAAGTACACCTTGCACTGAACAATCGCAGATTAAATAGATTTGTCATCCGCACATCTTTATCTCTTTTTCTTCATATATCTTTATAATTGCTCTATCTCGTAAATTGAGCTTAAACCATTTCACTATAGGTTCAATTCTGTAAAATTATACGTTTAGTTTCATAATTTATTATATATATATATATATATATATATATATATATATATATATATATATATATACCAATAATGATAATAATCCAGGTAAAAACATCCACAGGGCAGTAATCCAAAGAATTTCAACCGGGTGTATAAAACGTGCTCAATATCAAATAGAGCTGTATATATGATTATTTTTGTTCATACAGACATGTACAAAATCTGCGACACTGGAATGTCGAAGTTATCGATCAACAGTTATTATAAACTGTGATCTCACCAGACAGAGTTAGAATCCGATCGTAACCTCAGATCATATTCTTTCCAAATATGATCTGAGGTTTAGATCGGATTCTAACTCTTCCTGATGAGATCTCAGTTTATAATAACTGTTGATCGATAACATCGACATGCCAGTGTCGCAGATTTTGTACATGTCTGTGTAAATAAAAATAATCATATATATATATATATATATATGTGTATCGAGGCAGCATTTTTTCTTTAAGACACGTATTATTAAAAATAACCGACAATTTTTGTCTGGCTATTTTAGTGTTGATCCCTTCAATTTTCCGGATTAAAATCTTAATCTCGGAAGGAAATTGGCTGATGAAACTGCCATAGTGTACATGTTGGTCCAGAGTACTTTCTGACCCGTCTGGGTCCATCGTCAGTGGAATAATGACAAACAGGTAAAGACCTGGAGTGAGATTTATAATTAATTATGGCGGGAAAATTTAACTATGTTTATTAGGTATTATAAGCATTTAAGTATATTAGTGCTAGTGTTAAAATTAATCTTGTTAATAGCAGGTTTTTTAGTTTTAATGAGTAGAGCTTCTAGAAGTTAATTAGAAGGCGCTTGGTGTTGTTTAGTGTGTGTCATGGTAGTTTGCAATGCCCTGCTTGTGATGCGAAAGAAGGTTTTCTGCCGAATAGATGTTATATGGTCGTTGAAAAGAGTTTCGGTATGGAGTCTTAGTCTGGCGGATATAAGCTTCATTATCACAAATAGAAAAATAAATGTAATATATAGTGTTTACGCTGTCGCATGTAAGGTGTCGGTGTTGGATGTCGATGTTGGTGTTTAGTATGTTTAAAAAGGTGCGGTGTGTATATATGTGCATACGAGACATCTGGATTTGTTGCATTTGTAATTGTCGTGTTTCAGGGTGTTTTGTGTGTGTTTCTGTGAGCGGGAGAATATTCTTAAGTGCAATGATTGGAGGTAGGTTGAAAATGGACTTCATGGTGAATTTGTTTGCAGGCTGTTGAAATATTTGCTGAGGTTTGCTGTGAGGTTGTGCATATGTAAGCCATTGTGAAAGATTATTGGGATGCCGTTGATGGCGTGTTTTATTTGTATTTCAAGAGTTTTTGTCTTTCTATTCTCGTAGCTGAGAATATGGTATTCTTCATGTATTTGATGGGGTATAGACTGGTGATCAGTTGTTGTGTAAGATTGGTTATGTGGTGCATGTAATATCGGAGGTCTTAGCATATACGCTTAATACGTACGTACGGACTATATATGATCAATTTTTCACGTTTAAACAGGGGTTGCTGTTGAAGTTTAGGAATTTGTGGTTTCATTTAAATGTATGTTGATATTCTTTTGTTGGGGATTTTACAGTGATGTCTAGAAATGGAATGGAGTTATATGAATATTCCATGTTGAATTTGATTATGACATGGTAATTTTTCGTGCACTATTACACTATTGGTGTAAGTATATAATGTTGGTAAGGCCGTCTATCAAAATGTCCTCGATATACCGGCAGTAATGAGAGGATCTGAATGGAAAGTCTTTGAGATGTTAGTTTCTAGTATTCCATGAATATGTTGGCATAGCCTGGGTCATTTTTGTGCCCACGTGGTGCCCTAGACCTGAAGGTAGTTTTGGTTGTTTAGTTCGAAGTTAGTCTGTCTGAGAATAAATTCTATTAAGCTGCATATGTCATGTATTTAATCGTTGGGGAAATTATTGTGAAGAAAGAATTTTCTGCGCGCATGCATACCATAATTGTGTGGTGTGTTGGTGTAAAGATTCTTACATCAATAGTGACTAGGGTAGTTTGTTAGGGAAGATTGTTGATTTATTTGATTGTGTTAAGGAAGTGTGTAATGTTCTTGATGTAGCCGTGAATGAAGTAGAGGGGTTATGATGTGGTTTATATATCATGATATATATATATATATATATATATATATATATATATATATATATATATATATATATAAGAAGATATGGTTGTCTCTCATTAGAAAGTATTGCCTATTTAAATGTAAGAATGCGTTTTGAGACCTAACAATGCATTTTTTTAAAATAAAAATTAATTTATTTAAAAGTAGTCTCAAATTTTCGTGGTAATACGTCTTCGTCAGGGGTGCAAGACATTTCTTTTCATAGCGACGTGTTTATCGCTAGTAGAAGGTAGAATCCGTAAAATGTTGATTCGGTAATAGTTCAAATGTCGAAGTCTTTAGAGAAATATGCGCGGACACGCATTAAAGATAAGGAGAGTTTTCTTTTACCTCTAAAACGTTAAGTTGGTAAATAAATTAAGAACATTACTGTTTGTCTCCCCAATTTGCTAGTAAACTATGTCATAGTATATCTTTCATGTGATCTCTTTGGTTTACCGGATTCCAGGACAAGAATTCATCTAGTCTGGTGGAGTATCCAGCTAAGTGATGTAACTTGAGGTTATATCACTAAGAAAAGGTGAAATATTCCTCGTATTAGCCAGTGTATAGCCATGTCGAGGGAATTTTTATTTGGGCTTCGAATACTATGTTATTTTGAACATTTGGTCAGGATTTACTTACGAGGATGGTGTCTAGTTTGTAATACAAACTCTCTAATGTATGTGAGAGATAATGTGAGGAATAAAAGAGTGAGGCGGAAGGAAAGAGAGGGAGGTGAATATTAAATGCGAAAGGCAGAGTAATAGAGAAGAAATAGAGTATTAAATTAGAAAGAAAGGGTGTTAAAATAGAGGAGTAGAGATGAAGATAGAGAGAATGAAATGAAGGAAGAGGGAGAGAGAGGGTTTTGAAAATTGGCAGAAGAGTGAAAAGACATTTAGAAGATAGAAGAGAGGGAGGATAGAGAGGAATTGAAAACAAGTGTGCGGAAGAGTGTTGGAAAAGAGAGGGATAGAGGTAAAGAAAGAAATAGAGAAAGAAAATATGAGAGGCAGAAAAAAAACAATGTAAGATAGGGAGAGAAGAAGAAGAAGAAGAAGAAGAAGAAGAAGAAGAAGAAGAAGAAGAAGAAGAAGAAGAAGAAGAAGAAGAGGGAGAAAGAAGGAAGAACAACAGGAATAACAAAAAAGAAAACATTTATCATGATTTCATGAGAAACGGAAACAACGCGTCGAACTTTTTCAAACCGAAATTATCTTTTTGTTTCCTTCCTCTCTATCCCCCATCCCCTCAATCAGAATAGTTTACTTTTGAGACTGATGCGAATTTGTCGTGCGACCGGAGACAACGTGCCCGGTTGAAGTCCCATGCCGCCCCCTCAGGTTCGGATCGCTTCACTTGTCACGGCCTAAAAACACGCAATTCTCCCCAGCCTCACCTCGCCTGAAAAACAAGCTATTTCAAAACTTCTCACCCCTCATCGACCCGAAAATAAACATACACAAACAATAGAACACAAGAGCCTAGTACAAATAAAGACACGATTCTACAAGGTTAACACACCTGGTTAGAATTAAAATTAAAGAATGGCAGAATAGAAAAACAGTTATGAATAGCATCTAAAATAGGTTACGTTGGTGAGGGTTCGGAATAGAGGCCGCGTCGTTTTAGTGCTATATTTTGACATGTTATGTTTAAAAAGAAGCAGATGATGTCGATTATCACGTTTAGAGCATGGTTATGGAAGAACATAGTTAATAAAATATTTTTAAAAGTATTTTCACGCATTTTCACTACCTTCAATAAAACTGATTTTTTAACCGGTATACTTTCTAATTTCTGCCGTAGAAAAATGTCTCCTTTCAATATTAAGAGACAATAGATAAGCCCCGTAAGAGACTCTGCGGAGAGAATATATTGTGAAACAATCTCTTAGCACACCTTTCCTGAATGAGCAATACTTGAGTCCAGTGGGAAAGGCAGTGACGCGCAGGGGTCGGGTGATGCCTGTGTAATGCCCCTAGCTCAACTACTTGATTGTATGCCTCAAACCTCAAGTATAAGTCCTAGTGCTGAGAAATATTATGTGAAAGGGAGATAGTTTGAATATGATTGGATGCCTTCCTCAATTTGGATTCCCTGTCGCCCCTCCAACTCTGCCCGACACTGGACATGGGGCAGAACGACTGAAAATAATGCCGGAATAAGCAGAGAAAGACTGTGTTTATTTCAGAGTTTATTTCCCCTAAACTAATTGTTCGACAAAGGCCTTAGAGTCTAGTCTACCCTATTAATTAACTCACATCTGGACGGATTATATATTACCTTTGCCCAGGGTATGAGTGAAGGTGATGCAGTACCCCGACAGAATTCGGGTTAGGCATGTCGACTATGCAGTCTGCACCAATAACTTCTATATTACGTCAATTCCACAATGTCTACGTTAAAGCCAGCGGATAAAACATTTTACATTCTAAATAATTTTATTATTTTGAACGTCTCTCCGCACGCGTGGTTTATATTCTTTCCTTTTTCAAATAGTTAAACGCGCGCCAATGACGTTTTCTCTGTGCGTTCTTCTTTTTCCTACGTTTTTATGTTATCGAATACATTCAAAATCTTCATGTTGATCCGAACAAAACCGGTAAAATCACTCGTTTTCTTTTGATGAATTTTTCCTGTATTGAAAATTTGCTTATTTTCCGTTTGCCTTTATATATATATATATATATATATATATATATATATATATATATATATATATATATATATATATATATATATATATATATATATGTATGTATATATATATATATGCTTTTCAGATTGATTCGCGGAAAACTCCCTATGTGGCAACATTACTTGCTTTGGCCGAAGGGGTATATCTTCGGACCGGCTCCAATGTGGCAAAGTCGTTTACCGCGGGCAGCTGGTCGATCTTTGCAGGACTTTTGTCGACGACGGGACGATGTGTGACAACATGTGCACGTGTGTGCAATATCTCGTCTTTTATGGCCAATGAGCAATCATCGTTTTACGATAGTCACTGTCGCCTGCTTCTGGGACTGGCTGACTGGCTGTTTGGTCAGGACCATTGTGCTGCAACTCAAACATTATGTAATAATGGAACACACCATTTAACTTATATAAAATTATAATTTATTATATTTCGAAAAGAAACATCTCAGAGCGTGACAAGACGCATGCGTCTCTTTCAGATTTCAAACCAGTCTCTGAATTTTCAATCTCTTGACCAGAAAGAGAGAGATAGTGAGAGTGAGAAAGAGAATGAGAGAGACAGAGAGAGAGAGAGAGAGATAGAGAGAAAGAGAGAGAGAGAGAGAGAGAGAGAGAAAGAATACAGCCGTCATCATTGTACGCTTTGTCAAGTGTTTTGTTTTGAGTTCGATAACTGATTTTCTCGAACGACGACAGTCTGATCTCTGAACCCATCACATGTACCTGTCATTGAATTGGCTTGACACCGACCTCCAGTCTTCCAAAATTAGACTGAGGCACAGGTGCACTCAGTGATCTCAAAACGCAGAGAATTACTGTTTTTGAAATAAGTCTGGCATAAGGATTACGAATATAACGAGGAGCACTTAGCTCCCCAAAAGGTAACGCATTGTACCACTCCTAAACTTCTTTCGATATTCATCTCGGTCGGAGAAAGCGATAGTATTAATCAATCAATAATATTAGCAAAAATCAAGAGCTAAGAAGGGATAGTAATACGCGATTTAAATGTATTTTATGCAATAGTCGTTTAATAAAATCACAGCGTGGAAACTCCTTCGGTTTTCCATCGCTTGGTTTATGCTACAAGACCTGCTTTTTTTTCTTTTCGTAAGATAGTGTGCCCTTTATCTATTATAGTAAAGTTGTTTACCCTTTTCAATACTAGTGCGATGTCGGTTATATTTGGAGTACTTCCTTGCATTTGCAGACCCGCATGCACCAACATGTTCCATCTAGGATTAGACAGGGAAAGGCAGGATCCTTTTTGCTACTCTTCCTCTACGATTTTAGACTCTGCTATTGGCCAGCATTGGGTTAAAACTCCATGCTGTTCCAGTAATCATAAGTTGAAACGTTTTGAGGTGCTTCATAGAGCGGATTCAAAAACGATTAAACAATTTTGGAACCTGTCTCTATCGCTCTACGTAAACTATCATTGTGCCGGCAGAAAATGTTTGTAAAAGTGCTAACTTACTTTGGGGAACTTTGACCCCACCACCCGTTTTGTTTTATCCCATGCTGTGCCATTTTTAACCGACTATTCCATAAAATTCCTTTTAATAGCGTATTAGTATTCCACTGGCACTTCAATTTCCCCCTCAGCCCATCTTTATTGCTAATATTATGTATTGATTTATACTATCGATTTCTCCTGACGAGATGATAGTCGAAAGAGCTATAGAGAGTTTCCGCGAATCATTTTCAAAAGCATATATACATTTTGTACCTCCAAACATTTGTCTATATATATATTACCATATATATATATATATATATAAATATATATATATATATATATATATATATATATATATATTATATATATATATTACCATATATATATATATATATATATATATATTATATATATATATATTACCATATATATATATATATATTACCATATATATATATATATATATTACCATTTATATATATATATATATATATATATGGTAATATATATATATATCTATATATGGTAATATATATATATATATATATATATATATATATATATATATATATATATATATATAGATTTAGATTTTTCACTTATAAAATAGATCATTCAGTGAAGACCGGGGTTTTTCGAATAAAAACAAGCTCGATGATACTCGATTACAGAGTACAGAGCATTTATATGTGATTTTATGAAGGCTTACCAAAGCATTCCTTTCAGGACACCAATGATCACCATTAAATATATTTTTTCTTACAAATATTATTTATTACAATTAAAACATTTAATTAAAATAAATAATATTTGTAAGAAAAAATATCTTAATAAATAATATTTGTAAGAAAAAATATCTTTAATGGTGATCATTGGTATCCTGAAAGGAATGCTTTAGTAAGTCTTCATAAAATCACACACACACATATATATATATATATATATATATATATATATATATATATATATATATATATATATATAATAAAAAATGACGTAAGAAGCCCTTTTAACAATACGTTAAAGATTTTTTTCTTTTTTTCTTTTTTTTCCCAATTATTTTCGAAGGATACAACCTACATCATCAGAGATATTTTTTATATAAAATAAACAATCTTTACTTTTGTTTATAAGTATAACATCTTGTGTTGGTTTGACGCTCTCCCCCAAGATGTAATGGGCGGAAGTGGGGATAAGAACGGGGAAGCCAGAGCATGCCGGGAGTTATAATTCTTTAGATATTGTTCGTTCTTTTTTTTTAAGCATTGAATGAAAATGTAATAAAAGATGACGTAAGAAGCCCTTTTAACAATGCGTGAAAATTTTTTTTCTTTTTTTCTTATTTTTCCAATTAATTTCGAAGGATACAACCTCCATCATCAGAGATATATTTTTTTTTATAAAATAAACTTTACTTTTGTTTATAAGTATAACGTCTTGTGTAGGTTTGACGCTCTCCGCCAAGATGTAATGGGCGGAAGTGGGGATAAGAACGAGGAAGCCAGAGCATGCCGGGAGTTATAATTCTTTAGATATTGTTCGTTCTTTATTTTAAGCATTGAATGAAAATGTAATAAAAAATGACGTAAGAAGCCCTTTTAACAATGCGTGAAAGATTTTTTTCTTTTTTTCTTTTTTTTCCAATTAATTCTGAAGAATACAGCCTCTATCATCATCGATATTTTTTAATTTTTTTTTTATAAAATAAACAAACTTTACTTTTGTTTATAAGTATAACGTCTTGTGTTGGTTTGACGCTCTCCGCCAAGATGTAATGGGCGGAAGTGGGGATAAGAACGAGGAAGCCAGAGCATGCCGGGAGTTATAATTCTTTAGATATTGTTCGTTCTTTTTTTTTCGAAATTAATCGGAAAAAAAAGAAAAAATGAAAAAAATCTTTCACGCATTGTTAAAAGGGCTTCTTACGTCATTTTTTATTACATTTTCATTCAATGCTTAAAAAAAAGAACGAACAATATCTAAAGAAATATATATATATATATATATATATATATATATATATATATACATATATATATATATATATATTACCGAGAGACAGACATAAACAGACGCAGAAGAGAGTCCGGAGAGATCAACTATATGTCCTCTTTATTTGGATTTGAAACCGACGGTACCGATGTTGTTCTGATCTTTAGTAATACATGAATAAATAAATGTTCTTCTGATCTTCAGTAATACATAAATAAATAAATACTACGCTATTATTTTTGGATTTACTTAATAACCGAGCACTCTGCTAGGGTTCCCTCACACTTACCTTACACACACACACACACACACACACACACACACACACACACATATATATATATATATATATATATATATATATTGTGTAATTATGTATTATATGCGAAATAAATTGTGCTAGAGTATATGCATATTTATTTTATTCAATCGACACCGTACATTTATTTAATCTTCCAACGTTTCCGTGAAACCAAAATGATACCGGTGGACATCAAAATAATGCATAATTGCAATTGATATATATATAGTCATCCACATACTATATATAGTATTTAAACATTCTATGTTGTATTATTGATTAAAAGTACAGTAACCTGTTTTGGTTGTAATATAAGGGTGATACATTAAAAAGAAATTCGCATTTATTCATTTAAATGCATTTTCGCTGCAAAGATTGGCCCATATCAAAGATCTGTAAAAGATGCGCTAGTACGGTCTATCCAGTTGAAGGTAGGCTTTTATATTTAGTCTGCAGAAGGTAGAAGTTGTGGACTCATTTTGCTATCTTGGCGATATGATCTGTGCTGTTGGAGAATGTGAATTAAGTTCGATCTCGTGTGTACAGACTGCAAGCTTCGTTCCATTCTAACCTGTCGTTTACTTTCAATTATTACTCGGGTTGAGTTCACAACACTTATGTCCATGGCGTCATGTTAAATGAAAGCGAATGCTAGGCTCGCACTAATTCGGCCGTATTGAAAATTTAGATGTCTAACAGGGCGATGATTCCGTGGAATTTAGGGGTGCGTCTTAAGAACAGAGTTAGTTTATACTTCCTGCTAGAGGGTGGATGAAGTCAGCTCTTTGTTGCAACCGTTTGCAGGGCTATTGACATGTTGAACACGTCTCGACTTGGATAAGTAGATGTACACGAATCTCAGTTGAGGGTAACCGAGTAAAAGGCAGGCCATGGAACAGTTGGAGTAACTGAGTCAAAAATAGAAATGATGAAAATCACTCCATGCTATCATGGCCAACGTACAATCCATATCAGGTGTGGAAAATACAGCAGAGGATGAAACCTTTGTATACTTATTTTATACTAAAACACAATAACGATTGTAAACGATTCACTGTAAACGATTAATTAAATACAAGTTTCTATGTCCATATACGCACTATATGAGTACATATAGTGCGTATATGGACACAAAAGAGCCGGCATAATTTAAGGTAGGTATATTCGATACCTTAGCCCGCGACGGTATTCGCTAGACCAATCACGCACTCATTTGCTTATACACATGCAGACACAAAATCTCACAAAAACATTTCTCGAAATCGCTGTATTCACTTCGACCGATATTTAAGAAATCCCCCTCCCCCAATACAGACCATTACTACAGAAGGGTTCCAAGTGGATTTAAAAATGAGAAAAGATTGACTTTTAGAAAGAAATATATTTTTCCTTTCTTCTTCCATGTGCCTAGCGTCCTCAGGAATTTATCTGAACAGAGTTTTTTTGCAAGGGCTTTCCATCTGTGGAACACATTAAATGGAACTGCTTCCCTGCAGATTACAAAATAGTCGTCTTCAACTTCAGTGTCAACCAATACATGACATGAACCGTCCCTTACTTTAGTTCATTTTATGAATCATTTTTAATACTCTAAAAATATTCTTCAACGTTCAACTGGCAATCATTTCATATCATTTACTCTCGATTGACTTTTGGACTTGATAAGTAGTGACTCATGAATAAAAACTGTATATTTATTGGCCCCCACCCATTCTTCTTTTCTGCATCCTCTCTCTCTCGTATACGTGATGCTGCTAGTAAAATCGTTGGTTCTGTTGTCTCCATAGGTTCGCTGTTTTTATACCTCATTGTAATACAGCTTCCTATTCCAGTAGCTTTTTCCAAGAACTGCAGGCTTGTGGAACTCTCTTCCTGCTAACTGTTTTCCTCCTAACTATAGCATTGGTATTTTAAAGCCTAAGACCAATAGGCATCTCCTGTCTTAACGAAAATCATATTTCGTTCTTGTTAGCGCCTTACATCAAGTGGCTTCATGCCTTGCTTAGAGCGACTTCCAGAAAAAGGTGGAAATCAATGTCAATTAACCACATCAGAACGCATGCGTAAAAGAAGAGTAAACACAATTAGGATCGCTCTTTTTTCTGGTCGCAAAATAAAACGGATCTGTCTTCATCCGTTTAGTTTCGTAATACTGAGTTCGATCGATTCTTACGGTGAGTGAGTATTCAACAATGATAGCAATTAATAGGGGAGGGGAAGTGATATAATCCCCAAATGTATTGAATCGATCAAATCTGAACTCGGCTTAGTCGATTTCATAATTCGCGTCGTTATTCATTATACTAATCACACGCAATAATGCCAGTAGGCTATAAATATTGATAGAGTTAATTCAGAAAAATCAAACCTGGGGAAAATAACTGCAGGATACATTTTCTAGCATATGTGTGAGATTGTCTATCCATGAGGGAAATTGCGATAATTAAAAAGAAAGAAAAAATAAACAAAAAGAAAACGACTCTCGAGCGGCGTTTTTTGGGCCTTAATAGACTAAACATCTGATGTTCTTTTCCGTTTTTTTCCGAATGTTACTAGGAAAGAAAACGGATGCAAATAACCACCCTCTAAAAAAGAATGGCGAACCATGTCGAACTTCCCTTCTGCAATTTTTTGTGAATATGGCGGAAATCCCAGACCTTGCTCGATCCCTCCGATGAAACCTCGAATAGTAAACTTCCAACTAAAATTTGATCCACGATTCTTTTTGTCTTTCAGAATTCAGAAAAAATACTAAAACAAAACAAAATAAAACAATAAAACTTAAACTGACATTTATATGTTGTGTATTGCATACCAGAGAACGAGAAGCTGTGTTTTCTAAAGCGGATATGGCGTTACTGTAGTGGTTATTGATGCGGAATGCACATCCAGCCAGTATTTATACCAGGTTCGCCTTGATATAATCCTGGTAATCTTGCGGCTGTTCTAAACAAGCATCTGCTCATTTATCTGGATCAGGTAGAGGTTGACTCCGTCCTAGGAGGTCCATCCAGACAGGCATTACGTTCGGAGAGACGGGTTGATTTATTTCCGGTTCCATGAGGCGCCCTTACCAGGGAATGCCGATTATTCCGTTGAGAAAATGCAGTTTAGCCCTTTTCATATCTTCGCTACCCGACAATGACTAAAAAAAACATATCTCCCAAGTATCGTACGAAACGCAGTCACGCGAGTTCTCATTCGATCTTCCAGCTTGCTATACAAAGTATTTCTTTCTTCTTTTTGAATTCTTATATTCGATTTTTTGGGTGGAGGTCAAGGATGTAGTCAGAATTAATTAAGTGAAAGGGGGTGAAATTAAGTAGTAATTATTGAAATACTTTTCGGTAAATTTATTATCTTTAATCCCTTCGAGGCACACTCGGTGTTTCTCGAAAACAAAGACGGACATTTGTATAATCCTGTTCCAGACCATTTCGATTTTGATTTTTCATTTCTGTAACCTTCAAGTTCTTCTTTACGTGTCTGTGAAGTGTCATGTGGTCATACGACAGTTTCCCACATTTTACGCAGTCCTTTGCATTATTGTTGTAGTTTACACAATCTTCTCAGCGGCATCGGTTGGGCAATAGAGTGCAGACAAGGCAGTGTTGCATCGTGTGCTTCTCCACTCCACATTTACAGATGGCTGAGTCAGTTCAGTAGCCCCATCTACTCATAGCAATTTTGAATTCTTGGCCTTTTGGCTAAGATCAAAGTGTAGTATCTGTTCCGATGGATACTGCACCCCATAGACTGGTATTGTCCTGGCCTTCGGGGCTTGATTTACGCCGGTCTATGGGTCTGTCCTGTGCAGTTCTAGGAGATCCACCCTCCCAGGCTTTGCCTCCCCTCTTTGAGGAGGAGTAAGTTTATTGCTTACTGCCTGAGGCGCCCCTACCGGGGAATGCCGACGGGGCTGCCCAGGCAATTTTTAAACCCCACTTTCCCGACCCGACCTTTGGTCACATCTTACTTGTGGGAGTAAGATAAAAACTGGCCTTGTGCCTTACTCCTGGAGAGGAGTAAATCAATACTCATAGCAATTTTGATCTTCTATTCACATTCTCATGCTGTTGAGTGTTTTCCACTGGAGCTAGGGTGCTTCTGAACCGAAAAAAAAGGCCATCAGAAGAGGGAGGGTCCCATGTCAGTAGGAGGGAGCCTATTCTCTAGCCGTCATGCCAACAGCTGCATTATGGTCTCTTCCTGGGATGCGTTTAATGTTTCGACATGGTCGAGGAAGCTTTTCATTGACTTCAGTCGTTGGACCGTTGATACACGCCCCTGAAGGAGTTATAAATAATAATATAAAGTAAACTGTCGTATTTTTATCTATGTTCACAACTAACGCTGATCACATTATATTATTACATAATCATTGATCAAAATAAAATATACTTATCTAAGTACTCTGGGCAATGTAGTTTCAGAATATTAATGCTCATGATCGTATAGCTCAATAACCTTATTTGATTCGTAGATATATTTGTTTTGTAGACTATATTTTGTAAGCAAATTGTCTGTAAACGATAACGCATAGATAGGGGCCCAGAAAATTACAATCACCTCTATTAAAGTGGACCTGTATTTAGTGTAAGGGCTCACTAAATTGTCACCAAATCTCCCCAATTGGGGCCTCCACGACTAGATGCAGTTATTTATACATATACAGAATGGTGTAGTAATCTATGATTGCCAGTGTTATTTTATCCCCTTCTCTTTTAAAATTATTTTCTGAATTTTGGTTTCAAAAATACCGAAGCGAAATCTCAATTATCGAGACGAACTTTTTTGTGTCTAGAATTATGAAAATGCAACAGATATATCATTATTTGATTTATTTATTAACAAGAAAACATGGCGTTGTCCGGGAGTGATTGAAAAACGCTACGTCTTTTTGCACTGACCACATAACATCATATGACCTATTTTATTCGTATTTTTGCAATTTATAATATTCAAGTGTTGCGATTGAGGTCGTCTCACAACTTGATGTAGTTTAATGTCATACCCACAATGAATCCTGTATTTTTCTCCGTGCGCGTTTTTCCCGTAACCCCTTTTTATTTACCGTGAAAACAAACTTTGACAAATATTTTAAGCAATTAAAACATCGTACAACTAAATAAATCCTGTAAGTCTTTTATTATTCAAAAGTTTTCCTATCGTTTCATTCACGTTCTGTGTTTGTTTACATTGCAAAACCGAGAAATGTGAATAGGGCTTTTCAGAATTTTCAGATAAAGAAAAACGTCTTTGTTCGTCCGATATAAAAAAAGATAAAATAAAATATGGTAGCATTCGAAGAAGGGAAAGTAGCAAAAACTTGTCTTAAAAAGTAGAATAAGGGGTCAGTTCTATTTGTACCCGTGCCAGCCTGAGTGTTTCACCGTTCCCCACACCCGATTCACACTCGAACCAACCCGCCAACATGTTGTTTTGTGGTCACGTTCCTTTGTTTGAGACAAAATTGCGACGAAGAAAAAATAAGCGTCAAATATTGAATGTTTGGGTTTCGCGTCGACAAAAGCGCCCCTTCCACCTCGGCGAAATGATGTTGCAAGTTGAATTGCTACTTCACAAATTTAGCAAAAACTGGATTATTGTACGAGTATCTACGACGGATTAAGAGAAATGGGTACATATATTCATAGAAAGATGAAATGAAACGAAAGAAAGTTGGATAGATAGATAGGGGGTAAAACAGATAGATTAACAGAAATGAAAGGCAATATATATATATATATATATATATATATATATATATATATATATATATATATGGTACATGTATTATATTTGTTTATATAGATGTTAATCAAATGAATGTTCAGTGTTTATACAAATTGCTCAATAACAAGTAGAGCTGTTTCTAGTATAAATGTGTATTTATACAAACATTTTTGGTTAAAAATGTGCATACATGCTTCAGACCTTTACAAAAATGATAAATAACACATTTCCTTATTATGGGTATTGCCTCAGTTAAGACGGGGAGGGATGCACATCTCAGTCACCGGCAATTTGTATGAACGATAATTTCTCAGAATTACTTGTGTTCTTTTAACGGAAAATGTGTACTGGAAATAAGATAATTGAATGCCCCATTTACCAGTTGATGATACGTTGTCGACAATCAGTCCTACAATTGCCTTGCTTCTGTTCGACTGATGTATGATTCTATTCAGTCCTAGGGGGGTCAACCTCACAGACTTTATCATTTCTTTTTCAAAAAGAGTTAGTTTGTTGCTAATCGCTTGAGCCCCCCCCCCTTACATGAAAATGCCAACGGGACCAGGCATTGTTTTTGTAAGACAGAGTGCACTTGCTCAAGTACGCTGGCTTTTTAAAATCGCACCTAACATTGTGTTTAATCTCGGCACCAGGAGGTAAATAATTGTCTTCTTTCCAATCTAGATTTTAATACTATTTACAATCCCTGGTAGAACGTTAAAAACGAACGTGAATGAAGGTGGTAAGTAGTATAATAGCAACGTAAGGCCCATGAGACCAGTTGCTACCGAAGCAGTAATAGTGCAGAAGGTGAAGAGTTTAACAAGCTGAATCGACCAGATAATGGTGACGATGTATCATAGCATTGAGAATGTCTTTGATATACACGGGGTGTCATAGACAGAAATATCGGTTCGTCTTTCTCGTTGACACGTAGTAGATAGCCTATTGAATGGTGATGTCTAGTTGTAAAGCTATATGTCGACGAAACTCCGTGTGCATCAAAGAATTCTTCAATACTATTCTACACCGTCACCATTGTCTGGTTTCCTCAGCTGAAGAGGTGATGTAGCGGTCCTTGATTTTGTGTTTTGTTCTTCTTTATTCCATTGGTGGAATTAATAATCGAAAGAGAAAAAGAACAACAAGATAACTCCATTAATTCCTCTGCGATGTAATTTACTTTTTAACTGCAATTTGCAGAGTACATCAATATGAACTAAATCTTCTCTTTCTAACTCCCGAAGAAGGCGCGAAAACACGTCCGATCACTTCGACGCCTTATTTTCCGCAGCTTTTCTACCGCCTAACTTCCTTCAATGATGTCATATCCTGCCACGTGATTTTAATTCTAAATCGTTTCCAGCTAAATGGAATATTTTAGTCTCTGATTTACGTGGAAGATATTATCGGTCTAACCACTATTTTCACACACCTGCATCTGAATATTGCTACAGCAGGAATCTATTATGTTAAGTTTTCGGTCTGGCTTGCTAAAACGTGTAAACTACCAATGATACACTTACAAAAACATTACATATTCTGATTTGGTATGACCTCAAGTAGATTATGGTAAAGTAGTTTAGGGTAATATTCATTCATTAGAGGTCCGTAAGGACTAAATTAGAAGGTGTTGTATCGAAACAATAGGTTTCTTCATAAAATAAATTCTTGAAAACAAAAGAAAATAACTATTTTATATATAACATTTTATATCTTAAAAGTTACTTTTCCTGAACCAAGAACAAATGGAAATTATAGAAATTAAAAAACATAAAGATAGAAATGATGATATAGGGGACCAGAGGTAGAAGTAGGAATACACGACGGTTCTTATTAATTGATTAGTACTGAAGGACGTGCTAGTTGAAAAAAAGGCAGCATATCAAAATGTAATTTTACTCAATAGTTACAAAGTTGAAACGCACTCTAGTTCAAAATATTAGTTAAAACATAAGTGTTCAGGTGGATCTAGCCTCATCTGTAAACAGGATATGTCCTAGATAAGCGAAGTCAGAATGGTGTTTACCTGCAATTAAATTAGTTCGTCATTTGTTTTGTTTTTATCCCCCCCCCCACAGCGGTAAGATATGACACAAGGTCGAAAAGTGGGATTGAAAAGCCAGCGTCTTATATGATGAGCACTCTAGCCTACAACAATGCCTCAGGCGATTAGCAATAAACTATTCCTTTCTCAAAGAGTGAGAAGGCAAAGCCTAGGAAGGTGGGCCTCCTAGAACTGCACAGGAAAAACCCTAAGACCGGCGGAATAAAGTCCCGAAGGCCACGACGGTACCGGTCTAAGTGGTGTAGCATCCATCGGAACAGATACTACAATTTGATTTCAGCCAAAAGGTCGTAAAAAATGAGCTCGGTTAGTTAGAACGAAAGCGATGAAGTTTAGGCGGATGTGACTTCAGACAGACGATTAAGTAAGTTGTGGTTGCAATCTGAGAGTCTTGCGTGGAAGTTTGATCGACGAGACGTATCTTGAAATTGGTAAATTAAACAGAAAATAATTAAGCCATGGGGTTTTAAAATAAGTTTCGCCTTCTGTATCTCTTCTGTTCCCATCTCTTTTAGACGGTTTAGCACTAGGCGATAAACACGCCAACGGGGAAACATTATTGCACCTTGAAAAGAACTTATGTCGAATTTATTGATAAATTAAGTGAGTAATATATTGATTGATACAAAATGTTATAAATAGGATACGCCTTTGGTGCAGCTCACAAAATGACCGCAGCCCTTGGAGACAGCACCACGCACGCACAGCGATCGGCGAGAAAACGGAACAGTATTTAGGAAGGTTTAAATGATAATTTTTAAATACTTTTTAATAATTAAATGGTTGTTATCTAAGGGTCTTGTGTGGAAGTTGAATCGACAAGACGTGTGTTGAGATTGGACTATGAGCTTATAAAATGAGTAGTTTCTTCTGTCTCTTTCTTTGTCTTTCTTCTGTTCTCACACCTATTTGAGACCTTTCAACACTAGACGTCCTGCACGTTAACACGAATAAATCATTCATTTTCGAAAGAAAATTGTGTCTAGTTGATTAATTGATTAATAACTGAATAATTTAATTGATTGATAAATAATGTTATAAGCAAAATACGGCTTTGTTGAAGCAACCGAAATAACCCCAACCCTTGGAGACACTACATACACACACGCACGACAACCGGCAAAAACAAATATGATGTAAACTGTAAATGTTTACAGAATTTTCAATAAGCAAACGGGTTCAATGTTACAGCAATAATATAACCGTCAACTGCAAGACTATGTGTGAAGTAACATAATTAAAAAAACACATAGATTCGAAGAATTCATGACCGGTGATGTACTCATCACCAAAAATTGTTTCATAAAAATAATAATAATGAGCGCTGTTTCATGCTAAGGTGATTATAAAGAATCGTCGAGAGTTTGGTTGTTTGCTTATTTTATTTTATGACATATCAATCTTTTTTCGGATTATTTAATGTCGAATCCGGTTATTTCAGTGTGATTCGCTTGCCTCCTACGACAGCATAATGTGGCACAAGGCCGGGAGTTGTAAATAACCAATCTGCCCCGATTGGTTGGGTACAAAAATAACTGAGAAAGGCTTCGTCACATTTGCTGTCAGGAGCTAATCGGGCGATCATCAGTAAACTAACATCCTCCAAAAAGAAGAGGTAATGCCTGGGAGAGCAAACTGAACTATATCTCAATCCGAGATAAGAAAGGTCTGTTTCCCAGTGGGGGCAGACGCTCATTGTCATAATGATACTAAGGACATACGAAAACAAATTATTATGCAAGATGTTATGCTTCAAATTATTAATACATTCACATATATTTATCACGCGGCAAATTTATGTTTTGTATATGATGTGGTTGTACATTTTTTGTAAGTGTATATTTTGTAAACAAATAGTCGGTAAACGATATATCTAATTCAAGCTATAAATAGGAACATTGCAGGTACTACCACAGTGAATCACAGTAAGCCTGGAAGTATTGGAATCTAAGAGCTAAATTCACACTTCCCAAATCTCCCAAATTGAGACCGTTACCATCACATGCAGTTTGTGTCATATCCAGGACGGTCGGCGGTAGAGTTGGTGGGGTTGGGAAATAAGGTAGGCAAAAAACGAAAGTAGAAAGCAGTGTGAAAGGTGAATGTTTGAGTGGGACTGGATACCTGACCTTAAAGGATTCGAGACAGTTTCGTGTTTTACCCAGGACATATTCTATGGAACCGAGAGATGGAATACTGACAGGTACTACCACTCTAGGTTTGAGTAGATCTTTAAGGAATTGAAAATGCAGGGTAACTAAACACTCTGCAAAACCACTAAATTAGAGCCTCACCACCGGATACACTTGAAGTTTATATTTATGTCGAATTGCAGCAGCATATTTTAATATAGATAACCTGGAATCGTTAATAAAATTCACAATCTTTTTTCATATTAAATAATTTTTAATACAAATAAACATCTATGCGTGACTTGTCCTCCATGTTACAGACATAAATGTACATCATTCTTTGTTTTATCGATGTTCAATGATAAGCACACCTGAATACGATGAGCAAAATTGCCAATTACTCTAACACTCATCTCTTGGCACCGTCATCATTTTACCTATGATGGCCGTCTTCAGTTCAGGAATAGTCTGCGGATTGTTTTGGGTGAAGCCCATTCAGGATCTACCGAATAAACGATCACCAAAGTATATCCGCATATCATTGAACGGTTATAAAACCAAGAATTTTAACTATTTTGATTATTCAGAATACTGCTCTCGTTTTGGGTTGTTATGCTCAACGTTTCGGCCGATGTAACGTCTTTAAATGCGTCTTTTCGAACTCTGGAATTCTCAGGTCTAACTAAGCAAGCCGTACGAACTGAACCCTTTGTTTAATCCACGGCGGTAGATTGTTTTCGTTCCGTAATTCACTACCGGGTAGAAGTCTAAAGCAATTCTTAATTATATTCTGAGTATCGCCTTTACCGAGGATTGAACCAACAGTACTTCGAATGAATTATCAATCCTCATCTAAAAAATTCATGAACATAAAATCAAAGAGTGTTGGACGGATATTCATGATTAAAAGTTAGTGTAAAACTCAGGTATCGATTAAAGTTTATTTCTACCAAATAGATTTTCTGTAGAATAGATTGTAACTTCTAGTAACGATTTCATGGATGTGATTCTAATGACCCCCCCCCCCAGTATGTATATTTTCTCCAGAACAAAATTGAATTATGTAATTTTGACGAAATATGTATTATCGAATTGTTTAATTTTTGTTCTTGTTTAACTGAACAAAGTAGACCAGTAAAGAAAACCCTGTTTGCAAACCAGTTCCTAGCTTTTTATATTTTGGAGGGAAAATAAATGTTGGATGCGATGTCAAGAAAAACAAAGAAATAAGACAAATATATCGCATTCGTTGAAGGATTAAAAACCGGAGCATAATAACAGGAATTGGACACGGTCAGCAAATCATTCTTAGATATATATTCCTCCTTGAACGAAAAAAAGCCTGAAAACGAAGAAAAAAAATGTATTTCCGATGCTAGAAGAATGAAAAATTAAAAGGAAATAAACGTCTCGTCTTAAAAATAAAATAAACGAGAATTAAAAAAAGGAATGTTTGTTTTGAGAATTTGTTGGAAGAAAAAAATGAAAGATAAACGTTCTTACAAAATGAAGAATGGCATTGCTGCGTAAGACAATGAAAAACAGAATTATCTACAATAAAGATAAAAAAGATGAATATAAAAATATCTATGTATAAAATTACTAGATAGAAATACATTTAAACTCATGCTGACATAGACTTACATTCCATGAGGATTTAGACATTAGTGTAAAATAATCAGTAGGTTTAAAAAAAATAACGAATCTAGAAAATCTAAAACAAACAAGAAAAATGCATGAGAGAGTGAACAAGCGAAACGCTAAGATGAATTTGTGTAAAACGGGTGACATTCAATTAATCCGATCAAAAGTTAAAAAAATAAATACGACATTTAAAAAAATCACCCCACGAAAGCACACAAAAAATGATGCTGAAAAATTATCAGTCAGAAAAAAATTATAGTCCAAGGAGGTAGCGCATCACTGGAGAGTTCTAGAGAAAAGGGAGATAACACGGCAAAGTATGTACATATATATTAAAAAAAAATAAAGATCGAAATATAAAAACCGGGCGAAACGAGACAGATGAAATTCGCTTAGTCAGTTATTTCGTGTTGTGCACGCAAATTTGAGGCTGTCATCTCCAACTAGACTTTAAAAAAATAAATATGGAAGGAAATAGTGGATGATTCTGGGAACGGGGATTCTGGAAAGAGGAGGAGAAGGGGTCGGCTGATGTAGACAGAATGATAACGAGGCGTCGGTGTGGGTAGGAGTATGACTGACGCGGTGCTAGTGATTAATGAAGCTATCTGGCTACCGGCTCAAGTGCATCTGCCTGCGCACAGTCGAGACTCAAAAATTGATTAAAGGAGTCACAGCGTCTCACCAGAATCGCAAAAATATTTGCTGCCTTTATTTTGAAATTCGTCAAGGATGTTATGTTTTATCCATGGTTTGCCAGAATTTTTCTTTATATATATATATATATATATATATATATATATATATATATATATATATATATATATACTTCTTTGTAGAATGGTAGGAAAAATCCCAGCAGAGTGCTCGATTAATTAAGAATTAAAGTTAAAAATTAAGAGCATAATATTTATTTACTCTGGTACATTCTGTACTAATTTTTCTGTACCAGAATAAATAAATATATATATATATATATATATATATATATATATATATATATATATATATATATATATATATATATATTGATTGTCGGAAATGGAATCGTTATTAGGAATAATGCAAAGCTTTTCATAAAACGAATAGAGCACTATTTGACTGCTGATATTGTTTATATAAAATGTTCCCCGCTTGTGTCAATTGCGTAGTAGGTATCATTTCGGACTGTCGAGAAAAACGACCGGGTTTTAATCTCTATCTCAAGCACTTGCATGTTTAGCCACATTGTGATACAGCGAAAAGTCTCTCTGTGAATGACTAATATATATATATATATATATATATATAT
>OY744520.1:126164925-126232425 GCA_963556195.1 Sepiola atlantica | reverse complement strand
CTGATTACCTTCGATTCTACCGTAAGGACACGAGCTAACAGTTTATGTTCGGAACACGCTCCACTTGACTAGAGAACATAGGTTAGAATCAGATGACCAAGCCTACATGTGCTTTAGATTGACCTTACATCACAGAGTTAGTTACTTATATTTCTTATACCGTTCTCCTTCGACCCAGAACTGTACCCTGCTTGACTATGTCTATGAAAGTTTAGATAGAGCATTCTCACTCGACTCAAATGCCGAAATACATGTATTTTAAGATTGTAATGCACACCACCGTGACTGGTTGGGATTTCCCAGCGTTACCGATGCAGCGGGGAACTGTACGTTTATTTTCTCCTCAGCTCCCGACCTCTAACAGGCTGTTACTTTTCCGACCCACCTTCCTGATCGTGTAGACCAGCAAGCCTCACTTCTCGGCCTGTTCTTGACCTCACTACCCGAGGCTTGTGCGGCGAATGCCCATAGCCCGCATGGAAACTCTGATCACGTTGTTGTAATGACACTTATCACCTTAAAAGCTCTTCCAAAAGCTGAAGAGCCGCTGGTCAAAATGACGAGAAACTATGAGCAGGCTGATTTTGAATACCTCAGGGATCACCTCCGCGATGCCCCATGAAGTGAAACCTTCTCACTCACTGTTCATCAGTGTGCAAATGAGCTAACCGAATGGATCAAAGCAAGCATTGACGTTTTTGTCCCCATGCGAAAATGCTTTAGCAAGCCTTCATCTCCCCAATGGTTTACCTCGGAATGTGCAGCTGCTATTGCTGAGAGGCAGAAGGCATTCCGAACATTCGACTGCTATCAATCAGCTACTAATAAACAGAATTTTATAGTGGCAAGAACTGATTACAAAGTAGTGATAGATGCAGCAAAGAGAAGGTATACAGAGATAACTAAAAACGCATTCAGTCTCAGAAACCAGGTACTCGTGACTTCTGGAAAATCTACAATATTGTGATGAACAATGGACAATCAACAATTCCCCCGCATTCAAATCACAACGATGTTGTTTGCACAGCCACTGATAAAGTTGAACAACTTGCCGAGCGTTTCGTCATGAACTAATCTTTGGACTCAGCAAAGAACCCCTTCCTAAATTCCCATTGCGGACTGAAGCCACACTTGAGAACCTGGTAATCACCCCATCTCTTATCAGAGCCATCATAAAAACCTTCACACTTCCAAAGCCTGTGGGCCTGATCTTATACAAGTAATTGTAATAACGAAATGCTCTCCTGAGCTGGCCCCTGTCCTCTCCAAACTATACAACACATACCTTGCTGAATCTTTTTTCCCTGGTAGTTGGAAAATTGCTTCTGTGGTACAGTCTTCAAGAATTCTGGCGATAGAACTGATCCTCTAAACTACCGCCCAATCAGTCTACTCCCGATCCTTGCTAAAATCTTTGAATCATTAATCAATATAGCGATAATTCGGCACCTAGTTGATGCTGAACTTCTTTCTGATCATCAATTCGTATTAGGCAAGCACGATCTACCGCAGATATCCTAACGGTTATCTCTGAACGCATATATCATACACTGGACAAGGCAGATGAAGCTAGGGCGGAAGCCCTTTATATATCCAAGGCCTTTGACAAGGTCTGGAACGAAAGGCTTCTCCTAAAACTGCACTCATATGGTATTACTGGACAAATACTTCATATAATTAAATCCTTCCTAACGAAAAGAAAGATCCAGGTTGTCATCGATGGCTGTTCATCTAAGCAACATGAGATAAATGCTGGTGTACTCCAAGGATCCATCCTCGGACCTCTACTGTTCCTGATTTTCATAAATGACCCCCCTGATGTCATTGATACTGAATTAGGAATATTTGCTAACGACACCATATTCTACTCTCGTCATGTGGGCAAAACAGACGCTCAAGTATCTGAGGCAATGGCTGAATCCTTAGGAAATGACCTCCAGTCTGTAGTGGATTGGGGTAAAAAATAGATGGAAACTTTTAATGCCGCAAAGACAAAGTAATTTCCCGTCAATAACTTCAAAAAACCTCTTCAACCACCGATTTTCATGGCAAATAACACCGTACCTTAGAGTTCATCATTCAAACTCCTCGGCCAAACTTTCACAGATAACATTAATTGGAATATATACATTATCGATATTGCCAGGGCTGCTGCAAAGAAGGTGGGCTCACTCTACTGTGCTAGTAAACTTCTCACACCTGAGATCATCCTATATCTCTAAAAAAAACACCATCCGCCCATGCATGGAGTATTGTTGCCACATCTAGGCTAGGGCATCATCCACTAGTCTCTCCCCCTTAGACAAAGTCGAAAAAAGAGTCGCCAACTTAATAGGTCCCTAACTGTCCACACACTCCAGTCCCTGTCCCATCGTTGCAATGTTGCCTCTTGTGCCTGTTTTACAAGTACTTCAATGGATTGTGCTCTGGTGAACTTGCTGCTCTGGTGTCTACACGACGTAACTTCACTAGACTAACCCGACAATCTGCAAAATCCAATCCATTAACTGTGAAGGTCCCCAGATACCGAAAAGTGTTCTACACCAACAGTTTCTCTTCTCGTGCTGCTGAATTCTGGAACTCCTTCCCTACCCTTTGTTTTTCGTGACGGCACTGGCATGCAGAAATTTAAAACTAATGTAAAAAGACATATCGCTGCACAGCTTCAAATTTAGGTTAGTCCCCCAAAACTTAAACCGTTTTTCTCAATAGTCCCTTACGTCTACAGTTGCGGCCTTGATTGTTTTGGGTGAACTATGTTAAAAATACATATTAATATATATATATATATATATATATATATATATAGATATATATATATGTAAATATAAATATTAATATATCTATATCTATATTAATATATATATTGATATATATATATATATATATATATATATATATATATATATATATACATATATATATTAATACATGTATAAATATATGTTAATATCTATATATATATACATATATATCAATATATATATTTATATATATATATATATTAATATTTCCCTCTATATATATATATATTTATATATATATATTAATATATATATATTAATATCTATATATATATATATACATATAGATCAATATATATATTTATATATATGCATATATATCAATATATATATACACAAATATCAATATATATATTTATATATATATATACATATATATCAATATATATATTTATATATATATCAATATATATATATATATATATCAATATATATATATATATATATCAATAAATATATTTATATATATATATACATATATATCAATATATATATTTATATATATATATATATCAATATATATATATATATATATCAATATATATATATATATCAATAAATATATTTATATATATATACATATATATCAATATATATATTTATATATATATATATCAATATATATATATATATATATCAATAAATATATTTATATATATATATATATATTACAAAATATATATATTTATATATCACAATATATATATATATCAAAATATATATTTATATATATATATTTATCAATATATATATTTATATATATAACTATATATATTGAATATACAATATATAGACTATATATACATATGTAATATATATATATATACAGTGTATATATATATACAATATATATATATATATATATATATATATATATATGAATATATATATATATATCAATATATATATACATATATATATCAATATATATTATTATATAATATATATATCTGGTTGAATCGCTGGGCAGAGAAGATTATTTATTTTTTCGCTCTGCTTGCAAGATGCGACCGGGATTCAATCTTATTTTTGATTAATTCGGATTTGACGGATTTTCTAATTGAACAACGAACTTTGACTGGATTTGGGTTGCCCATATCAGGATATTTGAATTTTAAGTGAGTTTATTGAACTTTCTATATTATTTGATTTATTTATCGTTTTAATAATCAACATTAACATTGAACACTTTTCTCTTCATCGATTATTGACACATTTTGCCGCTGGATAACTCTGTCAGCTCCTTCAATTTCTCGTATATGGACTGCTATTTATAACTTGGAGTAATCCTCGGTTAACCCTCTGAATGTCTTTCCTGATTATGTTTTTCAATTTGTATGACCTGGATGGATTGTATAGATTCAACAAAAACGTATGTTTTTGGGTTGATATATTTGATGGTATGTATTTTTATGTATTTGTGTATATAATTTTTTATATATTTTCAAAGCTTAATTTTATTTCCTGTAGTAGTATAACTTCGGTAATGGTCCTCTGAAGAGAAGAATTATCTTTGAAAACTCATGGGCTAAAGACTTAAGGATACTTTGCTTGAACTTTGAATCCTAATAAAATTTGATTGACACCTTATTTTATTACTTCATTTTATATTATAATATAAAAGCTCTATCCAGTATATTGAGCTTCAGTTTTTATCCGGATGTTTCACTAATTATAAGATATTAGTTGACGCTTATATCTTTTGTTGGATTGCTTCATATATATCAATATATATAGATATATCAATATATATATATATTAGTATATATATATATATTCATTTTATATATATTAGTATATATATATATATCAATATATATATATTCTATTACTATATAAATATTAATATATATGTATTAGTATATATATATATTTATATATTAGTATATATATATATGTACATATATTATTATGTACATATAATTATAAATAATACACACATATATTAATATATATATATCAGTATATATATATAAATATATATATTTATTTATAATAATATATATATAAATATATACTAAAATATATATATATTTATATATATATAAGAATATATATATTTATATTAATATATATACACGTATGTGTATAGAAATATATATATATATGTATATATATATATATGTATAAAAATATTTGTATATATATTTATATATATTAATATATATATATATATAAATTGATATATATATATATATATTTAATTATATACATGCATTTATATATATATATATTAATATATATATATATATATATATATTAATACAAATAATATGTATATATATATATAAATATATATATATATATATATATATATATATATATATATATATATATATTAAAATTAAAAGAAAAACATTCGATTCGATTGCACCAGAAGATCGTCGATATTCGTCTACGCCGTAAGACTAAGACCATGAAAAGACAAAAAAAGGAAAATATTGTCGGTTTTTTTCATGAAAAATTTTTATAAACCGAAAATTTTCATTAAAACAATAATTAAGTTAATATTTCATTCATTAGACAAACTCTCGCTTCAAGTTGTGTGGTTTCTCAATTTCCAAAGAATATTATTTCACCGACGTGTTTTTTAACGTAGATATACTTATTCAACTTTTCGACACCGGACTTTTTAGCAATCGGACATTTGCTTGCATTCGGGCTGAATTTTTTCCTGTGTTTCTTACCCTACAACTTTTATTTTATTTTTTCAAATTTTAAATCTTGGCCTTTGCCAACTTATCTATCCCAGCGACTTCTTCTGATGATAAGATTTTGATCTTTGAAAAGCCTGGCTTAAGGAAAATTTAACTTGAATAAATTGCCTTTTTTGCGGAATATACCTTGCTCTGAGCAATTGAATTGAATTATGATTTGGCTTTTGCTTCTCTAATTCCTTTCCATTCTTCTTCATTATATATATATATATATATATATATATATATATATATATATATATATATATCCATACTGATATATATTTATATATATATACATACATATATATATTTATATATATATATTAGTTAGTAAACTTCATAAAACCTATTACATTTTATTACTATTCCTGCTATTCGCTTCTAGCCCATTATATATATATATATATATATATATATATATATATATAAGTAAAAAACTAAAAGTAAACTTTTAGCAGAAAGAACCTATAGTGAAATGGTAAAAGCTCAATATACGAGATAGAGCAGTTATAAAGAAAAGAAAAATTTACGAAGAGTGATAAACATGCACGGATGTCCAAATTTATTTAAAACTTCAAATGTGCAATGCAAGGTATATTCTGTAATAAAATTATGTTTGCCGACGAAAAAAAAGAGTTTTTGCATCAATCTCTGATAATGAAGGATACATGGATCCACTACTTTACTTCGGAATACAATTGGCAGTCAACTGAATGGATTGGTGCAATTGACAGCCGTCCAAATTGACGAAAGAAGCAAGCATCATCAAGCAAGGTTTTTGGATCCCGTATTTTTGGATGTGTCACTTATTTTGTTCATCGACTATCTTGAAAAAGGAAGAACCATTAATGCGAATAATATATTGCATAATTGGAGCTTTATAAGTTAAATCGCCAAAAAACGGAAACAACTAATAAAGACAAAATTGCACTTTAATCAAAACAATGCGCCGTGTCACAAGTCGATCGCAACGATGCAAAACTACATGAATTTGCCCTTCAAATTGCCTTTGAAGCAACTGTATTCTCGAACACAGCAACTACTGGCTATTTGCAGACCTTAAAAGAAAAAGAGAATTGGCTTAAATTAACAAATGCTATCGGAAAGTGAGGCGTACTTCGAGGCCAAAGACAAATAGTCATACAAAAAGCACCAAATTGTTTGAGAAGGATATGAATCAGTACATCACCCTAAAAGGAGACGATGTTGATGAATAAAGTAGAATTTTGTCTAAAATGTTGCCGGGATTTATTGAGTGATGTGTCATGTTAAGAAAGTAAATAGAATTCGATTTTAGTTGGAATTAAATATGGGCGCCATCATTCGTCACCAGCTATTCAAGCAACCGATGAAGTTCATCAACTGAGTTCACAAGGAACTCTTTTCCCCTAGTTGAATGATTATGAATACTATGAGAAGATTGAAAATCTCAACATCACTCAAAACAGCAACAGACCAAGAAACCAGCAAGTCCTCACATTTATTGAACGATATTTCTGAAAAAGGGTGATTTCTGTTTTAAACTATTTATCTCATTTACCCGTATCCTCGAGTGTTTTTTTGCCTTGATAAGTGGTGACTTAATACAGACAATTCCTTGTGAAATTAATCTGCTTGAGAAGCTGGTAGCAAATTCTGGTGAACGTATATAGTTCTAAATCAAACCCTATTCTCTACACTTTCTTATCGTATTCATTTCTTTTACGAATTATGTTTAAGTACTTAATTACGAGCACCTAATATTAGGGAGTTATTTTCCACACACCCTGTAAAAATAATATTTTTTATACTTAAAAAAGTATATACCGAAATACATCGTAAAAGTTATCGTGTTTGATTCAAAATATAATTTTAGTAGTGTTCCTTCAAAATACTGCATCAGTATTAAATGCTGAAATTCTGTGACTGATGTATTGAAAACGTCATAAAAAAGTAAACTTTTACACATTTATCGATGAAACGATACACCTTGCCATTTGACCGGCGTATCTAGTTAGTGAGAGGTTTCTGAGAATGTAATCCTAAAATGCGGAATAGGGTTATTTAAGTTCTTTAATTTATTGAAAGCTGTTTTGAACAATTTTAAGCGTTGAATACGTATTCCGTTATTCTAAGAATACTTTCATAACAACACGAAGAACGAAAGTGTATTTGAGAGAGCGATTGTTCTGTATGTGAATCGCTTAACATATTTTCTGTACGTGAAGATTTGAAAGTAATTTATATCATAGTAGTTCTAGTTATTAAAAGCCATTTTTAGAAAGTGTGAGCGTTGTAATGAATGGTTTTACAGAAATAAAAAGTTGGAAACGCCATTTTTATTTAAAGTTTATTTATTGTTCGTAAATAATATTCTATTATTATTGAACATGAAAGTAACTAGTCAATCATAACGTCGTAAGTGTTGGCTGAGTGGACTATGTAGAGAGCAACCCGTATTTTGTATCGTAATATGTAATGTGTGAATGGCAATAGAAAATAATTAAAAACTGAAACAATGACAGACGGTGTGGTTAAATTTATCCGATGAAGTATTTTCTCGGTGTTTGTTGGGGGAGTGTAAGGAGTTTTTTTTGTGTGTGAATGAAAGTTACTGATACCTCCTTTAAGTATGTTTATTTTGTGAGTTTAAATTTTGTATGATGTGATATAGGAAATTATGTAAGCGGATGAAAAGTAATTCTATAATGTGTGCTTGTACAGGAGAAAGATCAAGATTACTTTATATGGTAGATTTCAATGTGGGATATATTCCATGTATTTCATCTTTCGAAAAGACTTTGGAGTAGAAAAAGGTTTTTAATGGAGAGCTTTGACTAAAGATTTCATCAAAATATTAATAACTGACAAGGCTATCCGACGTCATCTGGAGTCCCAATCTCTGTAGATTATGTAGATTAAGTAAAATATAAAAATAAAAGTAAACCATCTGCTTTATATTGTATTTTAAAATGTATGATTATGTTGGGACACACTAGAGTAAAACTAATCATGTTCCGAGTGAGGTTCGAACTGATTACCGCTGTCCGACGGCGGCAAATGAAAAATCTTCACGTTGTTCAATACAAGCACCACATATATTTTTCTTTCTCACCCCATCGACCATTATATCTCTCTTGTTGGAGAGACTAACAGCCATCGAATCGGTGTATACAGACATTGGTGAAATTGATTGAAAACATTTTTTAATGTTTGAGAACATGGACGAATATTTGGCCAATAAACCTAACGTACAAAATTGGTTTATATACCTATATATCAAAAAGATACACCTGAAGAAGGTCAGAGGTTACAGTAGCCAAAATGTTTTGTGAATAACACTGAAGATGAGAACAGTAGTCCGAATACGCCAAATTATATAAATGACTGACTCATTATAAAAGTATTAAGTCATTAATTATTGAACATTGGTTTCGAACTGGATAATTCCTTGATTTTTAGGCAATTCCATAAAACTATTTATATTAACAGTATTTCTAAATATATAACCTTGGTTTAATTTGGCGGTACCTAAAAGTGACATATGAATGTTGGGTGCATAAAATGGCTGCCTGCTCGGTTGACTGACACAGACCTGCTTTCACTGCAACTGAGTTGAAATTTATGCGACAGAAAACGGCAGCCTATTTTACTATAACTACTACTACTAATGATAATAATTATGATAATGATAATATTAATAGTAATAATGAAAATATTGATAGTGATGATGATGATGATGATGATGATGATGATGATGATGATCACCAGGCATACTGTTTGATCGTAACTGTCCTGTAATTATATCTACTCCACCATATGTGTTTTCTATTACGTTAGATAAATAAAATAACAAATCTCTACTATTTTCACAGAGCGTAAAGAAAAGCGGCGTGAATGCACCGCATGGTTTTGGCGGCTTTATAAAACCTGGCTGGCTTAAAACAAGGTTAATCTATATAATAGAATGGTACAACAAATTATCCTGTGTCTGTGGAAATTCACTTTTAAAGGTAACTGGTTTATATAGGTCTTAATTTAAAACAATTTCGCTTAATCAATTCAATTAATAATTTAATAACCAAACAATTAAATGTTAAGTTTTGACATCCCTTTCAAAAAGTATTTCGTACCAATACGATCCATACAGAGATATAAAAATCGTGAGTATGGGCTATGAAAAGAACAAAGAATGGACTGTGCATGTTTAACGTGTGTGTGTGAGCGAACGGGAAAGGAGATAAAGACTTTTCTGTTTCTAAACTAGGTTTTCTTACAAACGGCGAGAAAAAAAAATTGCGTGAAATTTTATTAACAAAATGTAAATTAAAAATGATAAAACATCTTTGTTCTGTTTAACTTCTATTAACAACAAAATAGTTCCGAAATATATGTAAATTACTTTCAACTTTTAGTTCAAGAAGAGGGTGAAAGTGATAGCGTTAAATTAGTAAGAAATGAGTTACTTGATGAATTCTTTGCAAATTGCGGCTAAGTTAAACAATTAAAATGGAAGTTTTGTCAAATATACTTCAATGCTAAAACTGACAAATATTTTAGCATGTATTCTGTGTGATGAAAATATATAGGAAAAGCCTTAGGAAAACAAACGCCATTAACTCAGCTTTAGTATAATAATAGGTTTCAAATATAAGCGTGACAGACCTATCGACGGACAGAGCCGCTTAGTAAGATGCTTGGTCACATCTAAAACTCGAATCGAGATAGGACGAAAGTGTATCTGCTATCTTGGTTTCTGTCTGTGTTCACGAAAATGTATGAATCCATTGTTGCTAAAACTGTTCGTTTATTATAAATTCGATTGATATGTGTGCTAGCAAAAATGAATAAATGATAATAATAAAAAATAAATAAATAAAATAAAAAATCTGAATAATTAATTTGTTGAAATTTATTATGTGTTACACATCTAATTAAAATATATTGGTAAAAAAAAATGCTGACCGCCGAATAAGCGTGATTTTCAAAATGGACGCTTCGATAGGAACTTTTCAGTATTTACTCTACTAGCTTAAATAATTGTCCCAAGACATATTAATAATAAATGTAAAATACTGAATGGCTTAGTTCCAAACGGATGTTTCGTTAAACTGCGTTAATTAAGTGCGCTGAGGAAAAACGGCTGATTCTAAGGATACTAATTACAAGGAGACATGTCCTAGCATTCAGCTCAGCAAAAATATCTGGTGACATACGTTCCTTGAATTTATAGTCATAATGTAATCAGCGCATACACGACCAGCCAAACACACGTATTTCCTATTAATAAATATCACATTCTTATGTTGTATATTCCTACTTTGTTATACGTATTACGTTGTCCCTTAGTCTTCCCACCTCGACATCGACATTGAGTTTCGTTTTCCATTGTTTCTTACTTACCTTTTTTTTTTTACTCGTAATCGACAAGGATTGTTTGAGTCCTAAATAATTAAATGTGCGTGCACACTTTTTTCTCTCCTTCCTCTTCGTTGTCGACTATGGCTTCCTGGTTCCTCGCTCATCGTTCTTCCCCGTCGTCTACTTTCTTCATTGTCATTTTCTATTTCCATGGCGGCCGCATTGTCTGTTCATCGTTTAATTTTTTCTCGTCGTCGGTGTAGCTAAGGCCTTGTTTATATAACTTCGTTGTGCATATAGAAGCAAACGAATTAATATAAGACAGAGATTCCTAGAAAAAAGATTTGTTCGAGAGAAAATAGTTTAAGCATCAGTTACAATTTACATTTAATTATAAAGAGAGACACAGTTATATACTTACCTTAACTATAGATAGACAGATAGAAAGATCGATAGATATACTTACTTTAACTATAGATAGACATATAGAAAGATCGATAGATATATTTACAGAAACAGGTCGACGCTGATCGTCGAGACCGATTCTCACAGTGCTTTTCGCTTCAACTTTCCACAGCAGACCCCCCTGAATCAAATCTTTCGTTGTTTGTTCTGTTCTCCGTAACGTCATGTCAGCGAATTATCTCATATCGCTTTGAATCTGACCTCTGTAACCTCATCTCGTAAAATTTAAACTATGGGTCAAATCGGCCACGAATACACATTGGGAACGTTGTTGTCGTATGTATGAGCGAGTTATCGTGACCGTACCTATTCAGATGTGTCAACATTAATACTAGTGTATTTAGCATCCATAATCCAAAACTCTTATGTGAAAAACAATTCTATTCTTTTCTCTCTCATCCGTAAAGCCATCTTTGCAACTATTATTCTAAATTTTAATTTTCAGCCCCACATTACATTTCTGCTGGGATGTAAGTAAAGTATTCTTACGATCGATATCGGCACAATGTCCATCCCATGTCATATATCGGTTGTGGAGCGTCTTTCACCACACTTTAACTGCATACATTTTTACAAGTCACCTTCACTCCGCCGATGGTCAACCACTTCATAGTGCACACACAGAGTTCATTGCTTCATAAATGTATGATCGGAATACACTAAAAGACGTTGTTTTTTGTACGAGGACGGTAATTGTGACCGTACATATTCACATTTATCAAAGTTCATACTAGCGTACCTATCATCCATAATCATATCTAGATATAATAGTTTTAAAGTAATCAGCGAACACACAAACACATAGGCACGCGTTTTTCCTATTAATATATATCACATTCTTACGTCTCACACCCTAAATCTAGTACGGTAGTACACGTTCTTATCTATCTATCTCTCTCTCTCTCTCTCTCTCTCTCTCTCTCTCTATATATATATATATATATATATATATATATATATATATATATATATTATGGCCAATATATTTAATAACACGCATTTTTTGTTTTATGAAACTTTTCTTATTTTTTCAATGTTTCGAATAGTCTATTTGGTATTCAATCCAAATTGGTGTGTATCATAAAAAATAGAATGCCAAATGGACTATTCGGAAAATTATAACAAGAAAATCCTCACCCCCCCCCCCCAAAAAAAAAATCCGTCTTTACTAATAACATTTGTCTTAATAAAACATGCCTCTATATACAGACACATACTTTCACAAACATACACCCACACTTATATATATTCGGTCTCTCTGTAGAAGGGTTTGTCAGTATAACCTGACATGAGAATACTTCCCCTACAAGTACACTCCGATCAAATATTCGAAATTACATAGCATCCGAAGCCTAAATAAGATCCGTTCGACACGACTAAACACTGGCTTATGCAAGGAATGGTGCACTTTTTCCAAGTAATGTTAGCTAAAGTAACATCACTTAGCTTGAAACTCCACCAGACTAGATGAATTATTGTGCTGGAATCCAGTAAGACTAAGAGACCACAAGAAAGATATACTATAACATAGTTCACAGATCAATTGGAGAGGAAACATCAGTATTCTTAACGTCTTTACTAACTAAACGTTTCACAGGTAAAAGAGGACATTAATGAAATATTCAATATCTATGTATCTCTTGATTTATCAGAACTTCGACTGATGTAAAATAAAACATTATATATATATATATATATTATCTTTATTGCAGCTGGATTCCAGATAATCGAACTGTGATCGTTGTGTTAGAACAAAAGATGCGCACGTTGTCCCATCACAATGAATGAAAATAAATTGTTTTCCGAGTCAACGTAATTATTCCGCTGATGGATTGCGGTAAAAAAAAATACTGATATACTCCAACCACGATTTATAACATCACATTTGATTTTTTATAGCGACAACTTTCCAGTTGATTTGTTTAAACTGTAAAAGAGAAAAAAAGTCATGTAAGTAAGCAGGCAAGAAGACATTTTGTCATTTAAACAGAAATTCTAACATGCCGATAAGCATTTATTCGGAAAGATCAGATATGTCCATGCATATGCAATCAAAGCTCTGTCTCTCGGTGTGTCAAGCTTCAGTTTAATTAGCATTTGCATCTCTAACCATGCAGATTAGATTGGCGCATCTTATTTTAAATGCATATAAATGTTCTCTACCTCGGCTCATATTTTATTAAGCGTACATTCAATCTCTTCAGTTTGCCACGCTTAAATTTAAAATAGAATTCCATAGATGAACGTGTGCTATATTTTCACTTACTGACGTATCGATGTCTTGCTTGTAAGTGGGTAAAATCACTCGGACGCCGACCTTTAGTTTATAATAAAGGTTTATAACACAAAGAAGAACAGTCACATAAAACAACAGAGGCAAATTACTTTCATACACGTGGTAAAGAGAACGAGAGACGGATAGCCCTTCCCGTTACGCCCTGTTACATTGTTCACATCACCATTGGAGATGGCATCTCGGATACATCTGTCTTGCTTAAAGTCTCGCCAGCCAAAAAAAACGGAAAATCGACGCCCGGAAGTAACGCAGTTTCGTTGACTTCTGTCCTTTAAGGTGTCACTCAAACATTTCTATTCAAACAACAGCCGTCAGTATGTACACTTGCAGCTTGAATTGACGCATCTTATGAAAATCAGTTCTTATATTTATTAATAAGTCACCAATTGTTAAAACTAAAGCCACTCGAGGATAAAGATTAATTAGGTACGTAATCAGTTTAATTATGATGAATATTATGAAAAGATTGAACATATGGATGGAATGAATATACTATGATTACTCATGAGGGCAGTTTATTGACAAATATTTTTTAAATGACCATGTTGTAGCAAACGTGTTATCCAATGTTCATAATTGTGTACGTTACTCTTCTGACTACTAGACCAGTCTAACAATACGAAACACGCAGTTAAAATGGCATATATCTTTATTCTCAATGTCTTATCCTGGTCTTTTTCATTCGTTTTATTTTTTGCAATCTTTTATTCCTTTTTCTCGTCACTCACGCAATCTTCCATATAATGCATGTGCGAACGTCTATATAAACGTCACTATCATTTTATGTTATATACTTATACATTGTTACTGCTGGTTTAGTATTTTGAGACTGGGCTAGTGTTTTGGTGAGATAGATTAAGTTATTCGAGCCATTCGCTATTATAAAAGTTTCATTAATAAATAAGTTATTTTCTAAGTTTAAACGCTTATAGGAGCGGTTAACTTGAACAATCTTAGTGAGAGACCGATAATCTATCGCCGGGTATACTTTCCAGCACGGCTGATACCCATTTACATACCCGAGAGAATATTGACGCATAGCATTTCCTATTTCCAAATGGTCACTCATCTAAGAATATACCAAGCATAACATCGCTCAATTAAGTCAAAGTGTTCCTCCGTTTTTCCCCAGGATGTGGGGTTCTGTGTTTAAGTCTACTCCTCTCTAATAGCAATAACTCTGCCTTCTGGGGAGCTGAAGCCCTAAAAGTCTGTCAAAGGTCCCTGTGTCAGTCTCCATCTCGAAACGTGGTACAATCGGAACTATTTTTAAATTTACAATAATGACACTGGGGAGGCACTGACGGTTTATTAAGTGCGTTACTTTGTCGTGCTTAACAAGTCTTGAGCAATGTATAAAACAATACGGAGCAACTCCCCACACAGCTAACATCACTATGGAGTGGTTGCATCGTTGCTTTGTAGGACGACGGATAAGCAGATGCCGCGCGCGAAATTTAAATCAATTGGATTTTTATCTTTGTTTTCTTTCTGTTTGAAAGACCATGTGTACAATAACAATCCACAAAAGTGGCAGGACTCAAACTAACCGTGGTACAATAATGGAAGTGTTTCGATGGCTTTGCTCGACGGCCCAAATATGCTATCAATGAACAGTCATTTTAATTATAATCATTTCTGCTTTGAGGAAATCCAACAAATGTTGTCCTTTTTCCTAAGTCATATATAGGAATGTATAACGAGTGTGTTTATACCAATACACCCTAACCATAACCCTATACAAAGATCGACATTTTTATTTTCATGAACAACTTGTTGTTAGGGATCTTGCTTTTTATGTTATTTAAAAAAAAACACATATTTTTCTTCTTTACTCATAATTCTAAGCGAACAAATATCTACTTCTTCGATATTTACAAATAAAATATATATGTATTAAGCAGCACATGCGATCTCTTAAGCGAAAAAGACACAATAGTCAGCCATCGTCTTTCATTACATAAGTATGAATTTTAATCTAAACGAACATTATAATAATTATATTTTCAGATATCAAAGTTCGTATTATTTTAGTAAATACAATTATACGCTTAAAAATTCTGAATGAAAAAGAATCAAGTTGCATATGTGCTAAGTTTTCTTATTGCGTTCAAGCGAAGACAATAAGGTAGAAATCTGTGGTTGGCGATGGCTATAAATCTGCATTTGGTTCTTTATTTCCATCAATAAAATGGTATTTTTCTGATCGTTTTATAGACTTTTTTTTTCAATTTCGACTTTTTTGTCTTTTTTTTTGTTATCGAATTTAGTTTCTCTATTATTATTTCTAAAGTGATTTCATCATTTATTGCGGCCATTATTTTCTTATATTAATCAGTTTGTCTATTTCTTGCTGCAGTCAAACGTACAACCGCAAGAATGGAATTATATTGTTAATTATGACTCCTATTATCTATCTATCTCTATAATATATATATATATATACATGTATATAGATATATGATTCTTTTTACCATTTCAAATATATATGCATAATGTTATATGCTAATACAATACATTGTGTATATATTTCAGCATTTACTTCAACATCATGAGCAGAGCTTACAAATAATATGAAAATATATCTATTACAAGTAAGCTAAGCATTAGCCTAATGATTTCCTGCGGAAACGAGTAATACAAAAAATGCCTAACGTAAATACAATTCATACAGTGACGCAAATTCTCGCGTCCCGGAATTTAAATTATAAACGTTCTTCTGGAAGTAGGCCGGTTTTTCGTTTTCACTTTTAACGACTTCACATACGGCGTTCTCGGCTGATTTTTTTTCTTTCGCTTTTGTTGATTTATTTGGGTCACCTAAAGATAATTAGATGAAGAATCGAATGTACTCGTGGTACTGATGGAACATTAATTTTTCTCTTTTCATTCTGACGCAAAAATATTATTAGCGAAATCGAAAAATAAAAAAGGGATAATCAAACTCTGGAATTCTATTATGTTTTACAATGTCTATCTCGCCGCCTCACTATGCACCTCTCGAATTCTAGTTCAATCTACCAGCACCTACAAATACACAACTGTCCTACATCTGAATTAAGACAAATTTTAGTGATGAACACAAAAATAATACATTCCGAAACAAATTTTAAAAAATTAAAAATACTTGAAGCCATATACATAAAAACACAGCAAGTTAAAATTAATAACATTTCATATGAGACAAGTAAAACCATTTTAAAATGCTTAGCTTAGTTCAGTGACACCAACCGGGGTCGCTTAATTGAATTAATCAAAAAAGGGAGATTTTATTAAAATAACTCACTGCCTATCTTCCCCATTTTTTCTTTCTACATAATTAATAGACTAGACCAAATAAAATCAGCTACTATTCTAAATTAATATATATATATATATATATATATATATATATATATATATAAATAAATAAAAAATAAAAATAAATTAAGAACTAGTTCATCTGTTACATTTCAAAATGTAGACGTTCGTCTTTTACGTGAACGGTTTGCCGGCATATTTCTTAAACTTCCATTCTTTCACCCGCTTTTTTATTCATTTCTGCCATTAAAAAGACATGATGATGATTGCGGAGAGAATCGAAAACGTTTGTCAAACATACGGATCCTACATTAATTCATTCCATGTCAACGTTAAAAAGATCATTCGAAGAATGAAAAAAATAAAAAAAGGGATTACCAAACAGAAGAGTTTTGTTTTCAACAACACATGCATTAATGAAAAAATGCCTAAATACACACAATATATATATATATATATATATATATATATATATATATATATCCGAAAAAATGTTTTGATTTGTTATTTTCATTTTAATAAAAAAATATCTGCATCTAACAGTTCTTTGAAGGCATTTTGTATCTTTCTTTATGTTTGAAATTCCAAAGATGCTTAAAATATGAACTTTTTCAAATGTATACCTACCAGCGACCATGGACGATTAAAGTTCACTTTAAAAGAGACATTTGCACCGTTAGTGCATATAACATTGAACATCACTTCTAAAAGACCAGGAAGGATTATCATGAAAAAAAAGGTTAATACATTCTATTTGTCTAAAGCTCTGTCAAGGCTAGTTATATCAAGCGAACTATTTGATAAAAAAGTCAATATGGAAAAGAAAAAAGATGTTATTATTTTTTATTTTGATTTTAATAAAACCATATCTGCATCTAACACATGGTTATTTGAAGACATTTTGCCTCTTTCTTTATGTTTATATATATATATATATATATATATATATATATATATATATTAATTAATAAAAAGGTAAGAAGAATCTTGGTAGAAAAAAACATTTTCTATTCACTCTCTGTTCCGTTATTGGTTTTCTTTTAACCTGCTTGCTAAAAGAAAGAAAGAAAGAAACAGCATTTTTTATCGTAAGAAACGGATGATGTAATTCCTTTTTCTTGTTTCTTTTTGTTTTGGTAATAAAGTGGAACCTCTTTCTCGGTAATTGCGACTATTTCGCCAATATCATTGAAGTGGTTTTTACAATTCTCTACCTACCGAAATCTATACATAGGAAAAAAGTCTTAAGGGAACAAACGTTGATTTACTTAGCGCTAGTCTTATAATAGATATATGTCTGTAAACTAGATATTTCTCTAATGGATCAATGTAAATCATGTTAAAAATAAAACAGATCAATTCAAGAAATGATGGTAAAAATCAATTAACGGTTATTTACGTGTGACTTCAGATGGAATATTTAAAAGAATATGATCTTTATTGTATACAAGGTCTTGTAATCATCATATATTTAATGATCATATATTAAAAAAAATGTAATAACACCCAAAACTCTATTCTGATAATAACAAAACTTAACATAATGAACAATATATATTATAAATGTATGTCATTCAAGCGAATGCCTCATTATTTACTACTTATTTAAGTTAAGGACTCACAAATTATTGCATTATATTTTCCAAAGGTTTCTGAGTTATCATCAAATTTTGTTTTTCAAGAAATGGTATTTAAGCGATCAATTGTTGGTACTTTTCTCCTGAGAACTTCATTATTTTTAAACACACAACAATAAAACAGGAGGTGCCACTATAAAATAAAAAAACAACTATTCTAACACGCTAATATGTTCTTTGCATCAAGATGACCGTAAAACTAAATTAAGATGGCATAGTACAAGATGGCGTAGTACAAGATGGCGTAATAAAAATGATGTAGTAATACAGTAAAACGCATTTTTATCTTTTAATGTATCAGTTTTGTTGTCAGAAATACAGTTTTGATGTCATTAAAATCGTTAAATAGATGCTTTTTCAAGAGATTTTCTTAAGTTGACCCGAGATTATTTATCATAACAAAATATGTTAAAAGAAATAGCATGAATGAAAAAACATAATTTTTGATAAAGGTGTAGTTCTTGTTTGTTTGTTTGTTTTATTATTTGTTTGTTTGTTCGTGAATGCCTCGTAAGAATTTGGAGATAGATTCCCATAAGCACATATATCCTAAATGTACATAACCTACGGTAAGAGAAAGGCGTAAAAAGTGTGTGTAGCATCTTTATTTTAAAACTACTCTTTCTACCTCCCTCTAGCCCATTTTCCCTCTCTAATCGACTCCTCCTCTCGCCCCTCCTCCTCTTGCAACTCCTCTTACCTCTAGATCCCCTTCAAAGCAAAGAAACATTTCGTCTCCTCCAACAGAGGAGATTACATATACTAAACTGTTATTCTAGTCCGAAGGCCAATAACGTGTATTTTAGTTCGAGTTATACACCAAGGGTTGATTGTAAAAATCGCTGTAAATGTCGACCTCCTAGTTAATTTTCTTCCTGTTAGCCTCTAAAAAGTGAACATTACCAATGAAAGGTGTTCATATTCTGTTCGAGGCAATGCTGTAAAATATATATCAGCTTTCTGGATATGTCTTATATAGTTTTTTTAAAAGTTTTAGCTCAAAACACACAGAGACAAACAAACAGAGATATGCCCTCTATATAATTGACTTTTTTGTTTATTTAATAATGCTGTAGTCCTACTCTGTTTGATTGTTTGCTAGGGAATCCTCCCTAGGGTTTTGAAGATAGACCCAATAACGATATATATCTAGAAATTACATTACCCTCATAGTGTTGATTTAACACGAAAACAATAATATCGTGCGCGCCAAAGGACATAGATTTCCTCATTAAATCCCAGGCAAAGCAGGCCACCCTGACAGTATATTTATAAACTTGATATTTTTCATTTAGAGCATACTTTAAAAACTGTAATCTTTTTATAGCCTAACTTTAAGTAATATGTTTCCTTCTTCGAAATCTTTGAGAAAAATTCTTCCTCAAAAGAAAGGAACTATATTAATCAATAATACCTAGAAATCTTCGACTAGAAATACTTTGGCCTTCGAGTCAAAAAAGTATTTAAAATGTATAAATAATAAAAGAAATTATAAAAAAGAATGAAAAAAAACATGAACTTTCCCTAACTTCAAATATTTATTCTGTGATTTTTTTCTTCCAGCGATTCGCGAAACCTTTATAAATCCAAACACTAAAACTGTCCAAATTTCTAAACAGTGTTAACCGAATGTCAAACCCGACCTTTAAAGAGGAAAGATTTTGGCAAAAAAGCAGCTTTACGTGCGTGATAGATTATCTCGAATCTCCTTTCCCCCAGAAAAAAGTGTAAAAAATGGCGTATTCCGTGCATTTGACTGCCTTTCGTATTTAAGCCCACTTAAGCGACCTCAAAAGATACTTTCTATTGAAAAGGGTAAACGCTTTCTGAATATCTTGGACTGTATGAGAAGAATTTGTGTTCTGGCATTCCATTTGACAAAGAATTTCCATTGCTATCTCTTCCACTCGCACCCCTCTCCCTAGCACTCCCCGGTTTCTCCGAAAATGCACTATTAACCCCCACCGGAAAGAACCGATTGAACATTTCCGAATTCTCTCAAAAAGTGAAAGTTTTTTTGTGTATAAATGCGTCTATGTATCTATATAAGAGACTCTGTCTGTCACGTTTCTGTTTGTTTTGTTGGTCCGTTACGAAATTTGAAGTATCGTTTTTGCTGGTTTGTCATACTTACGTTTGAAATAACATTTTCATTGGCCTCTATTTACTTACTTGCCCGTGAGGACATATTTAGATACAAGGTCGGATTTTTATGTGGAGTAGGTTCAGTTCCGTCAAAGGGGCCTGGATTGGGACAAAAATATAACTTGCCTTGGTCTGGAAGGATTTCTTCTTCGCTGACCGAGGATAGAAAAGATGAAGTGTAGTATCAGAACAGATACTACACTCTTCCCCGAGCCAAAAGGTCAATGATCATTTTCGTGAGTCTGTCATACTAAATGTTTGTACTAGTGCATCTCCCAGTCCGTCATATTAAAGTTATGAAATAGAATTTTCGTCAGTTTGTTATATTAAAAGTGTTAACTGACATTTTTATCGGTATCATGCTTAAAGTTTAAATGCAATTTTCGTCATTCAGTCATGCTAAAAGTTTGAAATAGCATATTCTTCAGTCTGTCATGCAAAAGTTTACAATAACATTTTCCTCAGGCTGTTATGTTAAAAGATCACATAGTATTTGCGTCTGTCTGTCGTGCTAAAGTTTAAAATAGCATTTTCCCCAGTCAGTCATGCTAAAGTTTAGAATAGCATTTTCCCCAGTCAGTCATGCTAAAGTTTAAAATAGCATTTTCCCCAGTCTGTCATGCTAAAGTTTAAAATAGCATTTTCCCCAGTCTGTCATGCTAAAGTTTAGAATATCATTTTCCCCAGTCTGTCATGCTAAAGTTTAGAATATCATTTTCCCCAGTCTGTCATGCTAAAGTTTAGAATATCATTTTCCCCAGTCTGTCATGCTAAAGTTTAGAATAGCATTTTCCCCAGTCTGTCATGCTAAAGTTTAGAATAGTATTTTAAACGCTAAACGCGCTGATTGAATGGGCACATCTTCCGGAAATAGGTTTGTACTGTTAAAGACAGTCCTGCAAATCTTTCCGCTAGCCATCATGAACAGAAAGCTTTTAGTCGGTTTTTAAAAATAGATAGAGATTTTCCTCGTGCGAAAAAAGGTGGAAAAATAGAAAAAATAAAGAACACAAAGAGCGAAACATAAAAAATTCTTAGATGTGCCCATTTAATCTGCGAGTTTAGCAATCAAAAAAGCTGATTTAACCTAAAGTGTATGAGACCAACCAACATGCTATTTAAAACGGAAGCGTGACTCATTAAAATTCCAGCAAATAGAAATCATTTAAAGACTTCTTAAAGTTAGTTAAACAAAATAACTGAACATTTGTTTCACTAAGCAAACTAGAATTTACTTTTAACTTTGTAGATTTAAAGAGAGCATAGATGTTCCATGGTTCACTTTGAAACAGCAACCAAACTGAGACGCAGAGGTTGCTGAGTCCGGGGATACACCACGGATCACAGTCTAAGCAAATGGCACAGTTGCCGATGGTGACACCCCCATTTGGTAGGTTGAGATCAGGGTGAAATAACCCCTAAGTTACTTATATTCTCAGATTAATTTTATCAGGAATAGTAGTTACCAAGAAAAATCTAATATCTCTCCTGAATATTATATCAATCTGTATTTGGCGTTTCGGAATTTTTTAGATGAGGATTTATAACTTGTATTCTTTAGATTAGTCGAGCTTTTATTCTTATCTGGGATGTTATTCAACTAGAATTGCCCTCAGGAACTACAAGCGCAACGGATAACGTTCCAAACGATGATCAGTTCTAAATGATAGTGTTCTGAGGATTAAAAACCCAATCCTTACTATAGGCGATACTACGAATATATTAAAATTTACGTAAGAAATACTTACGACTTTAACGCGGTAATTGCTGAAGAAACGAGAACAATCTATCCTCGCGGATTAAATAAATGGTCCAACTCGAAATTCTGCACCGATCTCGAGTGTGGAAATATAGCACCTAAAGAAGGTCGGAGGTTAAATCGGCCGAAACGTTGTGATAATAACACCAAGATGAGAACAGTCGTCCGAATGATGCAAATAATACACACGGTGTCTGATTATATATACATACCGTGTTGGGGCATTAATTGGAATCGGAATTGGAAAAATCGGATCTTTTGGGGGCAAAATTTATATCTATTTCTTCATGGCCAAAATGAGTATTTTATTTTATTTGTTTGTTTGAAAAGAATCTTTCAGTTTCTTATACCAATGATAAAATAATAAATATTTATTGATTTTAAAATACCAGTAAAAGTAAATCTATAGATCCCCCCAGTGTATTTTTACATTTAAATAAATATATGCACATATTACAGTAATCCGAAAATTAAAAACAATATCAAAACAACAAAAACAACTCTATAGCTAAATATTTAAAGATTTTTAAAAGAATCGGAATCATAATCGGTAATTTTATCGGAATCAAGAATTTAGAACGGAACCGGGTAGAATATAAGAATCGTCCCATCATTAATACATACACATACATCATGAATAACTAGTATAGGCAAACATGAATACGAATTTTAGATATAAAGGACTTGAAGCAGAACAATGATTATCAAATTACCAAATAGAGTTCATATGCCGTAAAGCAAAACCGAGACAAAATAAACCTACATTTTAACTGATGAAGTAACTCGGAAAGAGAACAAATAAAGCTCGCCTATTATAATTGGCAATAATTGGTTCGCGAGATTTTCGAATTGCATAGAGAATTATCCAATGGCACTGTTACTATAAGATTGAGAATGCGAAAAGGCACAGTTACCGAGAAAGTAAACCCGATATTCGGATAGATTATTTAAAATACAAAATAAACGGTTTGGTTTGTTATTGTTTTTCTACAATCAAAGAAACATGCACGAATATAGTCAGTTACGAGACTGTATATCTACTCTTGGCAATGTAAGGATGAACACAAATCTTCTTTGAGTTTTAATTCTTTATATTTGATTAGGTGTGTCCGATGTTATGCCAGAAGAAATGTCGATAACTCAAAATACTACCATAACTGATATTTTGACCAAAGTTAAGTACGATTGGTCCAGCGATGTTGACGCTAGAAAAACAAAAACAAAAAACAAACATAGTGTACAAACACAAACATAGTGACTAATTAGAATGAATACATAACCCACTTGACGAAGGTAACTAGCGAGGTCGATGTGTTTTAGTAGTAGACAGGTCAATATACTAATTGACCCCAAAAAATTGCAACATTTTGTTTTTTGTGGTTTTATGCTACGTTGGGTCTAGTCTACAATATACTAAAAGTTGAACAATATCTGAGTATAGAGAAAGTGTCAAATTTCGAATATGACTTATTTTGGTTTACAGGTCATTTTCCCTTTACATGTGAAGCTCTAACTCGGTCAGTGTTCATGATAAATCAATACATCTTAGTTTTCAGGGTCAATCTTTCACATGAAAGGGTTACCAGTGATGCCAAATAAACCCTTATAAAATATCAATGGTTACCCACACACCCATTACCCTCGTTGTATCCACCCTTATTCACTTACGTCACAGTGATTTTTCAAAACTTGTAACTCCTCATCATTATCTTCCACTGGAACAATTTTCATATTATTACAATTTCCATCTTGACAATATCCACATGCACTTGCACATTCTAGTCCATGCCTCATGAAGATACACGTTAGGTTATTGCATCCTTTTGAACAGTTGCAATGAAATATCTGAATCAGTGCATCTGGAGCAGGGCTTTTGTCCGTCATCACTGGAACAAGTTTGCTCCTTCCCACCTTCCATCCCGACTCAGATGGCACCCTTTAATCAATCATTAGATCGTATCCACTTCATAATCTGGTAGCAAGTCCGCAAATAATTAAATGTACAGGCAGAAGGCGTTGGTGGGAGTCGTTCTTACGTGACGAACGTCTAAACTCTCGCGATTTTCTTGCAGAGCATATTGTATCTAATAGATGGCAGGGAGTTTTTCTCTATCCACTTTAAACAAAGCTACCATTGCCTTACAACCATAGGTTCCACAACATCACGGCTTTGCTTTGGTAAAGAAAATGCTTTTGGACAGTCTGTCACTGTCTTTTCTCTCTTGACGATTCGTTAGTACCCCAACGTCTTTACTATTTCGAATACCCTGAACACCGTAAAAGCATGCATGAACAACAGATCATTACAAACTGCTTCGCAAAGCATCTACTTGAGAACCTTGATATTTTAGATGTAGTATTTCGCCTTGTCAGAGCAAAAATGAAATGCAGTACATTTAGAAACATATGCACGGCACAGCAAGAGAAGGTCCGTGTATTCCCCAATGAGGGTGGTTGATTTGAAAACAGACATATTGATGGCTGCCTGTGCAATCTCAACATCCGCATCTTTTTCCGCTTAGATAACGTCACATCCTTTCTGCTGCATTCGTTCCATGATCATCTGTATCAGCGCCTGCTTGTTTGACACATTTGACAAGAAGTCCTTCTTTTCTCCCAGCAAATATTGTTACCTCAATAATGTTCACTATTCTTGTATTCAGCTTTCGACTTCGCCGCTGATGAGTACAGTCTTTTATACTTTGTTAAACGTTATAACCATCAAACACGACAATTGCTCTCCCATAGTGTTCAACAGTAAATTAGGCATAATCATTTGCAATCGAGCTGTAGGTACTCTCTTCCTTCCATTTCAACCGGTGAAGAAGAGATCCTCAGTCTAGTACATTGTGTTCTGTAACTGGAACGGTTTGTGTCACAGCACTGTCTAATTCTCTTTCAACATAATTTCTGAAAGCTGCTGCCAGCTGTGGGTGGTCTGCTTGACGTAAGATGCGCTTTCCTTCAAATAAAGACATCGAGTAGAGACAGAGTTCATAGAACATGAAATCATCCCACCTTAGATAACCCATCTATAAGACCACGAGAAAACTCTGGAATAAAAGTACTGTGTCAATGCTACGACCTGCAGAAACTTTGACATTCTTGCTCGATGCTAAAGTATTTGCTTTCAAACTCTGTTTGTGAGAGTAGGAGAAAACTGATTGTCAAACCAACTTCTGTACACTGTCTTTTCCGATTTGAAAAGGTCCTGAACATTGGCATCGTCGTTAGCAGTAATCCCTGTGATGATATTGCATGAACATGGCTTAAAGCTGTCTAGTTGCTCTGCAACATTCCCGAGGTCTGTCTCATTTATTCTCACCAGAGAGGCAGACAACTGCTTATGTTGTTCGCTTGTTGTGTAACTTCGTGTGGTAAGGTTGTAAGCGGATGACATAGTCGACGACATGGCGCAAACTGTTCTCTGGTGTTCGGAAACCCCACTACCCGTGTGAGCCCACCATGGCTTTTGAGTGAGCGCATTAATGTAGCACGATGACAAGATCGGAACCAAGACTAGCCCAGTATTGGCTACTGCGTCTGATTACGTGAAACCTAAACAGAAACTTTTAATTTACTGCAAGGTTGTCATCTTTCACAACATACCTCTTCTGGAGATATAGACGAGCCGACTTCAGATAATTTGGATGATCAGTGGCTACGAATATTGGAAGGCAAGCGAAGGCTGCAATAAGACGCAATTTTCAAGACTCCATTTGATCAGCTGCAACAAGTGCCCTAGCAATTCCTAGCATGTGCTGATAGTTTATCCATAGATTGCTGGTTTTGGTGACCCTTACCAGTTTATCCCTTATCAGAGTAAGCCTGCTGTAAATCCTACAGATGGTATCTTATTCCAACAATGACTTCAATTCACATTCACCAGTCTCCATCAGCACGAACAGTCGCTCAAGTTCCTCTACTTGGTTCTGAAAACCAGCTTAATCCTCTAAGATTTTCGCCACAATCTGACCTGTTTGACATTGATCAACTGGCCACGAAATGCTTGTTGCCTTGCCTTTCCGCTTATGTGTACGACGGCATTTTCACCATATACTGTCTCCATGATCTCCTTGAGTCTACTGCCAGCCAGCAACGCCCTATATATTTGCACTCTTTATGCATCAAGTGCGTCATGCCTTGCCAGCTGGGAGTAGTCTGGTTGAAGTGAAAGAAAGCTTTGATGAGTTTCGCTGCGGGTTGTAGAATTGCTCGTGTTTGTGCTTCCTTATCATCTGTCGGAGGTGAATTGTAGTGTTCATGAAGAATGTCACAGGTATTTTCCCTAAATGTCACAATGTTTGCGACACACAACGGCTTTTGGTCACAAATAAAGGGTTTCCATATCGACTTGTCAGCTTTTCCTTAAGGTACTGATTTTCATATTCCGTTGATTTACTACCTCGTAAGAATTCTCCCATTTAAGCGACAAGGTCCTATATGGTTATCTGTTCCTCATCGTTTTCCTCCAAGAATACACACACCCTTTCGAATGCTTTATCCTGATCGCTGTCTTTTGGTCTTCTACTTTTTCGTTGTTTAGTTTATTCAACTGACATGAACTGTCTTGGAATGCTTCGCATTGCATATAAGTTGAAGGTACACAACTGGTGGTTCACACAGTCAGCAGCATGAAGATCACCACCAGAATATTCGATCAGACCTTAAACAGCAGTGGACCACTAATCCCCTTTTGTTTTGCAATGAACCAGGATAGTTTGAGCAAATACATCAGTTTTCCCATAGCAACTCTTTCCCTCAGTGTTCCGTTTATAATCGTTTTTCGTAGTATCAGTTCCACAGAAAAAGTAATGCGTTCGACTGTCATATCGTCCCAGAGAAACACGAGCGCCCCTTTTTTTCTGGCTGATCAGAATAACCATTTTTTTTAGGCTAAAACAATGTCCTTTTAGTTCATGTGAACACTAGTTCCGACTTCAACAATGACTTTGACACCTCTTTCGATACTTGCACGGTTGGCACCTGCAGCACCCTTTTCTCGAAGCACCACGGTCTCATCACAGTCCAAATGCTGTTAGCATAAAGGACAAGTTTCTCCACTAGCGGCTGAATTCATGTTTGACCCTGAAAATATAGGAAAATATATGTGTATTATTATATGGAGCTAGTGAATTGTTTGTTATGGCAGTTTTTGATGGGTAAAACGTTGCCTCTTTGGGTTTGTTAGTTATTTTCACATGGATCTTATACCCTATAAAACAATTTCATTTATACACGGAGTAAAGGGCTCGATTAATTGAAGAAAGTAATAATTCACCACTGGTACCCATACAAAAATAATCACCCATATGCCTGTTTGTGAACTTGGCTGAGTGCAATAAGGTGTAAAAGGGTACGGGTACCAATGTGGATGGAATGAGGGGGTTTGCAGTCGGGTACCCCTGGATATGGTGTAAGGGTTTATTTCGAATAACTGGTAACCCTTTTTATGTGAAGGATTGACACTGAAAACTTAGGTAAAACTCGAAGATTTATTGATTTATCATGAACACTGACCGAGTTAGTGCTTCACGTGTAAATGGAACATGTGTAAACCAAAACAAGGCATATTCGAGATTTGACACTTTCCTATTCTCAGATATTGTCCCATTTTTAGTATGCTTTACACTAGACCGAGCCCAACATAAAAACACCAAAAAAAAAATGTTGCATTTTTTTCGAGGCAAAGGTACTCTGGCAGTATATTGCCCCGTCTATAGTATATTATTAGATGGAAGTTTAGAGAGAAGTTTCTAGTCATATAGATAACACTTATGTTAGGAATTATTCCCAAAACAATGACTATTCCTGGATCATATTTGAGTTTCTTATCTCTGTCCAAATTCGATCCCATCTCTCTTGTATTGTCCGCTCTCTATTAGGAAAAAATACTTGTTTATATATATATATATATATATATATATATATATATATATATATATATATATATATATACTAGCAAAACATACTCGCGCCCCTTGCAGCAATTTATTGGGAGGAGGGGGAGAGGTGTTAACTAAAATATGTTTTTTTCTCAGGGAATTCTATAATTTTGATAAACGTTGGTAGATTTGTAGATTAACATCCTCAGCTAAATTACCCGCCCGTTAAAAGTAAGATTCTTTTAAGGGTCATTCTAGATTGTTAGGGTAGTTAATATGTTTTTAACATTAACTCTAGGTTTGACTTGCAAAGTCGTAAAACCATACCCAATGGCCACAAAAGTCCCCCTCCCTAGAAAAAAAATAACGCAAAGAATACATCTTCAATGGCAAAAAATGTCAAACTGCAGTAACACCCATGAATAGCATGAACATAGAGGAATCTTTTACTTTGAATTTACATGCTGACCTGATCTTCCATTCTAAACTCTAACATATTTTTTGTTGTTTCTTTTTGGGCAGGTTTTTCAGAGTATTAATACGTAATCGACTGAAATAATAGAATCTCATTTTAGCGAGTGTTGGTTTTAATCTACAAAAATATAAAAAATTTCAACATTTTTATTTATTCCATAAAAATAAGATATTTAATTAGTTAGATTATTTTAATATTATTTATTTAATTTTCACCGTAAAGGTAAACACAACTAAAATCGATTGCTTAAAATCAAAATAAAAAAATATGAGATTTAAAAAAATAAATATAGCTTAATTTGCAGATTTACCCTCCATAAATCCCCCCCCCCCAAAAAAAATAAATGCATCATGCTTCATTAGGGGATTGCGTGCTAACACCATGGAAAACGGAAAGTAAGAATAACGACTATTTTAGAATTTAGAGTGAGGGATATTTAACATAAAATGTTCCCACATTTCCGAGCCATTGCATTCTTTTAGGGAACTTAACAATATATTTTACCACTAACCCTAAGTCCGAGTGGCAGGGTCATGAAAGCACACGTAATCTCCTAGAAAAGTAAATGTCCTCCCCCCAAAATAAATACAGCGGATTAAACTCTCATAACAAAAAAGAATTTAGTTTACTGCCCTAAAACTGGTTTGAAAAATTGAATTTATATATGGAAATTCTCCCCACTTTTAATTATAAAATAATTGTTTTTTTTTTAATTTTAATTTTCCATCAAGTTAAAAAAAGATAAAATATTGTTTGGGGGAGATTTAGCGAAAGATGTTAACTTACAATCATACCAAAACATGAATCTCTATTTTTTCGTAATCTGGACAGATCACAGTGATACATAACTTTTGTTGTTATTTGCTAATGATAACACTAATAAAGTCGTTGTAAACGTTAAAAACATAAGTTTGTTGCTATAATTTATAAGTAAGGCATTAAATTAATTTATGAAAAAAGTTATTTATTTATTTTTCACGGAAAATTTAAATACTGCAAAAAGAGGCCGACAGAAAGGGGGCAGAGATAGAAACGGGTGAGACAACCACCCACTCCCTCCCATACCCCTTTTCCTTTCTCGCTTCTGTCTCGCTTGTAGCAAGCCACATCATTCAGTAAGGTCGTCATCAAGCGCAGTTAGTTAAACGTTAAGGCGTTTTAGTTATTATTCATTTATATATATATATATATATATATATATATATATATATATATATATATATATATATATATATATATATATATATATATATATTCTAGCTGAAATACATGGCGTTGCCATAAACTGATTCTCTTCCTCTCTCTCTCTTTATATATATATATATATATATATATATATATATATATATATATATATATATATATATTCATTTCTATTTCTTTCATATGATGTATCTATGTCATGTGTACCGGGCTTAACTGCAGTACCCGTAGTACGGTGTAAATTTGTATGTTTGTAGATGTACAAATTTAATAACTTGAATGAAAGGTAATGAAAAGCTGTGATTGCAGATAGGAAATATATATTTGTAACATGTGCAAGTGTGTTTATTGAGTTTCATACAGATAAAGAACATAAAAGAAAATAGTAATCGATAGAAACAGCAGAAGTAAATGACTGCAAATTTATCAGTAAATTCATAACACAAACACAGGAAGTTGTTAATCACAAAACACATTTTTTAAATTGTCAAAAACAGATTAACTGACTGTTACAGCAAAAATAATATTAACAGAACAATAATTAACACGTAAAAAGGTGAAACAAAAGCAAAGTTTTATTGAAAGAATTGTGGGTAAACAACATTTATTCTCTTGCCTTGTGGTGTATAAATATACAACTTAGAAAAAGACTCTACTTTCGAACCGGTAACATACAACTGGCGATGGGAAAAGCAAGGACGCTCAAAGTTAATGCCAACCACCATCAAAGATTGACCCTGTGCCTTGTTGATGGTCATGGCGAAGCAAACTTTGACTGGATACTAAACTCGCTTGAATTAAAAACGCAAGTCAGTAGGGATGATTTGTATTCTGGAAACAAACACCAACTTCCCTTTACCAGATGCTGAGATTATGGTGGCTTCAATAACATGAGAAAACATCTGCTTGACGATAAGTCTGGTGGCATTGCACAATTTAAAGGGATGAAAAGTACGCAGCAGCATGATGGAAGCTCCAATCTTTAGCACGAAATTATGTGGAGGCATTCCTGGAGGATCTAGCGAATTTAGTAACTCTACCGAATATTGAACAACATCGCTTTCGCTCAGTGCCACATCAATAGACTTGTAGCTTTTCATAAAACCAATCAGTTGAATCAGCAGCTGATGGGCTATGGTAGGAGCAACATCATTTCTTAGCACGTTCTGACAATTAATCAATATCTTGAAATTTGTGCCTATGATCAGGGAAAACCTTTTTACTAAGCACTGACGGATAACGTACAATTGTGTCATAGCCATCAATTTCTGACAGCAATCATCAAGACTGACTTGCAAACGACCTTCACTCATATCCAGTAGACATTTATTAAACTCTCTCGAGTTTCATCTCCAAGCACAGATGCACGCATGTTTCTTCGCAGGGGCATCTTCTCAACTAATAGCCAAAGAAAATATGATTTGAGACATGCATGTATTTCGTCGGCTGGGGTAACCTTCTAAATAACTGCCAATGTTTGTCGGAAGTCTCCAGACAGTAGCAGAGTGACACTGTCCAGATACGATTGCTGCTACACAAATCTTTCAGGGTTAGGTTGAGTGCTTTGACTGTCAGTTTGTACGACGTGGTGTACTCATCCCATACAATGAGAGACCATTCTTGCAGCGGTTTGGCAGTGCAATAATTTTTGTTTATGTTTCACAAAGTGTTATCAGTCTTTGCTATGTTCAGGAGAAGTTTCAGTGCTGAGTGAGACATGCGGCCACCTGGCAACAGGGTAGCTGCAATGACTGAGGATACCACAGCAGAGGCGATTTTCCCATCCTCCCTGATCTTTGCTAACACCAGCTTGATTATAATTTGTTTTAAGTTCAACCTTATGTATCTAAGAAAAACGATGCAATCAATATGATCCTGGATTCTTTGTAAGAGTTTACTGTAGGCTTTATCCTGTTTCGCCTAAAAAAAGTTAATTGTACTCCATGAAGCGATGAAGTTCATCGAAGCTGTTTGCTGAAGTATTTCCTTGTATACTGTAAGTTGTGTCTGTCGATTCGGCTTTGGAAGTCCATCAGTGGTTAAGTCATATTTTGTCACATCTAGTACTTTAACCTCAATGGACAGCAAAGCCTAATTGAAGATTGCACCTGTGAAAAGCAGCTCTTAGTTTCTGGATAACTGCCGTGCCTTAAACAATATGTCTTTAGCCATGTGCTCCTTGAATTGATTCAACAGTCAAAGTTGCTCAGAAAGGTAACATGTACTCAGCATAATAAAAGATAAGTGCCGTAGTTGAGTTGGTGATTGTATACTGGCAGCTTATTCTAACGTATCCTGCCACTATGCATCCTCTTCTAGCAAAACCAACATTTACATGCTTCCCAAAATGCATTAGATAGAACACCTTGCACAGTCTTTAAGTCTTGAAATTACACTGGAGCAACTACATCATGGAGTAAAATGCACAGGAAAAACATTCACGATTGTTTGGGTGCGCTGTGTATTCCTTTGCTAATGCATCAGTTGCCTCACATCTGGATGGTCTGACACTTCAGTGTCCTAAAGGCGTATTTTCCAACATATAGAAAACACCTGTCAGGTGTAAAAAGAAGGTAACTGTTAATACAACAGGGTTCTGGAGAATTAATCAGTTTCGCAAAGCTCAGAGAATGCAGTCAGTGTTGTGTGAGGTGGTGATCGAACTCGTTGCTGAAGAGTTGCCTTCGTAAAATATATTCTTTGTCCAATTTCAAGGTAAACGCTGAGATGCCTAACAGTTAGATGGCCTTGCTGAATGGAGAAATTGAATTAATGTATCCGCCACTTTCGTAGCGGGCAACTTCGTCAAGTTCAGCTCCAACTCTCTGAAGATCACTGCTTGATCACTTCCCTTGTTCACATATATCATATATATTTTATGGATTTAACAGAATTACAGAACTGGACATTGATGTGAGCAATAAATACTTTTGACAACAAAGGGCAGCATGGTACAAGCCATTTGTTATCAAGATTGCCTTCTGAAGCGTCCCTATTTGCACGCAGTATAAGTGATCAATGGAAACCTCCATGTTCAGGTGACTTTCTTCGATAGAGAGGGTATCCATCAACTCCATTGACTGTCTCTCAAAGCAGGTTTTTAGTATAACGCTTTGCGCATACACCGTCATTCATACATGGAGAGCTTGAGTTTAATCGACCACAGAGACCATGCACCATGTGCTTAGTTATGATATTGAAAAGTGCATCGACTTCATCAAGGCTAGGAATTTCAGCACTAATACTCAAATCAATCTTATAGGGTCTGATACGCTCACACAGCCAAATAAGAATGTTAGCATGTTGTAGGCCACGTTTCTGCCACTCGTGTAAGACCGAATATGGCACCTACAGTAATGTAATCAATCAGTTGCTTAAGTTTGATGTGGAATAGCCGTGTCACCAGGTCAAGCCTGTCGTAGCTCTGCTGACCAGGCATACGTTTAGTTAAAATCTTTTCCCATTTGCTGTTGCATGTAACAGTGATGAAAATGTCGGGACGTCCATAATTACGCACATAAGTAATGACATCCTGAGTGTGTTCATGCATATAGCGAGGGCCAGCAGTGAAGGATGAAGACAGAATAACAACTTGTCCGATTTCATTTGCATTCCTTTCACCAGCTACCACATCATGCAAGTGAATGTATTCATCAGCTCTTAGCTTTGTCTGGTTGTATCGTATAAACCGAAGGCGCTCAGTTTTAATTTTAGTATACATGTCTACCGCAAAATGTAGGAGCAGCTTCCGACACCAGAGAATATAATTGAAGCTACCTTCGTGAATCATGTATGTAAGCATTGAACTGCATAGCTGAGAATGTTCATGTGGCAGAAGGTTCTCCTGTCTGTATATTAATCTGGTTAACCTCAAAATGATATCCATATTCAGCTTTCCAAAACATGAGCTGATACATACGATCTGTGCGTCTCAGAAAGTATCTGCAGTTGGTTGCTACGCCGCTGCAAATCTGTTCCACTTCTCAAGCTGCTAGCCAATAATCTGGATTGCAACTTCCTCAACAACTGGAGCATTGAATCGACTTTCCTGCTCAACAATATACCGCTTGTCTGCGTGAATAATAACTCGCAACTCATCTGAATTCTGAGCTGTTTTGATTTTGGAACATACATATTGGGCTCGTGCAGCAGTTCTTGCAACTGGTAAACAATGTTGCCACGAACCTTTAAAGCAATATTGCAACGATGCTGTGTCTGTTCGTTGTGGTCACCCATGAAGTAAATCTGCAGAAACTGAGGTTGTTGGCCTGGAAAAGGCAACAGCGATCAAGCTAAATGATATACCTGCACTTGAACTTTAAAAGTAGGCATGGAACTAGGCTCATCTATAGTCTTATCACCAAAAAATGTAAGCAGCTGTTGTACTGTCGAATGTTAGAGAGAAAATGTTCCGAATCAGCATTGTCACCCTGATAGTACAGAAATGGTGAAAAATCCTGACATAGAATTTCTAGTCTTTCTTTGCCATGAGAGAAGTACACACTAAATGGTTCTGCTTTCCAGAGCATGGCATCTTGTTTTATTTACAGTCTTTCCATGGTGCAACGATGATCTACTTAGTACAACCTTGTACTATCGTAGTTCAGAGCAAAATTGAGAGTCCGTCTCTGCCCGGCAGCTGCCGTCTGCTCTCTGTCCTGTTGTTAGTGTTTCCTCGGCTGTTCATTCTGCCTAGCAGCTGCCGTCTGCTGTCTGTCCTGTTGCTGGTTGTAAGTTTGAGTTAAACAACCAAGAGTGACTGTTTAACTCAGACTTACAGCTGTTGTCTGCTGTCTGTCCTGTTGCCGGCGTCTTCGAGTTTCCTCGGCTGTTTCACTCTGCCTGGCAGCTGCCGTCTTTTGTCTGTCCTGTTTCCGGCATCTTCGGGTTTACCCGGCTGTTTTACTCTGCCTGACAACTTCCGGCTACTGTCTGCCCTGTTGCCGACGTCTTCTAGTTTCCTCGGCTATTTCACTCTCCCTGGCAGATGCCGTCTGCTATCTATCCTGCTGCCGGCATCTTCGAGTTTCCCGGCTGTTTTACTTTGCTTGGCAACTTCCGGCTACTGTCTGTCCTGTTGCCGACGTCTTCTAGTTTCCTCGGCTGTTTCACGCAGTAGCCGCCTTTTGTCTGTCTTGTTGGCAGCGTCTTCGATTTTCGTATAACGTCTCACTCTTTTAGCAGCTGCCGTGTTATGTCTGGCCTTTTGTTGGCGTCTTCGAGTTTTATCGGCTGTTTCACTCTGCCACGAAGCTGATGCGTGTTGGTTGTTTTCTTACTGGCATCTTTGAGTTTCTATCTGCCTTAGAGCTGCCGTTTGGTGTCTGTCCCGTTGTCAGCGTATTCGAGTTTCCTCGGCTGTTTTACTCTGCCTCAGAGCTGCTGTCTTCTGCCTTTTATGTCGATGGCGTCTTCGAGTTACATCGGCTGTTTTATTATGCCTTCCAGCGGCCATATGTTGTTTATTCCGTCGATGGCGTTTCCAAGTATACTCAGCCGATTCATTCTGCATGGAAGCTGCCTCTTGCTTTCTGCGTCGTTGTTGTCGTATTGTAGTTTCCATTGGCCGTTTCATTCTGCCGAGCAGCGGCCATTTACTATCTGTTCTGTTGCCGGCGTCTGTACGTTTCTTCACCAGACTCAAGTCGCCTTCTTGCTGTGGTGCTTTCACAGTCTCTAGATTTTCTTTGCTCAGCTTCTACGGGCAGGAATCTTTTTTGCTGTTTTGACCTCTGTCATCCGCCATGATGTTACTGCTGGGTTTAATACTGCTGCGTTTCAGGCTTTACAGTTTCATTTTCTCTGTTTTCTTGTGCTGCGTGCCCTTGCAATATGGCGGGCAAGAAAGAATTTCCTGGGAGGATTCTTCATTAATATATATATATATATATATATATATATATATATATATATATATATATATATATATATATATATATATATATATAGAGAGAGAGAGAGAGAGAGAGAGAGAGAATAAGATAAAGAGAAAGAAAGAGATTGCAAATTTGGAAAACATTCAGCTTATTAATAGAAATGACAAACATAAATGACAAAGTATGATAATACAAATACATATCACAACCCAATAATCCAAACATTCAGAAGAGAGGGAGAAAGGAGATAAAAAATGAGTAAGATCAAACGGATTAGTGGCCTTACAATTGATGAGTAGAAATTATGTAAATAATTCGTTATTTAATATGTATTTAATAAGGTATACATGTCATTGAAATTGGACCGATTTAAATTTTCGAGAGGACCTATTGTTAACATTTCAGTGCAGGATGGTGGCCCCGGGGATCCCCTTGATATCAAAATTTGCAAAACCTTTTGGAATAGACATCATTTCTGGTCATTTACTTGTTGTGTAAATTTCATTTGAATTGAAGGGAAAACAGTTTTCGAGTTTACTCGTCTGTTTCACACTGTCGGTGAGTTGCTATCTGCTGTATGTCCTGTTGCAGGCGTCTGTATGATTCTTTGGCTGTTTAACTCTGCCTCGCAGCTGCTGTCTGCTGTTTGTTTACTTACTGCCATCTTCGAGTTTCAATCTGCCTTAGACCTGCAGTCTGGTGTATGCCCTGTTGCCTGCGTCTTCGAGTTTCCTCGGCTGTTTCACTCTGCCTGGCAGCTGCCGCCTGTTCTGTTGTCATAGCCTTCGAGTTACTTCGGCTGTTTCATACTGTCTAGCAGCTCGTGTCTGCTATTAGTCTTGTTACCGGCGTCTTCGAGTTTCATCGGCTTTTTTACTCGGCCTGGCAGCTGCCGTTGCTGTCTGTCCTGTTGCAAGTGTATTCGAGTTTTTCTTCTGTTTCACTCTATCTGGGAGATGCTGTTTGTTGCTTGTCTTGTACATGGCGTCTTGGAGTTTTCTGACATTTTGGCTGGCAGCAGCCGTCTGCTGCCTGTTCTGTCGATGATGTCTTTGAGTTTCCTCAGTTGTTTTATTATGCCTTCAAGTAGTTATATGTTGTCTATTCGGTAGCTAACGTCTCCAAGTATCCTCAGCCTATTCAGTCGGAAGTAAAGTTTTCATGTGCTTTCTGTTGTGTAGCGGTCGTCTTCGTGTATTCTCGGTCGTTTCATATTGCCTAACGGCGGCGATTTGCTGTCTGTTCTGTAGCTGGCGTCTTTGAGTTTCTTCACCAGACTCAAGTCGCCTTCTTTCTGTGGTGCGTTTACGGTCTCTAGATTTTCTTTGCTCCACCTTTTTCACGGATAGCAATATTTGTGCTGTTTTAACTTTTGTAACACACAATCATGTTGCTTCTGAGTTTCATGCAGCTGGGTTTCAGGCTCCACAGTCTCATTCTCCTTGTGTTTTCTTGATCGGCGTACTCTTGCAGTATGGCGGCCCTGAAACACTTTCTTTGGAGAGAGAGAGAGAGAGAGAGAGAGAGAGAGAGAGAGAGAAAGAGAGGTTGTTAATTTTGAAAACATTTAGCTTATTAATAGAAATGACAAATATAAATGACATTGCATGATATTACAAATACATATAAAAACCAAATAATCCAAATAACTCAGAAGAAAAGGAGAGGGGGAGGAGAAAAAAGTAAGATCAAGAGTTATGGACCTTATAATTGCCGAAATGAGTAGAAATGATGTAACTCATACTTATTTAATATGTATTTAATAAGGTATGAATTTCATTGAAATTGGATTTATTTGAATTTTCTGGGGGAGGGGCCGTGGTTTACATTTTATTGGGGGCTTGTGACCTCGGTGACCCTCTTAGCATTATTCAAATTTGCTGAGATTTTGGGAATAGATATCATATCTGGTCATTTACCTATGGGTTAAATTTCATTTGAATAAAAAAGAAAACAGTTTCCAGGTGGGGTGGTATTTCCCCCGGGACCCGCAACGTTGAAGAAACTTAATTATTTACATAGCTTATGACATGCTCCTCATTCAGTAGAAACGACATGCAAAGAGCCAGAGACATCTGTCTGTAACAGTTGACGTGCATCGCAAACACACATACATACAGACACACATTTTATTATATAAGCCAAAATCCTTTACTGAGAGGTCATGAGTCTACATGCCAATTTTCAAGTAATTGTGTCCAGCGGTTTGGATGTACATAAGACGCAAAGATCAGGTGTGGGGTGGCTCTTATATAGCCTATTACCTACACTGAGAGGTCAGTAGTCTACATGTCCATTTTCAAGCAATTCTGTCTAGCGGACACAGAGACGGACACACAGAGTTACTATATATATATATATATATATATATATATATATATATATATATATATATATATATATATATATATATATATATGTGTGTGTGTGTGTGTGTGTGTGTGGCTATTAAGGGGATCTCAACACGGAGCGCTGACATCTCATATGGTATTTCACACTTATTTTTAGCTCGTCTATGTAATCTTGAAAAAACAAAATATAAAATATATTTTATATTTATGGTTTGTCCCTTTCTATGATCTTTCTTTGTGACATTTTTTCTATTTATTAATTTGTGCAATTTTTTGCCTGAACAATTTTGCTGGTGCCCTTTTTACCTGTGCTATTATTACTGCGCACCGTTTTTTACACGACACTTATTTTCAGCCTGAATGAAAAAAACGAAAAACAAAAACAGCATACCTGTGCCGTGCACTTCGATTGAACTTTATCGGAAATAACATTTCAATAATCGAACTAAGATCAATAAAATCTGCATTTATGGTTCTGAAAGAACATTTCGATCACTTTGATTCAAATGAAATAAAAAAAGACCATTTTGATCACTTTGATTCAAATGAAATAAAAAAAAAGATGTTAAATAAAAAATCAGTAGAATTCGGGTGGAATAGATTTGTTTAAAATAGAATTTTAAAAGGAAAGAAGTTGATTATATTTCTTTTCTTAATCTGTCACTTTTCATTTAAGAGAGGTTGCTCCGCGAATCTATTTCTTTTGAAATTTAATCAAGTCTCGAGCACATCTGGAAAAGAAAGATGGGCGCAGATGTTACGATTCGTCAGAATATGTGACATCGGCAGGGATCAATGTCATTATCCAAACAAGAGCAAATCGAGAGCAGATACTTCCGCTTACGCTCAACAATTGTAATGCAATAGAACCCAATTCTTTTCTAGTTTATCCTATGTGTCAGATGCAAGGGAAATAATTAAATTCACTTTCTCGTTTGTTTGCAAAAGCAGAGTTGCTTTTCATTGGTATAAAATAAGCAATACATGTTTGATCTCTGGCAAAACTTAAATGTAATCATTAAACAATTATAATTTGTGTTTATTTATCATTACAGTTGATTAATTCATATGAAATTAATAAAAAGTCCCTGAGTAATTATTGTCAGTGTCATTTACATGCAAAACTTTTTACTTCTTCTTAACATTTTTTTTTACTTTAACTTTTGTTTTATTTGATGTTTATAAGTGTTACTCTTTTTTCAATCCCACCAATATGTATTTTCAATTAGATAGTCAAATGTATTAGAATTTATCACTTTCTATATTTCTATCCAATATTTGTTATTATCTCAGGAAACACCACTGTATAAACTATGCTGGTGATATTTTTGGAAAAGCATAAGTCAGTCATTTTACCAGCCCCCGCAAGTAATAATTTTAACAATTAACTTATAATTATTTATGTTTAGTTGTATCGTCTAGTTTTTTAATTTAGACTTTAGCTGCTATATGTTAAGACGTCTTAAGAAGTTTGACTATCCTTTACTTTTCCAGGTGTATTAACTGCCCTTTACTTTGCCAGGTTTATTAACTGTCCTTTATTTTGCTAGGTTTATTAACTGCCCTTTACTTTGCTAGGTTTATTCATTCGAAAATATTTTCTTTACACGCGTCTGCATTTTTCCCTGTAATCAACTTTTCCCAGGCATTACAAGAATATTATAATTAAGTATCAACCCATAAGTTAAAATATTAGCAAAATAAGTCCACTCAAGTGACTGATTCTCTACCATTACATAGACTGCTCAATTAACCAAACAACAACTTTTAAACAAAAAAACATTCTATATTTTGTATGAATCTTACTTTTTTGTTATTGTTTATTTCCAATATTTGGTGAAATAACATTTCAATTCATTTTGCCACATTTTCATTCCTTTCAATCGTGTGGTTTAATGGCATACAAAATAAAAATATTCATTATTTCGTTTTTTGTATTCGTCTTTTTTTTTCTTAAAATATTTCTGGTCTTTTAGCATTTTTTTATATGTTCGATTTTTTTTTCTTCTATAATTAGCTTAAGCTTCGGCGTGTGTTTTCTTTCTAATTTTTTTCTACATCAGTAAGTAACTTATCAGACACATGCCTTGTATAACCCTAACCCCCCGATAAAGAGAAGCATCAAATTTATCGCATCCAAGAGGATTTTCTTATTGAAAAATGAGTTATTATTTTGTGTATATATATTTATTTTGAAGATAATTTATTAGGATGATGCGAAATGTAATAGCAATTGTAAAATTTGAAACACAGTAGTATTATAGAGATGTTATTGGTATTTGTATCCCCATTCATGATGAAAAGTCGCGATTGTAGGCCCTTGTCGCGATTGAAAAAATAAATTCGTTCTGATTGCTAAATAGCAATAGTTTCAATGTGTTTAGAAGGTAAATTATGACTATGTGCTACTAAATATTTACTAGAAATGTATTTAAATAAATGGTATTTCCGAAATACTTTGAATGTTCACACGTAATGGCTTATATGAGCAGAATCTTTAGTTTTACGAAAATAAATGCGCCGAAATCGGCGAAACGAAAACATTAATATCCCACCAGCAATTAGGCTAATGTTAAACTGATCTAAATAAAGTTATGAATATCAAAAGATTTATTGCTTATTTGATTAGTTTTACTTCAATTGACCCAAATCATGCCGTCGAATGTTTTAAAATCGGTCATGAAGTAGTTGGTAATCAGAAGCCCCAAACTAAAAAGACATTACATGATTAGTATCCCATGTGATAAGTCATCATGTGCGTGTATTGGATAAAGAAAAAAATCGTTTTTTCTGTAGTTCAAGAAGAAATCATTACAATAAAATATTTGGACGGAGTAAATAAGAATTTGTTTAAAATGCTCATTTGAAAACGTAGATAAGTACTTTACGATGTTTTGATTGTCGTCACCATGTTATCCGAATAGATTATGCTTTTCTGTGTGTTCATTTTTAAACTATATATGTGTATCGTCATGTAGTAATGGAATAGATTAGGTATGGAAGAATACTATTCTGTTATTCGTTAATTTACCGGTTATTATTTTTTATTGTTTTAATATAGGAATAAAATTATCAATACAAATATTTTTACAAAAATTATTCAATCTTTTTTCTTGTTGATATTTTAATGATGTTTTCATCATAGAATTCCTCATGTATTTTTATATCATTTAAGCTTAAATAAAATACTGTTTTTTATAGTAAAAACGAAAAACTGATTTGAACATGATCGAAAGCGTTAGTGAATTTCGTTTTCATAACATTTAACCTGACATCATTTTTAGTACAATTTCTTGTAGAATGGGACCGACACCATTAGAATCCTTATGCATTTTTCTATCATATAAGATAAATGAAAATATAAATTGCTTTTAAAATACAAAATAATAATTAAATTGAGGTCGATCGGGTGCGTTACTCTCTTTTCTTTGGTCTTCACATATTTTAATCTATCTTATTTTATACTGGACGAAATGTCAATATTCTTATATCAAAATGTAGATTTCATGGGGTCCTATAAAAGTTAAAAACCCGAATCAAATTTACTTGAAAACTGAATTAATGACAAAAATGTGAAGGTGCCGCGAGCGACCGGAATGGGACCTTAAGAATATTATAATCTACTTCCGTAGGTGTATGACATATATTTAGGCAAACATTATAAGATAACACGGAGTGTTTGAGCTTTTTTTTATTTTTTCAATTTTCCAAATAGTCTATTTAGTATTTCGGTCCAATTTGTGTCATTTCATTGGGTTTCTTGTTCCATTTTGCTTTCCTTTTTTTCGCGAGTACTTTCGATTTGATTCGTCAAATCATCTTCAGGTGCTGTTAATCTTCGTGTATTCACAAATATGTATTTACTGTCGATTTTTTCAAACGGCTAGTAATCTACAACTTCAAAAAGCTCGTCTATAATATTGAGATATTGCGTTCAAACATGATTACGTTCAAAGCGCTTGCAAGATTCAAAAGTATGATTGCTTATTGGCCAAGAATTTGATTATGTTCTATGTGCATGCAAAATTCAAAATATGATTGCTCAACGGAAAAGAATTTTGGAACGTTAATTTATATGCTCCACACTTAAAAATGTGACTAGTTTTTTAAATCACATCATTGATTGTGTGATTCTTAGTTTTTATATAAGAAGCTTCAAGAACTTTAAATTGCTTGATTTTGGTATCCAGGTGTATTATTTTAGTATTGTTAATTAAGACGTCATGTTTTTTAGGTGTTGGCAAATGGAGCTAGTGTCGGAGAGATGTAAGGTGAAACTTCGGGAACGTGTTGTGGTAGTTAAACTGATGTAACAATTAGTTTTATTATGGTTGTTGAAGATACATTCTTCTATGGGTCATTGAAACTGATATATTACACTGATTCATTCTGATGGGCTTTGGGTCTGATAAGTGTCATTTTTAACTACATGGTTTGATGTGTTCATTTTTTCTAATAAATGATGGGTGTTAATTTATTATCAGAGTTTATGGGAGATATGTAGCAATGTATTATATTTTTATGAGCTTTTCCATTCAATTTAAAATTCGGACGCATTTGTTTACAATAGAATATATTTATGTAATGGGTATTATTTAGCTGATTAATATCAGTATTGCCCAAGTTTCTAATTAATTTTATTTGTTCGTCTACAATATCATTGGGAAATTGATTATTAATTATAATTTGCTTAATGATTTTTAATTCGTTAAATAATGGTGAGATAAAAAAAACAACAAGACATTTTTCAAAATCATTAAGTACTTACATTCACTTATGAGCTTAATGTTAATAACAAAATTTCGTTTTAGATGTTCTCATTGACGCATTGATCACCTCTTCATATGTAAATCCTACCTCTATTGATACATGCATTTTAATTTATAGAAGCCAATGTTCATATCGATATAAAATTGCAATGAAACCACCTGACACCTATGGAACATTCATTATTTTTTTATTTTAATACAAAAAAGACCATCAGAAAAATTGAAAAAGGTATAATTAAACAGAAGAATTTTGTAGTTTTTACAATTTATATATATATATTACATAAAAATACATGAAATATTTAGGTGATAAAAATCGTACATATTTCTAGGCAGGGCGTTGTTATCCATTGGTAAGACGCTGGACTATAACCATCAATATCGAAGGTTTGATCCTTGTCTAAATTAGCCATGCTGATGACGGCTGTTATCCAGAAACACGTGTCCATGGATTACTTTTATGTAGGTAAAAAATTTATATATATATATATATATATATATATATATATATATATATTAGCTAATAATGCAATTTTCTGCATCTCAATATCTCAGGGAGTGAAACAATCGAAATAGTAGTAGTAAGCGAAAAGAAGGAACACTGCAATCACCAATGAAAACAATTACACACACACACATATATATATATATATATATATATATATATATATATATATATATATATATATATATATATATCGAGTTAAAATAGGTAACATAACCTCTTATTATATGATTTTATACTACTCTATTCATAAGATGAATAATGATAATAATTATAATGTAGTATATACCAATTTAAATATTTGAATACAAAATAAGTTAAGTAAGGTAAAAAATAATAGAAAATGAATGAATAACGAATTATAATTAAAACTATTTATATGTGTATATATATATATAAATATATCTGTAAAATGAAAAAAAATATTAATATAAAACGGTAAACTATAGTTTTGTCATAAGGAAACCGCAGTTTACAGAAAATATTTGCTTACAGTTTGACTCAAATGCTGATATTCTTTAAAATAATAGTTTGAAAACTGCTTGGCATTTCCACCGTATTGTACAATCACAGAAAACCAAGTTGTCGTCATTATTACAAAAACACATTAATGTTCACAAATTGTATTCATATTTTGGTAGCGGCAAAGTTGAGACAAAACTGATGGGAGACACAGGAAGTTTATTCGACTTGCTCTTCGCTTCAAATCATAGTTAGGGGCAGGAAATCAGTAATTATAAGTTTATTATACAGGGTGTTTCAAAAGTCTTGGGAACATTACAAATGCCTATATCTCATGAACTATTCCAGGTAGAAAAATGAAACTGGTGCCATTTTAAAGCTTGCTTAATCAAGTTTTTGGTCATACTAATGATTTTCGTGTTATCTTTCCAGGTGCAGTAATGGCGTTCTCTAAACAAGACAAGGCATTTTGCGTCCTCCAATTTGCAAAGACTGAATCGTGGACATGTGTTCAGCGTGCATTTCGCAGGAAATTTAAAAAAGAAGCCCCTGAAAGGAAATCCATTGTCAGATGGCATGCTAAATTTGTGAAAGATGGGTGTTTGTGCCCAAGTAAGCGAACAGGTCGCCCTTCAACTTCAGAAGATGCAGTTGAGCAAGTTCGGACAGCCTTTCAGCGGAGCCCCCGTAAATCAGTGAGAAGAGCCAGCAGGGAACTTCAGCTTGCTCCAGCAACTGTCTGGCGTGTCTTAAGGAAACGACTGCAAATGGTACCTTACAAGCTCAAGTTGGTCCAAAAGTTGAAGGACACTGATAAGCCACTTCACCGTGACTTTTGCATTGCAATGCAAGAGAAGTTGGAAGATAACGGCTTTGATGACCGGCTTGTTTTTAGCGATGAGGCGACCTTCCATCTGAATGGCAAAGTTAACAAGCATAACACTCGCATATGGGGTACTGAGAATCCTCATGAACTTCTTGAGGACGAGCGAGATTCACCAAAAGTGAACGTGTTTTGTGCAATTTCCAAGAAAGGTGTCTATGGACCGTTCTTCTTTGAAGAGGCAACTATCACTGGTGAATCCTATCTCAACATGCTGGAAGACTAGTTAATGGCTCAGTTGGAACAAGCAGAATCTGATGACTTCATTTTTCAACAAGATGATGCACCACCACACTGGAGTCTTAGAGTAAGGCAGTTTCTTAACACAAGGCTGCCTGGTAGATGGATTGGGAGATCTGGGCGAGGTGATGACGTTCTCATGCCCTGGCCTCCTAGGTCTCCAGATCTTACCCCGTGTGACTTTTTCCTTTGGGGCTTTGTCAAGCAACAAGTCTATGTGCCGCCCCTTCCAAGAGATATTGACGAACTAAAGGCTCGAGTAACGGCAGTTGTGGGAACCATTGACGTCAAGATGCTGGAACGCGTTTGGCAGGAAATGGACTATCGACTAGATGTCTGCCGTGTGACGAATGGTGCTCATATTGAGCAACTTTGAAGATTCCCCACAAAACTTGAAACTTTAACCTTTCCAACGGTACCAATTTCATTTTTCAACTCTTAATAGTTTTTGAGTTATTAAAAATCGTTATGTTCCCAAGACTTTTGAAACACTCTGTAGTTTGACATCCCATCACATTCTACACGTCCATACTTAAATTTAAATCTTATAGAAAGTACCGCTATATTGAACTGTAGATAAGCATTATAGAACTGTAAATATATCTTTATAGAACTGTAGATATAACATTATAGATCTGTAGATAAAGTTTTATATCACTGTAGACATAGCGTTATAGGACTGTAGATATAGAACTATTGAACTGTAAATATAGCATTATAAAACTGTTGCTACATCATTATAGAACTGTAGATATACTTTTATTGAACTGTGGATATAGTTTTATAGAACTATATATATTTTTGGAACTGTAGATACAGGCTTATAGAACTGTAGACATAGCGTTATAGAAATGTAGATATTAGCGTAAAAGAAATGAAGATATAGTTTTGATAAACTGTATATAAAATTGTAGAAATAGCGTAATAGAAATGTTGATATATTAAAATCATTATCTCGTTCGCCTGGAAAATAATACTAAAAATGATAATAATAACAATAAAATAAGTTGTTGAAGGGTAAAGATGTTGTAAAGACCGAGGAGGGAGCACTACAAAGACCTCAACTGGAAGAGTGCAGAGACTACTGGGAGAAATGGTCGTTACCAGCGAGAAGTCGACGGTAAGCAGCTGTTGCAATGAGGCAAAGTTATTTTCAATTGTTATCCAAAAAGATGACATGTACTGGAAATCTGGATAGACTTGTTTTCACTCAAACTTCAGGGAACATCACCGGTTATTAGAAATGAGCAATCACTGAGTATGACCTCTGAGCGAACTCCTAGCGAGCTGTTGTTGTTGCTGCTGCTGCTGCTGCTGATGATGATGATGATGATAATAATAATAATAATAATACGCAACAGAAAGAGGATACCGAAAACGAATGAAAGATCTATTAGACATTTTTACTGAGTAGCACAGAACGAAACAGACGATAGCAGATCAAGCAAGGCAGATACTCAAGAGAAGGTGTTTCTCTGAGATGGAATTAATGGAAATCAAACAAAAGATTAATGGCGTGATAGATCAAAGAACCACCACTTGACGAAAACACACAGGAAGAAAACGGGAAAAACATAAACAGTGAAACTTAAGAGGGCGAAGATTATGAAACAACAAAACTCACTTAGGAAGAATCAAGAGATGTGGAAAACATCAAACTAATCATGTCCGCGGAAACAACAAAACTCCTATCCCTAAGGAACGAAGATTGTAAGAAGTTAAAAGTGGAAACAGAGACAATAAACAAAATTCTCGCGTACATCTCAACATACACTATCACAGGGTGCAAAATCAGTAAGTATGAAACAAAAAAAGAGAATAAAAGACCGGCCAAAAGAATGGGTCGACAAAGCCTGGATGGGAAACCAGACTCGAAAGCCAAATTACTAAACTTCGAAAAGAAGCTAAGACCGTAAAGAGGATGAAAGAAAATAGGAAACGATTGAAGAGCAGAAATCTGGTTAGAAGGAAAGACTAGATAAGAAAGATGAACAATTAAAATAAAAGGTAACAGCAATAGTAGGAAGATTGAGGCGATATATATACAAATCTGAACAGCAAAAACAGAACAGGAACTTTGAAATAAATGAAAGCCAGTTTCACAAAAACGTACAGGGAGAAAGAACAACAACAGAACAATCAGACCCGACAGAGACCAACACACTTCTGGAGCAAGTGTCGGGGAAAGCCTAAAAAACACAACAAAAATGCCAAGTAGCTGAAAAACATGAAAGATGAACTGCAGGAAATTGAATAGAGAACAATATCATAAATTTATTAAGAAACGTTTAAGGCAATCCTGAGGAAAATTGCCAATTGGAAGAACCAGGCCACGATGGAATACATGCATACTGGTTTAAAAAATGCATAACTCTATATAAAAGGATAGCGCAGAAACTAAGAGGATGTATCCACAAAAGAGACTTAGCAGAGTTGACTACCAAAAGAAAGACAGAGCTAATACAAACATGCATAAATGGGAACGATCCCAAGAAACTACAGACCAATAACCTGTTTACTAACAATGTGTAAAATCCAGACAGCACAACTTAGAGAACAAATCTACGAATCCCTGAACAATCGTAGGTTATTCTCTCGAAGAACAAAAAAGATGCCGGAAAGGGAAAAGAGGGAGGCATGATCTTCTATACATCGATCATAAGATCCTGAAGGAGGTAAAAAGCAGAAAAAGGAACATATCCAGGTATGGATTGACTACAAAAATCTTACAACAGATTCCGTCAAGCATGGATAATTGAATTTTTTAAAATATACAAAGTAGCCGACAGGATTATTAATCTTATTAAGAAAGCAATGGAAACATGGAGACTCGAACTGGCAGCAGGTGGACAGCATCTGACTGAGATAAATATACAGTAACGCATTTTCCAATGAGACTCTCTATCAGCACTACTGTTTATAATAGCCATGATGCCGCTCAACTACATACTCAGAAAATGTGGTGCCGGATCCAAGTTTATAGACACATAACCAAGAGTAAACCACCTGATGTACATGGACGACCTGAAACTATTTGCAAAAAACAAAAAGGAACTGGAAAAACTGATAATATACGACCAGAATCTTTAGTCAGGACATTTAAATTAAAATCGGAATAAAAAAGGTTGCACTACTAGAAATGAAAATATGAAAATTGGAAACGACAGATAGCATGGAACTCCCTAACCAAGAGGAGATGAGGGCGCTTGGCGAACATGAAATCTACAAATATTCGGAAGTTTTGGGAAGCAGACAGCATCAAGTTAACATAAATGAAATAGCAGATTGGAAACAAATATTTACGAACAACAAAAAAACTCCAAGAAACGACATTGAATAGCAGGAATCTAGTAAAAGTAATATATACTAATAAGATACTCTGGACCATTAATAGGCTTTACTAAAGAAGAACTTAGGCACCTTGACCAGAAGACTAGAAAATAAATGATCATGCACAACGCACTACACCCAAATAACGAAACGGACAGAGTCTGCATTGAAAAAAACCGAAAGGGGTAGAAGACTGGTAAGTATAGAAGATTGTGTAGAAGATTCAAAGGAGCTGGGGAAGTACATAACTCAGAACACGGAAAGGCAAATCAACGCAGCAAGAGACACATTTCCAAGAGCAACTCAGAAGGTACCGACACCGGAAACAAAACAACAAGAAAATAAAAGTAGGAAGAAAAACAACTACATGGACGCTTCAGAAGACTGATAAGAGAAGAAACCAACAAAAATAGCTGGGCATGACTTAAAAAAGACACTTAAACAGAGGAACGAGATCTTTACTGATGGCTGCACAGATTAATACGATTAGGACAAACTACATTAAAGCTAAAATAAATAAAATCCAGAAAAACAGTAAATGCAGACTGCCTGGACAAAGAGACGAAATAATAAATCACATAATGAGTGAATGCAGCAAATTAGCCCAAAAAGAATACAAGAACAGACACTGGGGAAAGAAGTACACTGGAGATACGCAGACAAATGGAACAAACATACACCGTAAACAGTACTGGAAAACGAAAAACACAAACTCCTCTGGGATATGGATATACAAACAGACATACCTATACAAGCAATGAGACCGGATGTTATAATAATCGACAAGAAGAAAACATCTTGTAAAATCTTAGAATTCGCTGTTCCAGCACACAATATAGTGAAGATCCAAGAGACGGAAAAGAACGAAACAAATACACGGAACTAGCCAGAGAACTGAAAGAGATATGCAGCATGAAGAAAGTCAGTACGATAGCTATAATTGTATGAGCACTAGGAACAGTCCCCAAAAAGCCCGGAGAAAAGAAATGGATCGCTGAGACCATACAAAGGACGGTTATTATTAAAACAGCTGCAATGCGGAAACCAACTCGCATAAGCTACGAAAGGTAACCAGCCACATGGAATTTAACAGGAAGGAAACGAAACCACATGTAGAACATCACATCACGAACAAAAGAATCGAAACTGCAAGAAACATAACATCATAAGCCCCACTAGGCTGACACCACACAACATATTTGTAGAGGGTCAAAGAGGATGAGAAGCCCAAGGAGGGACAACACAAACTAGACCTCTACTTAAAGAGTGCAGAGCATGCTGGGACTTGGGGAGGCTTATTGCTACCCAAATCTCAGAGAAGACTAATTTTCTTTACCAGCGAGACATCAATGGTAAGTGGTTGTTTCGATACCGCAAGGCTATTTCCGGTTGTTATCGAAAAGAGGTGGAGAGTACTGGGAATCTGGAGAGGCTTGTTGTTGTAAGTGAGCAAACACTGACGATGAATTATGTGATAACTCCTAGTGAGTAATAATAATAATAATAATAATAATAATAATAATAATAATAATAATAATAATAATAATAATAATAATAATAATAATAATAATAATAATAATAATAATGAGAAAAGAATACTCTACATGGACTATGTATAAGACTAATTAGAGAACAGCCGCCCGAAAACACATGGGCATGACTACGAAAAGGACATTTGAATAGAAAAAAGGAATGGCTATTAGTAGCCACATGGAACAACACGATCAAGACGAATAATATCAAAGCCAAAATAGACAAAACACAAGAAATGGTTGATTTAGACACTGTGGGCAAAAAGATGAAAGGTCACGTAAATATAGATGCAACCAGCAAACTAGCCGCCAACGTGTATAAGACGAATAATATCAAAGCCAAAATAGACAAAACACAAGAAATGGTTGATTTAGACACTGTGGGCAAAAAGATGAAAGGTCACGTAAATATAGATGCAACCAGCAAACTAGCCGCCAACGTGTATAAGACGAATAATATCAAAGCCAAAATAGACAAAACACAAGAAATGGTTGATTTAGACACTGTGGGCAAAAAGATGAAAGGTCACGTAAATATAGATGCAACCAGCAAACTAGCCGCCAACGTGTATAAGACGAATAATATCAAAGCCAAAATAGACAAAACACAAGAAATGGTTGATTTAGACACTGTGGGCAAAAAGATGAAAGGTCACGTAAATATAGATGCAACCAGCAAACTAGCCGCCAACGTGTATAAGACGAATAATATCAAAGCCAAAATAGACAAAACACAAGAAATGGTTGATTTAGACACTGTGGGCAAAAAGATGAAAGGTCACGTAAATATAGATGCAACCAGCAAACTAGCCGCCAACGTGTATAAGACGAATAATATCAAAGCCAAAATAGACAAAACACAAGAAATGGTTGATTTAGACACTGTGGGCAAAAAGATGAAAGGTCACGTAAATATAGATGCAACCAGCAAACTAGCCGCCAACGTGTATAAGACGAATAATATCAAAGCCAAAATAGACAAAACACAAGAAATGGTTGATTTAGACACTGTGGGCAAAAAGATGAAAGGTCACGTAAATATAGATGCAACCAGCAAACTAGCCGCCAACGTGTATAAGACGAATAATATCAAAGCCAAAATAGACAAAACACAAGAAATGGTTGATTTAGACACTGTGGGCAAAAAGATGAAAGGTCACGTAAATATAGATGCAACCAGCAAACTAGCCGCCAACGTGTATAAGACGAATAATATCAAAGCCAAAATAGACAAAACACAAGAAATGGTTGATTTAGACACTGTGGGCAAAAAGATGAAAGGTCACGTAAATATAGATGCAACCAGCAAACTAGCCGCCAACGTGTATAAGACGAATAATATCAAAGCCAAAATAGACAAAACACAAGAAATGGTTGATTTAGACACTGTGGGCAAAAAGATGAAAGGTCACGTAAATATAGATGCAACCAGCAAACTAGCCGCCAACGTGTATAAGACGAATAATATCAAAGCCAAAATAGACAAAACACAAGAAATGGTTGATTTAGACACTGTGGGCAAAAAGATGAAAGGTCACGTAAATATAGATGCAACCAGCAAACTAGCCGCCAACGTGTATAAGACGAATAATATCAAAGCCAAAATAGACAAAACACAAGAAATGGTTGATTTAGACACTGTGGGCAAAAAGATGAAAGGTCACGTAAATATAAATGCAACCAGCAAACTAGCCGCCAACGTGTATAAAAAACATACACACATGCATGAGTAAGGCGTTCTTCTGAACCGCTTGTATTTTGAAGATGCATACAACTTATACACAGCCCGTAGACAGAAAATTAAAAGCACAAACTCCTCTGGAATATGCAGGTACAAACAAATAACCTCATTCAAGATGTGGAAACTGGCTGTGATAATAATCAACGAGAAGGAAAATCACTATAATACGACTAATTGTAGACGCACTAGAAAGAATTCCGAAAAAAAATGAAAAATAAAAAACAGAAAGATTAAGTAAAATTACAAAACAGGAAGACTATTGACATCACACAACGCACCGCAACAATGAAAATCGCCGAAATATTAAAGAAAATCTTCGACCAAAATCCTCACAAAATGGTCGTAAATGGTAAAATAGGATGGAAAAAGCCGAGGAGTAGTAGCAGCAACCAGAGATTCCTGGAACGTTGTTGAGTCTTTTGCCGCTAAAATTCTAGAGAATGCCAACGGTTGTTGCCAGCGGGAAATCAATCTTAAACGACTGTTGCGATGACGTTAGTGATTTGCAGTGATTACCTAAAGTGGTGGAGAGTGGTAGAAATCTGGGGAGACTTGCTGTCACTTAGACCCGAGCGAACTCCACTTGTGAGCAATCACTTATAATGACTCGAGTGAACACTTCTAGTGAGTAAATAAATATAATAATAATAATAATAATAATAATAATAATAATAATAATAATAATAATAATAATAATAATAAGAAGAAGAAGAAGAAGAAGAAGAAGAAGAAGAAGAAGAAAGCCTATGAAGAAATTGGGATCAAAGGGAACGCTGGGAATATACAACGAACAGCAATGATGAAAACAGCTGAAATCTTAAGGAAAGTCCTTGAATGCAGAAACCAATTCATATAAACTGCGAACGCTTACCAGTCAGATGGAAGTTGCAATCGAAAGAAAACAAACACATAGAAAGAATACCACCACATTAACGCAAACGGAACTGGAACTATAAAAAAATTCATAAAATGCCCCCCCCCCCCAAAAAAAATAAAATAAAAGTGATTGCAGAAGCCTCGGCTGATCCTGAAGAGTCAAGGTAGATGAAAAAACCGACAGAGAGCACTTACCAGAGCTCTACTGGATGAGTGCAAAGAGAACTGGGACCATGGGGATGCTTATTGTTACGTAAATCGCACAGATGACCAATGGTCGGTGCCACCGAAACATCAATGGTAAACGGCTGTTATGATTACGCAAAATCATTTGCAATGTTTATCGAAAGAGGTGAAGAGTACTGGAAATCGGAGGAGACTTGCTGTCACTCAAACCCCAGGAAACACGAGTAGATATTATCACTGAGCAATCACTTATGATGACTTTATGAGAACTCCTAGTGAGTACTGTATAATGAGGTGTAATTTACTTGATCCCGCAAGGTTAGAAATGATCGCGTTATATAAATGAAAATATATCAAATATAGTTCTGCCGTTGGCCTCTCGGGGCTGCCTTTTCCTCTGTGCTATACGACTCCGCTTCTGGAAAAATGTAAGCTGAAACATGTCGACACGCACCTGTTAGCCATCTATCTCGAGAGAATCAGTCACTAACCAAGTGTGTAAGCGACGACCAGATGTGCCGGCTTGTCTTTCTGCTTTATATTAGACCAAAAAGAAAACCAGTAAGAAAGAAAAAGATTCCATCCGTACCGAATTAGAAAGAACACAGTAATGGAGACGTGATTAAAATTGTTTTGTTTTTTTTTTTGGGGGGGGGGGGGTGAGGGTAAAGGGTGGATAGGGACGAGCGTGCATGTGGCAGCCATCAGTTTCCTAATAGGCTTTGTGTTGCTGGCTTATTTAGCTACACCAACGCACGGTTCTCGACCATTCAAAACATAGACAAACCATGGGAAATCGTCAACGATTACATATGTATTTATCTGGGATTAATTACGGATTGATTATTCAACCTATATAAATATATAGGTTGACTCATTAATTTGTAAAGTGTGTTTGGGCAGATAAAAACACCTACGAGCGGGAATACCCGTTCTAGGAAGGTTACATGAGCAACGTCCAGTATCTATTCTGATTAAACACTTCATTTTAGTTGTCTTCAGTCAATGAAAAAGAGATCATTCAAGCAATTTTTTTATTTTTGTTTTAATTCAGAGTGACTCTTTTCGGTGAGCTGAATATTCTACCAAATTAAAAATCGACCTTGTGTCTAATACTGTCGTTGTGGGAAGGCAAATCAATAGGGGCATAATAATCAAGGTTGCGGAGTCAGAGACAGAGATCTTGGAAGGAGTCGGACTTGTACTCGTAAGAATGCTTGGAGTCGGAGTCGGATTATTACTGAATATTGGAAGACTATAAATAAGGTGTTAGAGTCAGATATTTTTAAATTTTAGTAGTCGGAGCGGGAATTTTTTAAATCCTAGTCGTTGGAGTCAGACTTTATACCTTCTGACTCCAAAACACTGATTATAATGAAACACACTTTAAAACTTCCAACACTTTATATCATATATTGGATGTTCTGTATTAAAGATGATACCTATTAATGAGCATTTAAATGCATATGAATATTGTTGAATTGTTAATATACTTTCAAAAGATATATTTTAGTTTACGTTGCATAATTGACGGCGGACATATTGAATAAATAATTTCGTTATGAAAATATTAATTTTAATTTTAGTATACGTGTCATATATATATATATATATGTGTGTGTGTGTGTGTGTAAGGAAATTGACAACATCTTTGAAGCACGCATTAGAATGTATTAAAGTGAAATATTTTGAAAATCAACAATCGTGTAATTTAAATGAAAAATTCATTTATTTAATTTTTTTGCAAGCTTTCGTTATAGAACAACTTTGTCAGGCGAGACTGTCTAATAGTTTTTTTCTTCTTTTCTTCCTCCTCATTTTGATGGTATTAACCCCGAGAGGTCGAATCACGATATGAACAGAAAGAGACGCCAAGTTCTTAAAGACGTTAGAATAAATGTAGTCCTGGCGATATTATGCGCAGATTGGTGCTTTTTTTAAGTAAAGAAATTGACAACATCTTTGAAGCACGCATTAGAATGCATTGAAGTGAAATATTTTGAAAATCAACAATCGCGCAATTTTAATGAAAAATTCATTTATTTAATGTTTTTTGCAAGCTTTCGTTGTAGAACAACTTTGTCAGGCAAGACTGTCTTATAGTTTTTGTTAATTATTCATTCATAATTTACCAATCATTATGAATTTTGGAACAAAGTTTCTGGTCGTAAGGGTGAATAATATGGGTAGTATTTACTTTTATTTAGATTAACGCAAAATGAGCAACGGTGAGGTAGAATTTCTTTCGTGATATTCAGATACATATTTTGGTGAAATGTTAACAAAAGGTATTACACATCAATTAATAATTATTTCATAAATTTCAGTTTCGTTTGGGGTATTTCAAAGGCCCTTTGCTCATAATATTAGCACAACTTCTCATTTAAAAATCCAACTATTTTTAATTTGCATCAAATTTGATCAATAGTTATTAGATACCAATTAACAAGATTCTCTGAATTTCAATTTCTTCTCAAAACCTCTCGAGTTAAATCTTTGAATTCTAGGCATTGTCGAGAATCAAAATATAAATATTATAGACATACGAGGTTTAGTCTCATCATATCTTACTTTTAATTTTCGTAAAAATGATGAAAAACTGTTCTGTTCGATGAATTAATTTTAAATATCGGGAAATATATTATTCTAGGTTCATATAAAACTACACATTGTTTCACAAATGTATGTTTAGTTGATTTTCCTCATAGTAAGAATATTTATTCCGTAAATCAGATCCTGTGCAAGTAGCTAAAGTAACTTTGACGCTTATCGCTTCTACATGAGATTTCAATTTGTAGACAATTTCGCTTTATCTTCTAATAATAGTCAGCAATCCTATTTATTCAAAAATAACAAGTTTAGTTTGTTTTGCAAATACGATGTACATATGAGTATTTATGCATGTGTGTATGTTTAATGTTGTTAAAAGAACAGCTTGACTCTAAATCTATATACTGGCCCTTTCACGGCGAAAATCTTTGGAACAGACAAGTGAAAAGATGCAATGCGGGTTATTGGCGCATTAACACAAGGTTATGACGGCCTAAGACTTTGTTTGTCGTAGATACTTGTTTGCCTTGGAGCAGACTTACTTAAATTTCAATACCGAGGTAGATGTGTCTCCTCAGCCAGATCTCAGTTCACATTATGTGTTTATGTAACTATTTAATATAGATGCATGGCTTCTCACACTAGCGCTCTGTGTCAAGTTAATCTACACAATAGACGCGACACTATTTTTTATATCCGACTTATATTCATGCCATACCATCGGAATTTTAACTAATTTGCATATAAGTTTCGAAAAAGGATATTTATTAACATACTATTTTTTATTGTTTTTTATTCAATCATTATTTTGATTTTAAAATAACAATTAGTTCTGTTTCGCAATATTCTTTTATTTCCTGGACAAATATGTAGCATTTGCGTTCAAATATTTCTTTCTTTTAGCGGATCAACTTGATGTTCAACAAGTTGCGATTCATTTGTGAATTTGAAATAAAAATGTCAAATTTGTGAATTACAAATAAAAAAAGTCAAATTTATTTATTTATTTTCCTTTCGTTACAGTCACATAAAACGATGAATAATTTGGTACCTCATTTACAAAAATCCTAAATATTTTGTTTCCTGTTTACGACAATGTCTTGAATTAAATGTTTATTAGTTTAAATAAACGTTTCAGGTATTTCAAGTAGCGACATTTGCGAAGCGATAGCGAGCCGGCAAAGCTATATATATATATATATATATATATATAGAGAGAGAGAGAGAGAGAGAGAGAGAGTAAGTTATGAAAATGTATTTATAGCAATTAAGCTACACAAAGGCTCCCGCTTTTTATCTCCGGGGGGAATCTACAGCCTAAAATGAATGAAGTTTGTTTTGTTTTCATATACACGACTAGCTTGTTAACCCATCAGATTCTTTAGTGTCTCTTAGCCAATCGTTGGGCTTCTCACGAACACAAGTTCCGGTTAGTTTCCCGTCTTGTTTCCTATTCTATTGTTTTGTTTTCTATAGAGTGGCCTATCCCTGTTTCTGTGTTGTATCAATAAAATATGTGACCTTATTTTTACACGTGGTTCCTTGTATTTTTATTTTTTTAAAGTTTTTAGGTTTTAAGTTACTTTAGTGTTTTTACTTATTTGTGTGTTTATTTATTTATTTATTCATGTACTGTACGCCTAAGGTAAATTTCATTATGTGCAGGCAGCTGTTTGCTATCTCACTTCTACAGTTTAATAGATTTTGGGGGTCTGTAAAGTTTAGGATTTCAAATTTCTCATTCAGAAATAATCTACGCGAGTCGTCTAAATTTCTCATGTACTGGCCTGTCGTATTATTTTCCATTCAATTATTGGTGAGCGTCCATTTTCTTTAAACTCTCAATAATGGTTTACTAGTGCTGTTTTAATTCGACGTTCTCTGTTTTTAAATGTGCTTTTGTTGGTGTAATATCTGATTTTAAAATATAGGGAGGTCATACCCACGTAGTACTTCTTGTTATTCGGTCTTTCTTCGGTAAATATTGTGGCTTGGTAAACAATACTTTTGGTTAGGCATTTATTTTGTAATGAACAAAGTTTACAATTCATGCAGTTACATCTTTTCTCTTCATTGCTAACTTTTACATTTCTATTCGGGTGATTACTATTATGGTTTTGTTTATTTCTATTTGTAGTGCTTATATTTTTGTTCTTCTTAACGTTTTTTGCTATATTTGTAACTTTTTATGCAATTTGTTATTTTGTCTGCCTCTCTGCTGTTCTCTTTTAGTATTTTGTTATTGTGTGCCTTAATTATCATTTTTAGGTTTTCGCAGCATCTGTAGGACATTTTTAGGTTATTTTTATTGAATATTTTATGCAAAAGTGTTACGGGGATGTGTTTTTCAATCAGATTAGGAATTTATTGCCCACTTTAATTTGTCTACATCTGATTATAGGGCGGTGTATACCAGATTATATTTTTAATTTTATTTTTAATTTCATTATAATTATTGGTGTCCTGTTTCTTACATATAACTTCGGTATTATGGTAACCACTATTTTTTAGAGCTGTATTGTAAATGTTGTTTAATTTTCTAAAACATTTTCGTTGCCAGAATTATTGATAAGCCTACGTTCGATAGAATTCGTAATCTGGTTTATGATTAATGGGGTGTGATTGGACTTTGGGTTTACGTATATTGGATTGGCGTTATCTTTTAGGTATGGTTCGTAAGTATTTTTATTTAAGTTTAACGTGACATCAAGAAAGTGAGTTATTTTTATGTTAGTCAGTACTTCTACTTTTAGGCTTAGTTTTTCATTTCCATATGCATAGTCTTCTTGAAGTTTTCTGCTGTGACTTTGTTGGAATCTCTCATAATCGCTAATCAATCATCTCTATACAAGACGATATCTGTATTATCAAATATATTTGTGAGTGTATATAAAATAAATGACACCACAAGATCTGAAGCCTCAGCAGAAGCAAGGGAACCCGTGGCCGAATCAAAGGTATTTGTCATATGTTTTAATCAATTGGTTATCATTATTTATTAAAACTGATTTCCTACATTTTTTAATGATGTAAATTTAATCTTTAGATATATCAGTATACATTTCGGCAAATTCTCGGGCGATGTTGAAGAGTTCTTTTAATATAGACGGATAGAAATCCACTATGTCAAATTGTACGATGGTACATTTGTTATTACTTTTTATATTATTAAAACAAATGATTGCGTCCGCAGTATTCACCCATTTGATTTGATTCTACGTCTTTTTTATTTGCTTGTTAATTCTAGATAGAATTGTTTTACTAATTCTTCCTACTTCTGGTTTGGTGGGATTAATTAAGCGAGTGCTATGGTTATTGTTAAAATTACTTTTGTGGTCTTTAAATAAAATATAGGCTGCCTTAGGATTTAATTTACGAACTTTGTCGCTTATCGGTGATTTGTTTATTTTCAGTGTGTATTATATCTATGTAGGTACGTTCGCTTGTACCTAGTTTTTTGTAGTTTTTCGCAATGTTTTCTGTGAGTTGTTTCTTATACTCTTGTTTATCTATTTGATAAAAATACTTAGTTTTATGCGCTTTTACGAAGTTTTGTTAGAGTTGTTTATGTTTTAAATGATGGAGTGTAATTGTTTTTAGAAATTATTATGTTGTTATTGAAATTCTAAATCTTTAATTACATTTAAGAGGTCATTTTCAAAGCTAATCATGAGATCTATTGGTTCTGCGTTGTTTATGCTTTTGAATCCGTAGTATTCTTTTGTATCTAGGTGTTTATTTTTTTTATTAAGGAAGAAGTGGGCTCGCCATCGCATTCGGCGTATTAGTTCGTCCGTTTTTTAAGTTGATTTAATAATGTATCAATGCTTGCTAAATGTTGGAATATTTTAAGTAATGTTTCTAAGTTAACTTTTTCTATGTTATTTTTCAGTAGTGAAATAAATTCTTGTGAACGTTTTCAACTGCTTGGGGGGCTAAATATTTCTATTTCATGTATCCACATAACATTTTATAAAGGGGATATCATTTGTTATGTATCAATTTTCAGTATTTACTTAAACAGTGCTCGATACGTAAGTAGAGCTAAGTAGTAAGGTATGAAAATATAGTTATGGCACTTAAGCTACACAGAGGCTCCCGCTCACGTTTTTTTTCTATAGAATGGCCTATCTCTGTTTCTTTGTTGTGTCAATATAATGGGTGACCTTATTGTTTGTTTCAAGCCATGTTATAAAAACTGTAGGTCCACCCTTTTATACATGAGGCGTTTGCTAAGAAAAAAAACTAAACTAAACTTAAACAAACATGCACAATAGAAATACAAGGAACCACGTAATAAAATATGATCAGATATTATATTGACACAACAAAGAAATGGGGATAGGCCACTCTATAGAAAAAAGAACAATAGAATAGATAATAGGAAATAAAACTAACCAAGCATGTGTTCGTGAGAAGCCAACCGATTGGCTAAGAGAACAACAAAGAATCTGATTGGTTAACAAGCTTGTCGTGTATATGAAAACACTCGGCAAAACTAACTGCATGTATCTTAGCCTGAAGATTCCTCTCGGAGATGATGTGTAGCTTAATTGCCATAAATATATTTTCATATCTTACCAAGCTCTACTTACGTATCGAGCACCGTTGAAGTAAATACTGAAATCTAATACATACAAAATCTATACATATAAAATTTTAATTGGATACATGATATAGTAATATATATATATATATATATATATATATATATATATATATATATATATATATATATATATATATATATATATATGTGTGTGTGTAAGGGAGTAAGGCTACCAACATTTGTAAAAACTTATTTTCAACATTTATTTATTATTTTGTTATTTTATCAATTCATGATTTTATATAACGCGTTTCAAGCGGAGGTCCGCTCTCATCAGATATGTAAATCTATTTGAAGAAATGTCTTTCGATTTGAAAGAGTCTTGTTTCATTTGAGAAAATGTGTTATTGTTTGGCGTTTTTGCGCATGTGTCGCTTTGCGGGTTTGTGTGTATGTGTTTTTATATTTTTATATTTTTTATTTTTATTATTTTTTCTTCTCTTGGTCAAAGTCGTGTGTGTTGTTTAAGTACGTGTGATTTTTACCTTCTTTAATTGGTCTTTTTTTAAGTGTTTGGATTTTCTTTTGAAATGTATTATTTTTTATTGCCCTGTCGTCGCATCGACTGTTGTGCACGTGTGTGTATGTGGTTTGTTCTGAATCTTGTACATAGGTGAGCGACATATATATATATATATATATATATATATATATATATATATATATACACCCACACACACATACATATATATGCACACACACAGGTGTATGGTTAGGTAGATATATAGAGGGAGGTATTAAAAGGTTGATAGAAAACTAGGTGGATATATAGAATACATGTATATTTACATCCATTTTTGTATGCATGCATCCGTACACATACACATATACACCCGCGTGTTGCCCGAACATTCTATGTATGTGGGCACCCACATTCACATGTGCATGCGTGCGCATGTACGTGAGCTTTGTCCCCACACGTATGTAGATGTGTGCGGTCCGTATGGTGTATAGTTTAGATTACGATCTGTTCAATGCTGGGTTGAATTTAAATATAAAGTTTTTTTCTTGTGTTAGTAAGTATGTGTAATCTTAACTTTGGAAAATTGGCATTATTTTAAATTTTCCTCCGCTGCATGAGTGCACATGTTGGGAGAGGAATAATATACTTAAGAAAAATGTAGCTTTTATGTAAATATACTCTATTATTAAATGTTTTGGTGGCGCCTATGTAAGCTCCGTTGCATATTGTATATTCTAGTACATAGACAACGTTCTTGGAGGTGCAGTTAAGTTTTTTTTATTGTGCATGTTTGTTTTGGGTTTTTAAATGTGTATGATTTCCCCTCTATTATTATGTCACAGACCCTACATCTTTCCTTGTAGCATTTTGTGACCCCTTGTATTGTGTGTTGGTTGAGTTTCGATGAGGTTAAAATTTGTTTGAGGTTTTTTGGTTAGCGTTTGCTTTTTATTATTTTCGTTGTTTTTAATATGTTTAGTTTGTTGTTTTTTTTAGTAGAGTTAGGTTTCTTGTTATTTCAGTTAATAATTCTGGATTTGTCTTGTCATGTGTAGAGATGTATTCTGATATATGTTCTTTGTTTTGTTTTTCATGGAGTTGTAATTGTTCTAATGGTTGTTTTCTGCTAGTTCTATACAGCTGTATATTAGTTGTAGAGGGTATCCTCTTCTTGTTAAGGTTTTCCGTAGTTGCTCCAGTCGGACAACCCGGAGGTTTTTGTCACTGAGTATAGTACAGATCCTGCGGGAGTAGAGTATAGATTTAAGGCATCTTTTGGGGTGAGTGCTTCTAAAATGGAGATATTGTTGGGTCTCTATGGGTTTGTGGTAGATGTCTGTGATTATGTGATTGTTTTAAATTTTAATTAGTACATCTACGAAGGATAGTTCTGTTTGACTGTTTTAATGGTGAATTTATTTTTTGGGTGTAGGGTTTGTAGTATGCTGTGTGATTTATTGATGCCCCCATGTGGGTTCCCAGAGTATAAAACAATCATCCAGGTATCTTTTCCATAACTTTATGATTAGAGTTTGAATATTCTGTTCATATATTTATTCTATCTTTTCATACAAGATCTTCTCTAGGTAAGCCAGTATTAGGGTGGCATATGTTGGTGCCATTTTGGTTCCGATTGCTGTACCTAGAAACTGGATGTAGTTTTTGTTATTAGATTCAAAGGAGTTATTATTGAGAATAATGTCTATTCTGTCGAGGATAAATTGTTTGGTGACTCTGTGGTGTGGTATTTGTGTATGTTTGTCAATCCAGTGTGATCTTGCCTGTTTACTTAAGTCATGGGGTATGTTGCTATATAAGCTGCTGACGTCAAATGTAACTAATTTAGTCCCGGGATTTATTATTTTTTGTAAGGAGCCTAGGAAGTGTATGTTGTCTCTTATGTAACTCTTGACTTGATCGGTGAATTGTTGTAGTAATATGTTATGTCACTTAAGTTACTCAGTCTGCTTGTTGGACATGATGGCCCTGCTACTATGGGTCTAAATGTTAGTTGATTGGGATTCCGGACACTAATATATTCTAATTTTTATGTGTTAATGGCATTTCTTATCTCATTTGATTTATGTATCTTAGGTAGTCCGTTGAAGTAATTTGTTTTAATCATGAAGTTTGTTAGGAAATCCTTTTCGTTCTTTGTTAGTATTTTATTGTATGTCGTGCAAGGTTTTGTGAGGTTTGAAATGGTGTTGTTATCAATGTTGGTGCTAATTGGTTTGTAGTAATCTTTGTTTTCTACTACTTCTATAATTTTCGATTTATAGTAATTTTTGTCCATGATGACTACTGCACTGCTTTTATCAGCTTCTTTTGTAATTATGTTATTATTATTTAGGATGGTATCTTGTGCTTTGTTTTGTTTAGATGTTAGGTTACTGGTAGGTTTAGTTTTAACCTGAGGGTTGATATTCTAGAGGTTTTCTAAAGAAAGTGTTTTGTTCTTTCGTTTTGTTGTGTTTGTTAGGGAAATATGTTGATTTGTTTCTCACTAATGAATCATCTGTTTTGTTTTCGTTATTGTTTAGTGTTTGAATTAGTCTATATTTGCGTTTAAATTCTTTATGGTCTTTCCTCAGTTCCGTGATATTACTTTTGGAAGTCGACGAGAATTTGAGGCCTAACTTTAGTATTTCTATTTCCGCCTTTGTAAATGTGTATGTGGATAAAAATCGATATTATATATATATATATATATATATATATATGTAATATCGATTTTTTAATTATTTTGACGTTTGTATTCATTATCTATGATTTCTGTATTAATAAATTTTATAAAAAATTACAGTTTTATATTTTCCCTTTTACTGTGTGTCTGTGTGTTTAAATGTACGCACATACAGAATGGCCACGTTTGAGCAGTTGTATTTCGTCGAACTAATCATGAAATACCATATGGCCAAATGTACTTTTCGTTTATTGTGAGCTTGGTATCTGGTATATTATGAAAATATTAAGATAAAAATAAACATGACTTATTATTGTACACATTTAAAGAACCATGTGTTGTTTTGCCTAGCAGTTAGCAGTTGCCCTCGCTATTAGATTAAAACCATGTTATAAAAACCTTAGGCCCACCCTTTTGCTAAGAAGCTGCGCTTTATTTAATGTGGACTTTAGAATCAAATAGAGAATCTATTATTTCTGGGATCTTCGAAGGAATGATAAATTACACCAGTAGAGATCTGACAGTCATGCCGTTAATGAGCAAAACACGATATGAAAAGGATCGAAAATATAAGGACATGTTTTGTCTTACTAAGGAAATTATTCATTATTCAACATAATTTAGCTTTGTTTGTCAGTTTTAAAAGAAATAAATACTTATAGGGAATTTAATGCAGAGACAAAAACCATTGTATATATACATATATAAATATATATATATACATATATATATATATATATATATATATATATATATATATATATCAATTACATATATATAGATGAAATTATTTCTGATAGAAGCGTATTTCAATTACAAAACAATCTTAATGCTTAACATTAAATTAAGCTTACACTTATATTTATTTCTACAATTTTTATTATATTATTTTAAAAAATGTATGCTCAAACCACGACCAGTGACTTTGTGTATACATTACTTTAGAATGATATTATCGTAATTGCTTAATTGAATTTTGACGTTTTCTGCGTTCCTACTCCCAATTGTTTCCCCTGTAATACGATGATCTGACACCGGTTTTTCCACGTTTTTCCGACCCTCTCGGTCTTCTATTGTTGTCTTCTGATAATGAAAGTTGTTCTTTCGAAAATTTAAGATTACCCTTTGCCGATCTGTTACTTACCAAAAAAAAAAAAAATACTATTTGGTATTTAATCAGTTTTCGTGAAATTATTAATAAACCGTTTTGAGTTTCACTCTCTCCCTGCGTTTATTTCTTTTCACTTTTCCATCTCACGGCAACCACATCGCATTGCTATAGCCTTGGACGACTAATTTACACTTACATTTACCAGCAATGCTTCAAGCAAACTACAATCTCCTCTTATATATATATATATATATATATATATATATGAGGTAAGTTGAGATATATAAAATTAGAACATTATTTATATTTGTTCCAAGAATTCAAACACAACGAATATTTAGCGTACGATTGTTTCTAAAAGTATTTGGAAAAATTTATTTTGTATTATATTTTAGATAATGCTAAAAAGTATTTTCATGAGCGCCTTTTCTATAATATACTGAAATACAGAAGCCAAGAATAAACAACATCATCTTCTCGCATTACTTGAAAAAAACTGATATTCAGTTCAGGAGGGAAAACAATATCTTCTAATCATGCAATTGCCCTGTACTCAAAATGTAAAACTGACAATAATAGCAATAATGGTATTTAAAATATATAGGATATAGTAAATTTAATATTTAAATCTAGAAAGAACAAAATATAGATGAAATATAAACATTGAAAAATTATAAATTAAAAATTAAAATCAGTAATTTAAAGAAAAATAATATTAGTAAAAAGGAAGGTGAAATATAATAAGAGATAATACTTAAAAACTAGATATAATGAATCATGAAGTCAATAAAGTATAGGCTGGATCAAGGAAAAATTAAAGTAATTTGAAGATAAAAAATCTATTATAGTAAACATACAAACAAGCAACGAAAATAATTTCAGAAGAAGAATTAAAAAAAAAAATTAATAATGTATCATAATAAAAAAATATAAGAATCATGAAACATCAGAGAAATAATTTAAAAAAATGATTAGAGAAAATAAAAAATATAAAGTTCAATGAAAATAATATACAATAGCAATGAAAAAAAAATTACAAAATATAAAAACAAGAAACATATATAAATATTTTGAAAAATAGAAAGAATATTGAAAATTTGACAAATAGAAAAAAAATTTAAAAAATTATAATTATTACTAGAAAAATAAAAATAAACATTTAGAACAATAGAAAAGTTATTAAAAAGAATTATATATATTTGATATATCTATGCTAATAAAACCATATATATATATATATGTATATAATATATATATATATATATATATATATATATATATATATATATATAAATATATTGAAAAATATATATAAATATATTTAAAAATATATTTAGAAAGATATATAAATAAAATTAAATGAAAATCAAAGATAAATCTGAATCGCTTTGATATCAAAACATCATAGAAAATAATATATATATACATATATATGCTTATACACATATATATATATATATATATATATATATATATATATATATATATATATATATATATATATATACTTCAAAATAGATGACGCCAAAACATTAATAGTAGTTGCCAAAAGCAGTGTTCATGTAGGTTCATTTGAAAACAGACACTACACACATTCCCCTACAGCCAACCATTCTGCATCGTGGTAGGAGCTGTTTCAATCTGATAGTCTCAGAGCTACCCGGCTGACAGTAGTCTGACGAAAATTCAGGAGAAGTCAGCATCAGGATCCTTCGTCTTCTGGTCTTCTATGCCTATGCGTGTAGACAGAAAAAATGTCAGGCACTAAACCACAAATCAATGGAGTGAATGTGCCAATGTAGCTACTGCGTCATTCCTTTTGTGTTGGAATAAACGTTCCCCAGACAAGCTTTTAGGTACGGTCTTCGTGAGTTTTATGCAGAAGCCCAACGCCTAATAAACAAACAAAGCAGCTACAACAGACAACTTTTGGTTGCTCCTACTGCTTTATCAACTCATTTCAAAATTTAAAAAATATATTCAATAGTGTATGTATAATACAGTGAACTAACAGACCACGGGGGGTTTAGTTCTTAACTAAATCTTACTTACAGATCGCAAAGATTTACAACACAACTTTATTTTTAAGGTGATCAGTTTCTTTCAAAATATAGAGGAATACTTGATTTAGACATGAAATGCTAGGACACATTTTTTCTCATATATATAGATATATTCAGAAAACGTTTACCCTTTTTAATAGAAACTATCTTTTTAGGTTGCTTAAGTAGGTTTAAATTCAACTGACATGGATGGGCGGTGTGTCTGATATAGATGCATCGACATATCGAAAAATACTATGTCAAACTTAATAACAGAGTTACACAACTTAAGATTAACAGACCTAGGAAAATGCTATTTCTAAACTTTTGATAATATAACCTACGAAAATGTTCTTTAAAAGATTAGATTTCAGACCCACGAAAATGCTATTTCAAACTTAAATTTGAGAGACCTACAAAAATACTATTTTACATTTAAGATTGACAGACCTACAAAAATTATATTTAAAACTTACACGTAGCAAACCTATGAAAAATATTTCAAACACAACGTGACAATCATACGAAAATTTTATTTAAAACTTAAACGTGACAGACCTAAAAGAAATACTATTTCAAACATAAGCGTGATAGACTGATGTTTGGATGCATCTAGAAGTAGCAGAATCTTCCCCGTCTTCATTCTTAATTTGTGGCGCCACAAGTCGCAGGAACTAATGTTCGCGCTTCCTATTTCAATTGGGAGATGTTGCTTGAGAGGAAGGCTCCCTGGAGTTGAGATATCTTACTTTAATTACTCAGAAGCAGATGACTGGAAAAAGATTATGTTAACAAATTAGCCTTCAAACCGAATTCCTTTTAAGAAAATATTTTTCATGGGAAGTGCCGGCGTGAACTGACGACTCTGTTGGAGTCCTATCGGATCAACATCACCACTTTAATTCGGGATGTTCGTACTCTTCACGTGGTTCTTTCCCTTGAAGAGTTGGAATAATTTTGTCGAATTTTCGAATGTATTCTTTAAACAGGTGCCTTCATCAATATTGTTATTATAACTACATTTAGGCCAACTGCAAATTTATGGTTCATTTATGTGAGATTTTCTCTCATGCATATTTATGTAAGTAGATGAGCGTAAATTATACAAAATATACGTAAGACATAACATAATTTTAACTTGATCATTTTTAATTTGTGATTTGAAGTTTATTCGTTTTACCGTGAATTTTAACTTTTTAGTTTGAAGTTGAACCTTTTGAATTTGAAGTTTTGCTTTTCAGAATTAGAGTTGACCATGTAAATTTGAACGTTAACTATTT
>OY744520.1:126154925-126159925 GCA_963556195.1 Sepiola atlantica | reverse complement strand
TATTTGAACATAATTAATTAAATTATATATATATATATATATATATATATATATTCCAACCTTTACTCACATTATTTATTTTTACAAGGGTAGAATTGACGATTGTCTTACAATATTTTTGCAACGTGCAATATATATATATATATATATATATATGATAAGAGCATGAGCTTGAAACGACGATGTTTATTTATGAATAATATTATATATATATATATATATATATATATATATATATATATATATATATACATATATTGTTTCTAAAACTGCTACTCATCTCACAAATCCAACATTACACCGGTCGTTATGCCTTCCAAATACAACTGACAGATATTGCTTATATGAATTGTTTCGACGTAATTTAATGCAAGACATCAGAGCGTTTAACATGTTCTTACGTGATGTAAACTTTTTTCAGACTCGTGTAAAATAACGTTCTTCTCATCTTATTACTTTATTTCCTATATGTTAGGTTTTATAATCGAATCTGACAGGATGTATAGATTGATAGAAAAGGCGGATATTGCAAAGAAATAGAATCAAATTTCACTTATATAGAGTTAGATTGTTGTTCAACGGATGAAGTTTTCTTCAAAATAAAGACGAAGTTTTAAAAATAATTATTTACATTAATTTTATTGCATCGTTTTTTGTATCGTTTTGAACGGCATTCATATTTTTATTTCATTAATATTTCTCAAAAATAAACTAAAAGTATACCCTCACGGAACGGGTAACATTAATTCCTCGAACAGATCAGTTTTGCACAAATGTCATGTCCCCTTACAAAGGATTAAACTCTCATGATAGTATAATATTAAACCTTATGTCTAGAATCCTTATCCCAATTTTCATTAAAACATAATTTTGATTCTAGACTATGTCTATTATTTAAAGCTTTAAGCTTAAAGAGAAATTGAAATTCAGGGAATCTTGCTTAATTCGTGTCATATTACTATGGGTCAAATTTAATGCAAATCTTAAATATGTGAATTTTTAAATAGAAAGTTATACCCATATATTGCTCTCTAAAATTCTTTAAAATACCTCAACGAACTAGAATTTTAGGAATATTTATGAATTGATGCCTCATAGTTATTGTTAAAATTTAATAAAGATTGGAGGTATTTTCATGTTTAGGAAGGACGTCTTTCTTCTTTTTACTTTCTATACAAAAAATAAATTAAAAAAAATATATCCCATAGTTGGACTTTTTTCGCCTAGATTGATAGATCGATAAATTATGTGTGCTAGGATTGATAGACATATAGACAGATTTGTCGACTAATAATGTCAACTCCAAATTTCGATGTATCTGCATAATCTTTTTTCTTCAAATTATCATCCTCAGGAAGTCTTCCAATAAAGAGGAAACGGTGATGAATATATAAAAAAATTTCTCTTGGTTTTTCTTTTTTCATTTCACACGCACACACACACACACACACACACACACACACACACACATATATATATATATATATATATATATATATATATATATATATATATATATATATATATCCAGGTAATCAAGGTAAGGGTTATATATGCATGATTAAACTTTTGAGTACCGTTACTCTGCTTCTATAAGAATTCGCAATATAAATTGAGCTTTTTTTTTAAGTCCACGTTTTTGTATTTGTAATTTAAATAATTGGCAAAACATGTTTCGGTCACATAGGACAGCTGAACTTCATCAATGCTAACGTTTCTAGTTTACATTATGTACAAACATACGATTGCTTTGAGGATGTCCGGCTGTCTTGTAACAAATGGGTAGCCAAATAATCATTGATTGTAGGTTCGATCCTAGGGCTGGGATGATTGCTATCCTAGCTACACAGAAGAGCTGTTATACAGAGAAACAATGTTGTGTGAAATACTATATATACACCCTCCTTTTCGTGTTGAGCACTGTCATTACTGATATCGCCTACTAATATTAAGAGTAATGTAAATATTTTTGTAGATAGAAAAATAGAGCACTATCAAGTAGCGCTCAATGTTTATATAAAATCATTGTAGATATCATTCACCAACAGCGCCTGCCCCGTGACCTAGTGGGTAGAACTACCGACTGTCGACTAGATGGTTTTAGGTTCGATCTCTGGTTGGGATAATTGCTGGTCTGGACGCAACAAAGAGCTGATACAAAGAAACAGTATGTCCGTGGGTTACTATATATAAGCAATCCTTCATGTGTTGAGAAATGTGTTCAATGATATCGTCTACTACTATTCAGCGTAATGCAAGGCCCTTTGTAAATAAACAAATAGAGCACTGTCTAGTAGCGGTCAATATTTATATAGAAACGCTGTAGATATCGTTTGAGCTGTCGACCATCGACTGGCTGGTTGTAAATTCGATCCCTGTCTTGAAATGGTTGCTAGTCTAGCCGCAATAGAGCTGTGATACAGCGAAACAGTCTGTAACAGGATGACTATATATATATATATATATATATATATATATATATATATATATATATATATATATATATATATAAGCCGGCTTTTGTATTTTTAACTTAATTGTTATGTCTATGTAAACGAAGAAACGAGCACGACTATAAGATGTTATTGAACCACGAAGAATATTAATGCGACATTATGAGCTTCGTTGTCGAGCGAAACGAATGACCTTTCTCAGAAGAGAAAGAATTATCGGTGGAATAACCATCTGTTAGACGATAAATTAAATACGTTTCTCCCCTCTTCCTAACGCTGTACGGTTGCCTCGTGATAGGCTATTCGAAAACTCGCTGTCGCTAGCGTAAATCAGAGTATATAAATTTCTAAGTACTTAGTGGCCTGTCACTTGGAGATAATAGATATGTGGCCGGCCGATCATTTCCGATTTGGATGCAAGCCAGATTGTTTCAAAGAATTTTGAAACGATTTTAATATCGTGTGATAATTTCCAATCTCTTATGAATGCAATTTTTAATGTCTTGCTTCGGCCCATCTGACGTGACCTCGGCCTTCTGACGTGACGTTATTAAAAAGAAAAAGAACCAGCGTTTTAAAGAGTTCAATAGAATTGCAAAGAAGAACTTATTTCCAATATATGTGGTAGCTATTAATATATTAACGATCTGCCGCGGGCCTTTTAAATTACACGACAGGGAAAAATAGAATAACAGTTTAAAATACAAGTGATCAATTTGTATCATTTGGATAATTCGAACTAGTTTTTTCATATTGAATGTTATTTTCATAACATTTCGGCCGATTTAACCTCCGACTTGCTTCAGGTGTATCTTGCCGAATTCGGTAATTTTTTTGTCGAACTTCAGAATCTGTATAGAATTTGTAAAGAAACCCTTTATTTAATCAACGGGTGTAGCTTGCTCCCATTCCGTCGGGTAGAAGTCTTAAGTAATTCGTAATTGTTCTGTTTCTTGGCCTTTTGGCCAAGATCAAAGTGTAGTATCTGTTCCGATGGATACTGCACCTCATACTGGTATTGTCTTATCCTTCGGAGCTTGACTTATGCCGGTTAATGGGTCTGTCCTGTGCAGTTCTAGGAGGTCCACCCTCCCAGGCTTTGCCTCCCCTCTTTGGGGAGGAGTAGATTTATTGCTTGCTTTCTGAGGCGCCCCTACCAGGGAATGCCGACGGGGCTGCCCAGGCAATTTTTAAATGGCCAGAGTTCTCACCTCTCGGGCGCTGGCTTTTTGAACCCCACTTTCCCGACCCGACCTTGGGTCACATCTTACTTGTGGGAGTAGGATAAAAACTGGCCTTGTGCCTAACTCCTGGAGAGGTGTAAATCAATTCGTAATTGTTCTGTTTATTGGCCTTTTGGCCAAGATCAAATTGTTGTATCTGTTCCGATACTGCACCCCATAGACTTCGCGGCTTGATTTACGCCGGTCTATGACACAGGGAGAGTCCTGTGCAGTTCTAGGAGGTCCACCCTCCCAGGCTTTGCCTCCCCTCTTTGGGGAGGAGTAAGTTTATTGCTTACTGCCTGAGGCGCCCTACCGGGGAATGCTGACGGGGCTGCCCAGGCAATTTTTAAATGGCCAGAGTTCTCACGTCTCGGGCGCTGACTTTACTGATCCCACTTTCACGACCTTGTGTCACATCATACCTTGTGGGAGGTAGATAGATCACTTCTTCAGCGCGGGCGATACTAAGAATACAGTTACAATTTTCTCATAACTTCTACCCTGTCATGCTAACAATTATTTCATAGATACTAACACGTTATCTCTTATAAAAAGACGCGCTGTGTGTACCGTTGTATATTTATGTTTGATCGCTTATTACCGATTTGGATGCGAGCCATATCGTTTGAAACAATTTCAGACAGTTTCATATATGATAATGCAATTTTTAATGTCGTGGTTCAGCACTTCTGACTTGACCTCAACATTCGGACATGAGGTTATTAAAGAGAAAAGTTCACCGGAACCCTCCGAACATGATATTTTCAGAATTGTAAAGATATGGTTATTTTGATGCTATCTTGTGTGTACTAATATATTATACGTAACCGTAAACCGTTTGGTCACAATTACTATTGCTATTTATTCTACTTTTTTGTACTTTGCATTTTTAAAAATCTAATTTTGCCTTCCTCTAGACATTTATTAAATATGACGTATTTCTTAAAAAAACCTCTTGTTGCTTGACTTCAATAACACGTCTGTTACTTCTATATTATCTTTTTGGATCATATAGAAATAAAGAGACGTATCACTTTGCAATCTTCTTTTTTTAATGAATCACCACATATCAAGGCCAAAAGCCACTTGAGAACAAAGGTTAGTGAGATAAACTAATTGTCAGTTAATAGATGAAGAACATGAGAGAGCCGAGAACGATTGATGGAATACATTAAGTTAAAATACCTGTGGGTCGACTCATGGCAGAAATCTCTTGATTGGACGCCCATGTTGTAATGTTCAAGAAAGCAGTTACGTAGTAATGTGTTCCACGGACAGAAAACCCTTGCTAAGAAGGTTTCTTCGACAAATTCTGCTTGAC